>JASUUG010000480.1:0-480037 GCA_030449905.1 Luvunga scandens
ACAACTCTCATTAATTACAACAATTAAGCCTTTTTTTCCTAGTAAATTAACTCATTTATTATATGAATAAAGACAAGTAAACGGTCGATCTAATGTGCATAAATTTAAAGGTTACTACAATAAAATTATCTAATAGTAACAATGTTTCCTTCTTTTCCTTTTCTTTTTTAAGATTAAATAGTATGGATCTGTTACCAAAACAAAAAAATAATAAAAATGAAACAAGCTAACGATTGATTAAAATGGGAACTTTTTCATCAAGTTAATAGCAATTCTTTTCTTCATTTTCTTTCGTTTTCCTACGTTTTCTCGGCGACCAAACAAAGTGTCAAAGAAGAAACAACGGAGAAATTAAACGAACTAAAGCCGTCAGATCAAAGCACGAAAACCAACTGAGTTACTCGAAGCAAAAATGGGAAAATACACATCAAAAAACGGCAACGCATTGATGAAAATATTTTTTTTGAAAGTTTCAAGAAGACAAGTACCTGCTAAGAAAACAAACGTGACAGTTGAATCAGTTACATGTATTTTGGAAACAGATGCAAGCAAAAACACCAACAACGTACAGCTGTTGCCAAAATGCTGAGAAAAAAAAATGAAGAGAAGAGAGAAAGAGAGAAACGATCTGCAGAGAAATCAAATTTCGGATTACAAAATAAAGTGGGGGTGTTGGTGTTGTTGCAGTAACAAAAAGAGAAAATGGAAACACTTTGTTTTTGTTTTTAATTCTTTCGGGAATATTTATTTTTTAAATCCCGTGCACCGCCGTTTATTTGCATTAAAATAAAATGGCGCCTCGAGTCAGGCGCAAGGTATTTTTGCGTTTCCGAAAATACCCTTCGGTTGTGGACCTTATGACGAATGCGTCCTCTTGGGGGCATTTATGTTGGATATTTTGGTCTTATTAGGTGTGTCTGGGAGCAGTGTTGTATGTGTGCAAGTGGACACGTGGGGTCAAAATGGAATACACATGCGTACACAGACGTGCTTGTGTGTATATTTATGTATGTATGTATATGTATATGTATAATGAGGTAATAAAGTCGAAGTTTATGCACAATAATTTATTTAAAATCTAGTTCACCACAAAGCAATTGTCCTAAACAGCCCTTAAATTTGAGCACTTTTATAGCTAGCTAATATCATAATAGCTTTAAATGTAAATTTCAAAAGTCGAATATTCAAATGATCATTCGTAAATCAGCTTTCAAAACAAAAAAAATCACTTGTAAATGAAATCTAAAAACATAGACTCACATGACACAAAATAATTTTACTAGAAAAAGGTCCAAAAATATGTGCCCCACGTAAAGTTTATAGGTATGACCTTTTTATGACCTGTTCTTGTGATTGAAGGCTAAGATTGGTAGCCTAACATTAAGCTTACAATTGTTCATCAAATCCTCAGCTTATAATTTATTATTGATGATCTAGTGAAATTAAGGATATTAAACAATATCCATGGGGTCATCTACAGCACATGCATGTATTACATACATGGTAAAAAAAAAGACTAATAAACATGAAACACGCACTATTAAACATGAAATACTCATCATTAAACTGAGCATCGGAGGATTTATTAATTTGATTTCAAATTTAATAATGAGTGTTTAATGTTTAATGGTAGAAATTTCATATTTATTGGTCTTTTTTTTTTCATGTATGTAATGCATACATTTATTGTAACGTTACCCCAATATCTATTTATAAATATTAAACAATTTCTGTTAAAGTCATTATGCCACTCGTCCTATCTCACTTAAATCAACGCATCCTTTTGAAATTAAACTTTTGGCTTTTTTACTTCTAATCGTATGTCTTTTAAAAATAATTTAAAAAACTTGTATAAATAGGCATTGTTTAGAATTGAGATTGAGTAATTATAATTTTTAAATTACATTATTAAAATATTTGGTAAATATTAATTGTTGTATTTTAAAAACTAAATTAATTTAATTTTACACTTGTATAATGAAAAACTTATTATATCTTTACTAATTTTATTAAAATCATTATTTAAAAATTATTTTTACTACGTATTATTAATTTTTATTTTATAATTATAATTTTTTTACAACAGCTATAACTTAAATGTTATAGTATCTTAATATTAAAAAATGCTATAGTTGACAAATGATATCATATTATTTATAAGATGTTCATAATTGCATAAAAGACAGTCCAGTTTTGTCTAGCTAGAAATTATTTAAGGAGATGGGGGTGAAGTGGTTGATGACAGTGGAAGTTTTAATAGGTAAGAAAAATTTCATATGAATTGATGTAGGAAGAAATTAACTATCAACCTAACACACCTAATCCAATTGGGAAAAATATAAAACCCTAGAAATAAGAAATTTAAGGCGAAGCCCACCATCTGACCTCAATGAAAATGACTCATTCATGTTTCAATTTGTTATGTACGTACGCAAGGTATTTACCAATAAGATGTATCAAAAATCTAAAGTCTAAAAGATTTTATAACATGAATTGACCTTGATATCTCATTGATTGTTGAAAATAAAATATTTCCGAGATTGAGGGTAACCCCCCCATACAGGAGAATGAGATTGATGGTGCAGTTTTATCATTTGAATATTGTTTTTCTCTTGGGATCCAAAAATTATATAATATAGATTGATAATCACTAGAAGATGTCATGTCACAAACATGAACATTAGAATATTTTGATATGCTCTACGTGGGGTCTTGCAAAGATAATACCAAGCATGTCTATCTGAAAAATGTGACATAGCTGGAGTCTCTCTAATTTGACGTTTCACATACATAAATTATATATTTGTATGTAAAATGAAAATGCTATCGGTATGGATGGCACGATCGATCGAATTCGAAACAAATTCAGCACAATAAAATGCTGGTGATACTAGAAAAGGCTAGATTAGTCATTTTGGCGGAAATTAGCTAATGTGTATAATGTGGGGCTAATCTAATAATAATCTATCTTTGAAAATCAGTAGCTCTATTTTGACCGGCATCCATGAGCCAAATTTTGAGGGCATCTTAATTTAACTAATCATGAGCATTTTTTTTTCTAAGATATATTTTTATATGTTAACTCAATTCGTGAAAACATCTTTAAAATTGTATTTAAATACACTAAATGCGCATTTGGAACTTGGAAATACTGCAATTGAAAATGCTTCTCACTATAGAAGTAACATAAGTAAGAAGTGAAAAATGTTAAATATATGCGTGCGTTGTATTAGTACTTGTCGAAATGATCCAATATGAATCATCACTCTTCACTTTACCAACTCCATGAAATGAATACTAATAATAATAGTAAGTCGGGATATTCATATTAATTATTACTGAAACGGTCAAATGACCCCAAAAAGTAGCTTTGGGTGGGTAGAAAACGGTGGCGTTTGGCCCCATCCCTCCCCCACTGGAAAGTGCCAGAAGGAGAGAATTTTTCGAAGAGCACCAATGCTTGCTTTACGGATCAATAATGCTTTTGGGTGAATTAATTTGGGGCGTTTGGGGCCTCTGTCTGGGTCTGTTTGGGTTTTGTACAAGAAGAATAATTTTCTTTTCATGAAAGTTGTTAAATGGTCTATTCTCAAGAAAAGTTCAGTCTAGGGCTTTTGAGTAAATAAATTCTATTTATATGTCATTAAATTTGACTGTTAAGTTAACATCAACTTTGCCTTTTATGACATGAAAATGGTGTTACAACTCTTGTTTACACTTCCATTCGCGCAAATTTTAGGTCAAAGATGCTTGTCATGAAAGTTTTACATACCTTAAGCTTTTTTAGGGTGCTATGAAGAATTATTTTATTATTATTATTATTAATTATTAAGTGAGAAATACGATTGTACTTTCCTCTCAGCCTATATTTATTTTATTTTAAATGCTTAATTCTTTATATTTTCCCAATTATTTTATTATTATTTGCTCTTAATGACAAAATTCTCACAGAAAAAATAATCTTATTATGAAAATTTTAATATTAAGGTGGTAATGAATTATAATAAAAGCTGTAAGGAGGTAAGTGATAAAACTTAAAAACAATTAAGAAAGTGTTACTAATCCCTTTTTTGGGACAATACTTTGAAAGAGTTAAAATCTTTCATATATAAATTATGAAATAAATTATATTATGTACTGTTTAAATGAAGTAATCATACATGTGCTTTCTCTCATGACTTAGTCGAGAGTACTAGGAGTAGGGAACCAGTAGAGTACCAAATTGATTCCTAGCTACAATATGAGAATTAATATTACTTGATGAATCCATGATGCATGCATTATTTTATTCATGCCCATATTTATATTTCTAATCAATTTTGGGGCACTATTGATTGCTGTCACGTTAACTTGGAGGCAAAGTTTCCATCAATTTGCGCCTGAGTATTTATGGATTCATCAGATTCACGCAAAGCCTTGTAATTGCATGGTCCATGCAGCATGTGGATGTCTCATGTGGATGCATGTGCATTGGTTCTCTTATCAATTCCCCACAACACAGCCCCAATCTTGGTTTAAAGACTCAAGCCAGATCACCTCAACAACGAAATGAATTGGATGCAGAAGCAAGTGGACTAAGTGCTACAATTAGATCACAAAATGACTTTCAAAAAGATGAAGAGGAAAAAAAAAACATTACAATAGCTGAATATATATGAGAACAATTATCAATTCAAATGTTTTATGTTTTTTCAAAGGAAAAACGACATCTATATCCTTGAAGTTTGGAAAAATGATAATGTAAATCCTTAAGTTTTTAATGAGAGAAATCAAAATTTTAATACTTTACAATCTTTATTATATTAAACTAAATTTTATAATAAACAAAAACGTAATATTAAAAGAAATGTATAAAAATTTAAATTATTTTCAATATTATATAAAAAATTTTAATATTATTAATACATGAGATATATTTATTAATTGTAAAATTTATTTAACACAAAGATTTATCTAAAATTTTTATAATGAATACGGATATATTATCAAAATAAATATAATAATTTACATTTTAAAAATTATTTTCTATATTAAAAATATATATTTATATTTGTACATATATTAAAAAATTCTAATATTATTAGTCTACTAGAAAAATTATATTATTTAAATTCATTTGCATTTATTAAAAAATTTTAAATTAATTTTTTTAGTTACTATATATAAAGAGTATTATAATTAAAAAAAGAGAGTGAGTCTTGATGTATTTTATTTAAAAGTTGGGAAAAAGACAGAATTATGGGCAAAATAATATTCATACTCTAGGACTTGAATCCCAACAATCAGTCAAAGAAAAGGGTTCAATTATAAAACAATGGTGGTACCACTTCTTTTGTCTTTTGTGGCAGCACTCTTATAAATTTTCAAATAAACCATTTCTCTTATTCTTATTTAAACTGTGCTTCATAAGTATGAAATCAATTTCAACCTGCATCCACCGGCATATATTTCAATTAGTCCCTTATATTATTTAATATTCATAAAATTTTATTCTATGTCGTACTTATATCACAATACCTCTTCTTAACTATTTTGAAATTGAATAATTGACATCTTTAATTGACAACTTTATACTTTTTTTTTTTAAAAATATTAGAATTTTTTAAAAAAATTGACCATCAAATTTCATTTAACATTTGAAACTCTTTTTATTACAATTTTGTTAATAAATATTATAGTACTTTTTACTTACATGTATAACAAATTATGTAATCCCAATAGCTTTATTATAAAAAGAATTATTATTTTTTATATTCTTCTTTTTAGCATGTTATTTAATTCAAGTATTCTTATCTTATGGGTGCATTTGATTCATCATTATGTGTTGTATTAGATTGTATTGCATTATTTTTATCAAATTAGGCTGTATTAAACTTAATTTTGTAAAATTTTTTATCCTTCATACATAATAATAGAAATTTTTATTAATATAATGTCAATCTATACTACATAAAATTAATTCAGCACCCACTTGAAGACGATAAATTATTATTTACAACAGCAAATTAAAGAAGAAAAAGCAGGCAGTGGTGACATTCAAAATAATGGGAATCTCTTCCAACACGCCCGCGCGCGCACCCATACGCACACACACACATGCACACACGCGCCCACACACACACACACACACACACACACACACACACACACACACACACACACGCACACGCGCACACGTCCACACGCACACGCACACTCACACGCACATGCACGCTCACATGCACATGTGCGCGCACACACACACACGCGTGAAATTTTAGCTAAGCAACCCAAGAGGGGGGTAAATTGGGTTTTTAAAATTTAAACAAACAAAAGCACACAACAACTTAAACTAATGCCTTAATAAAAATAAATACAATAAATTTAACAATGCTCAAAATTAAAAAGGATAATGGAAGAGAGATCAAACATGTGAGATTTTACGTGGTTTGGCAAAACCGGCCTACGCCCACGCCTCCAAACACACCAAGCTTGAGGATTTCACTATCCAAGCTTTCAAGGCTTCAAGTTTTTACAATTGACTTCCAATGTGTCAATAAGCCTTTACAAATGATGTTTCACTCACCAACACCTTTATCCAAGTGTTTCCCACACTTATACTCACACAAATTTGATAATGAATTTAAATATTATAACAAATACTCTTTATTAGAGTAGATATAGAAATGGTAGTTCAATAATAACTCAATGTATGGAGATTTGCAAAATGGAAGTTCAAGAGATGTTGTATGAATTGATTTAAGCTTTAAAAATGTATTGGATTTGATTTTGATTTGAGTTTATATAGATTTGATAAGCAAACTAGCCGTTATTGACATTCACAGAATATATATATATATATGCACACACACTTCAACCAATTAAAATCGAATCCATTGGCCTATTAATTTTCCCCCTCTTGAATAAACTACTATAATTATGCAATCACATGTTTATACTTTATACATAGATAATCAAATTAATAATAAAAATTCAATGAAAAATCAATTGTAATTTCAACCTTTGTGAATATGCAATTCTTAACTCTTCTTTTGAATAAATTATAACTTAATACAGCTTAATGTGATAAATCAATAACATATAATGACGAACCAAATGCACCCATATGATAATAATATTTGAATTAATAACAAATACAAATAAGATCATGAAAAATTATAAAAATTTTGTAATAGAGTTATTGGGATTACATAATTTGATATAAATGTAAAAAAAAAAAGTATCATAATACTTACAAAAAATTTGAAATAAAAAGAGTGTAAGGTGTTAAATGAAATTTGATAGTTAATGTAAAAAATACTTGATTTTAAAAAAAATTGTAATTAAAAAGAGGGTAAGGTTTTAAATTAAATATGTCAATGATTCAATTTTAAAATAGTAAAGAGGTGGTATTGTGATACAAGTGTAATATTGAATAAAAAATTTGTAAACTTTAAATATGTTAAGGAGCTAATTGAAATATACTTGTGGATGCAGGTAGAAATTAATTTAATACTTACAGAACAGATGTAAAAGAAAAATAAGTGTAAAAAGTTATATGAAATTTGTCACAAAAGATAGAAGAAGTAGTATGATATCACTGTGATATCATAGTTGATCCCCAAATAAAATTATTTGAAAACCATTTAGTCAAATTCTTGAGCCATATGTTTACTGTTTGTTTTGATATAGATGATAAAAAAAAATGCATAATTAATCAATGATGTAAATTTTCAATAAAAGCTTTGGGTTGGTTCTTTTCTTTGCCGAGAAAAATCAATGGGAAGAAGTGAGAATCCCGAAAAGAAAATGAAGCAAGGAATTGTAGATGATCTGATTATGTGTTATTTTCTAGCTCAAGTTTTGGATTTAGTAAAAGTGTACAGCCTATAGCCCAGCTATTTTATTGGGCTGGACCTAAATACTAATGGGCTTCCTATAATTGGTCTTGGAATTGACTGAATGGGCTCAGAGGTGCTGCGATTCAAGAACGGCGCTCTTAACCTCCCTTTTGAATTTTATTTCCTAAAATACTCTAAGTGAAATTTATAAAATAATAACATACATATTAAATTTAACCATCTCGCCACACAAAACTTCACCCTAGCAGAATTTTTTTAAAATTTTTTTATTTATGTACAAATCTTAAATATTGAATCATTTTATCTTTAATATATAGCTTCTATCTTTATAACTCTAAATCCTTATAACTCTAAATCCTAATAATTTTCTCCAAGAAAAATAATTAAAATTAGAATTATAAATATAAATTATGAAATGGATTGGTTGTAACATTTTTTTTATAAGGCTAATTTATCTATGTGTTTAAGTGCATTTCCATTTAAAATAAAAAATGAATTAATTTGACTTTAGTTATTTAGGTAATTTCAATTAAAAAGGAACAATTTTATGAGAAATTTTGAGGGGTGTCAAAAAGCCTACCCGGGATTTAAACGATCATATGGTTATAGACATTCATAGACGTTCCATGAATATTGAATCGATTGCAAAGGCAAAGGCCACAGCCAATTTAATTAAAAGAATTTAGTTTAGTACATGTGATGCTTATTCGCAATGAGAAAAATATCTTCAGTTACATATGTACAAAGACGCATTACACGACAGAATGTAGTGGCCATTAGTCATGTAACATTGAGCGAATTCACACACGCAACAAGCCTAATATTCATTCATTAGAAGCAAGATGACCTATTAAAATTAACTTTGGAGCATTATGTCTCTCTCTTTTCCCTTTTTTTTTTCTCTTTTGTTTTTTTTTTTAGGAAAACTCTTCAACTTTTTCATTTTTTTAATTGCAATCTTCTAGATGATAGAGATTGATATCAACATTGCTATGGATTTAAAAAAAATCTTTAATTAATAAGTGGTTAGAGTATTTTATTTTTGAAGAGAAAATCAATCAACATCTTTAAAATTTTTTTTATATACTAATATATTACAATTAAAGCTCTACTAATATTTTACGATCGGGATGCTAGTTCAGTAATTTTATTATAAAATAACTTAAAAATTAACCCCCATTGAATGTTAGAGGGAGATCAATTCAACTCCGAATACTAATGTTAGGTAGACAGATAAAATCCTATTAAAAGAAGAGTCCAGTCCCGGCAATTGGGACTCGAACCTATGCACCCAAAGTTTTATGGGCACATGGGACGGCAATGGGTTTTAACATCTTTGAAGTTGATCAAAGATCTTTTTCGTCTCTGTCTCTCGCTCATTGACCATGCAAATGTTATTCATATGACAAAAATCTACCAGCATCAATTAAAAACTTTTCTAATTAACTGCCTCGTCCGAATCAAAGAAGTTCCGACTTATCCTTTTCTTAAGATATTGCACTAATTAACTTTGATTTGAAAATCTTATAGAAGAGACTATAACAAGATAGTGTGAGAATGATTTTGAGTGGATTATGTAGATCATAAAAAAATAAAAAAAAAAGATTTCATAGTCTCCCTTAATCATTAAAACACGTGAATTCATGCGTCATTATATACATTGTTTACATTTTCGTTCGGAAACAACTACCAAAAGGGTAACAATTTCACTAATATTGAAACAAATGAAAAAAAAAAGAAAAAATATGCTCGATATGGTGCTTATTTCATTGTACTTGCATGCAAGCCTGAAGATAATTCTGTAACGGATATCTTAGCCGATATGAGCGCCTCATTTTCTTCTCCTATCGTAAGAATGTACGCAACTATGTTGGAGTCGCATATAGTTATGTTTGACTTTTCCTCCGTCTTAGGTTTTTTAGCCGTAGATTTTTTTAGGACCCACGCTTATCATTCCCATCTCGACCGTTCTAGGCCCTCTCGTTTGTGGGTCCCGAATGACCAAAGCGTAAATACAACTTTCATTCACACGTGTCAATGTTTTATTCATTTGTCTTGTTAAACCCAAGTGAGCAATGAGAACGCACTCTCCCTACGTTCTGTCTCACCTCCGGCTATTGAATTTGGCACGTGAAGAATTTTTAATTGACGATTTTTGCTATCTCTGCTGACCGAAATAAATACTCGTGATTTTTTTTAAGAATCGCTACTCATGCATTTTTCATGAATACTTTTTGTTGTTTTCTGTTTTTTTTTTTTTTAATTTATTTCAATTGCCGACTCAACAGTTGTAGGGCCACGGCTTCTAGAAAACATGTTGAATTGGAGTTTAATTATTAAGCTGCTTTTGAAAAATGCATTGATGCCTTTGAAATTCATCATTTATTTATTTTTCTTGTCGTCTTAACTTGTTTTTGAAGAGTAGAATCATATGAAACTAGTCGTTGTATCAAATTCTGCAAAAGTTGTTAGTACCGATGCAATTAATTAGCATATTCGAGGCTGCCTTTTAAAGAGATGATTAAATACTTGACGTTTTAATTGTGTTTGATTTGAATAGACGAGAACATATTCGAAAAATAAAATTACAAATTTCTTATGACCTTTTCATTTTAAAAATATTATTTGACTGTTTTTAGGGCATGTTTGGTTAAGATATTAGAACTCTTTATTGTATTAAATTTATGCAGACCCATGTTTCACAGTTAAAATAACTACAGTAGCATTACATTAATGGGCCAAGCTAATGCGGCAACTCTTCCTTTTTTTTTCCCCTTTATAATAATAATAACAATAATAATGATAATAACTTTTGAATTTAATAAATATTATGTAATATTAATATTAATATTTTATTTTTTACATTATAATTATTGATATTAATTAATAATTTCATAATTTATTATTCAATAATATTATATTTTTTATTTTTACAATATAATTTATTAGTAAATTTATAATTTAATATAATTAATAATAATATTAATTTAAATAATAATATAAACTATTATTATATATATTTTACAAAACTCTTACTTAGATTATTTAGCACAATTTATTTTGTTAGTAAATATATTATAATTAAAAATTAATACAATACAGTGTAACATCAAAATATTGTGTATCACTATTATAATATAGTGCTAATGCAAAACAACATAATACAATACACTAATATTAAAATAATGTAATACAATATAATACAATATAATATACCAAACGCACCCTTAAGAGAATTAATGTTAAATATAAAATTGAATTTACAACTTGATAAAATAACATTTTAAGTTAATGTTTGGTTTGAGAGAACCCGTAAAAGAAAGTCTATGAGAATACGAAAGATTAAAAATTATCTATAGACAATTACTGGAGATACAAAAAAAAAAAACAATTTCTTCCCTAAATTTAATTATATTCGTTGCTTTATTTGGATGGTTTAAATCTCTCTATAATGTTCTAAATGAATCATGTGTATTCTTAAATAAATAATGCAACTTATCTATTCCGTTTCACTAAATGTCCGAGAATTTTATTTAAGTAAAAATAATTTTAGCCTTTTATTTTCATGTTTATTCTGCGCATGGATACTTATCGTCCTACAATATGCTGATGGAAATCCAAATGCATTAATTGCTTAATCAAACTGTAATTCATTTGTTTTGGATAAAGATTTCTACGAGATTATTATAATAATCAAATGATGTTGAAATCTGAAAGCAAAATCTTTTTAAAAGATGCGCGCGTATGAAATCAAAAACTGCAAAGAATGTTGAAAAAGCATTTATTGATAGACATCAATCTATGTGTTAACCCAACTTTAAACAACCAAGCCACTTGTAATTAACTTAAGCGCTTCTCTTTGTACGTAAACCATACAAATTCAAAAGCTGCTTCTAATGAAGTTCCTTTGTAAAAGATTAGGGCCTATTCGGTATTGTTTTTGAATTTGTATATTCTGAAAATAAAAATGAGAATGAAAATGATGTTTTGCAGTTGCTGTATTCTGAATTTAAGTATGCGTTTGGTATCATTTTCTGTATTCTGTATTTTGAAACTGAAAACAGTAATATGCGTTCGGTAGACACAATTGAAAATGATAAAAACAGTGAATATGCGTTCGGTAGTACCATTTTCAAAATCAAATTTTACTAAACATTTAATGTAAAAGAGATTGTAATATTTGTAAATATTGAGGTTTGGAATAATATCATTGTTGCTGTATGTTAACGGCGAACCGTTTTATGTTAACGGCTTGCCGATAATTTCCAGAGAGGATGCTGAATGGTAACGGTGAACCGTTTTTTGTTAACGGATTGCCGACAATTTGCAGGGAAGAAAAAAAAAAGAAGGAATTATCTACTTCCCACAACAAGAATTTAGGTATCATGTGCTGATTAGCTTATTAACTAAAGCTACAACGACATAATTTGCTGCACATTATTGAACAAAATTAAAGTCCTAGTAAGTGGTCTTGATTAACCATACTCACAATTTTCATTTAAATCTTTGCACCCCCACACAACAATCGGACACTACCCATGTGCCAATTTCTCTAAAATAATGCACATGACCAAATTTTCCCTACCAACACACGGTTGATATGTGGATTAGTTGAAATAATTAGTATTATTCTAAGTGGTTGTGGTGGAGATGGCGCACCAACAGCGGCGGAGATGGTGCACCTGCAGCAGCGGAGATTAAAAGCAGCAACGGCAAAGATGGCACACAGCAGCGGTGGAGATGAAGCAGCGATAACAACAGAGATGAAGCAGCAGCAACAGCGGAGATAAAGTAGCAGCGTTGGCGATCGAAATGAAGCAGCGACCACCAAGATGAAGCAAAGGCAGAGATGAAGTCTGGCACTGATCTGGGTTCACTGAGAGAGCAAATCGGTAGAGATAAAGACAGAAAGAGTGCTGTTGTTGAAAGATCGGCAGAGAGAAGGGGAGAAACAGCTCTGGCGTGAGTAGATCTGGACCCGAATGGAGAGAGAATACTGTTGTCGTGATGAAACCCGGAAGAGATGGAGCTGAGAGAGCAGTAGCAGTTAAGGTAGTCAAATGGAGCAGCAGTGGTTGTGGCGGAGATGGCGCACCAACAGCGGCAGAGATCGTGCACTTGCAACAGCGGAGATTAAAAGCAGCAACGACGAAGATGGCTCACAGCAGCGATGGAGATGAAGCAGCGGTAACAACAGAGATGAAGCAGCGGCAACAGCGGAGATGAAGCAGCAGAGACGGCGATCGAAATGAAGCGGCGACCACCAACATAAAGCAAAGGCAGAGATGAAGTCTGGTATGATCTGATTTAGATAATGTTTAAGAACACTGAGAGTGAGTTCTTTTGGCTTTTGTTTTTTAATTTGTTTTTAAGTTTGGTTTTGTAATATGCAGAGAACATGTTAAACATGTTTTACTTTTTTAGTTATAAAAAATGGATTTGGATTTCTTGTTTTGTAATTTATTTTTGGATTCAACTCACCGAACATGTATTATATCAGTATTGTGAAAATGAAAATGAAAACAGTTGTCTAAAAACGCTACCGAACGGGCCCTTATCTTTTTCTAGATTTCGCAATATCGGCAAGAGAAAATTTTAGTCCCAGTTTCCTCCCACATGCACGCATGTCCCATATTCTGTTTTATAATTTGATGATGGCAAAAGAAGAATTCATTAAGATTCTCACTTTTGATATGTCTTCTAATTAGCGGTTAAATATAAAATCATTAAAAAAAAGGACATGCTTTAATAATACTTGAATATTTGAAAAGGGTTCTTGAATAAAATATTTTTTTAAAATCTCAAATAAACCCTAATTATATAAATTTATCATGAAAACACTAGTATATGTGTGTGTGTGTATTAGGGTATCTCCACGTAAGTTTAGTAGAAACGGTAAAACAATACAAACGTGTTTTTGATTATTTATAAACAATCATAATATTACAAAAGACTCCGAAATATTAAATATCCCACTAAATTCAATTTTCTTTTCATACTATTGTACTACATGTTTTTCCCCATGGAAACTTACTATTATACTACATTAGATCATCTAATTAAACATGAACGCTATGATAAATGATGTAATCACTTTCTTATTTTAAATTTGTATCTTATGAGAAATTGACATCTTCCTAACCAAGTTTATCATGATTAGTTTGTAAAATTAATGCCTAAAACTTTAGCTTTGTTCAAATGTTAATATGATTCTTTTGTTTAATTGATTTACACGGTTTTCTTTCATTTTATTCAACGATACAATGATTAAGTTACACGCATCTTTTTTGTCATTGTAAAATTTTGACCTTTGAGATATAAGTACAAGTTTAATATATGAAAAAGTTTTTCTTAAGTGACATGAAAATGCATTACACGTTAATGAGAAAATTAATCTCTCCCACTTATGAACAACACATTTAACCTTTGTTGTTGAATCTGATTCATTTTTTAGGGATGGTAATGGGTGGGGTGCGAGTGGGGAGGCCTATCCCATTCCCCATTAAAAATTTTATATTCTCATGTGGGGAATGATTTCTTCATCCTCAACCCATTGCTCACTTATTATTTTATAACAAGTATAAATACATAATTTTAATAAATAAAAAATTAGAGACTTAAATAAAATTATTATTGTATTATAAAACATTTAAATTATTAAAAGAACTCTAAAAATTTGAAACAATATTTTGAAACAAACTGTAAAATGTTTGGATAAATAATAACTAAAAAAATAAAAAAATATAGCATGGTTTCAAATCTTTCTTTGTTAATAGCTTCTTCTTCTCTTTGTCATATTCATATTGCCTATGATTGCAAGGTTTATCATTCTTTTATAAATAAAATGATATTTTATGGTTAAATAAGAATTATATTGTAGAGTTTTCTTTTAGTTACAATTTATTTATATTAAGTAAAAATAAAAAAAAATTATTAACCAACATTATAAATTTATAATTGATAAAATAAAATTATTAAATAAAAAAAATATTTACACATAATGGAGATTGAGGTGAAGGTAAAGTGGGGAGGATAAAACTAAGTTTCACCCTAATAAGAATTTGAAGATTATTTTTTCTTTATTCACTACTCAATTTCTTAAATGTTATTTAAAATTTACTAAATTTTAGATAAGATTCCGAATCTGTAGAGAATTTTATTATTTTTATCAATTTTAATGGTACAATTTATTAATGGCTGAATAAGTACTCACACAAAATTTTTTAAATCAATATAGATAATTCATAGATTTTTTTTTTAACTCCAAACAACTTTTTAGTCATTATTAATAAATTTTTAAAGCTTTTTCAAAATCTCGACTCGATCCCGTCCCGGACAATTCATATTCATATCCCATAGAGTGACAGTGGCTTTTGAGTACAACACCTTCTAAGTAATCAATGTTTCGGCAAGCTCACACTGACCAATTATAAGAACTTGTGACGTCAGTGATTGCGGGATAAAAATCATAGAGAGAGTGGACGCGTGCGTGCCACGTCAGGTCAAAGGAGTCAAAAGAGGACAGAGGTCTCTTTGTCTTGTGCTGATGTGGCACCACCGCTACTTGATTAGTGGCATTTCGCTAACGTCACTTAGGTTTACACGCCCTAGGCTCTGAGCTGGCGGAAACGCACGTGTGTTTCACGTGAGCGTCGTCGGTCAACCCCTGTTGAGCCGTTGGGCATTAACTGATTTACATTATTCTGTGTGCTACAAGGAGCAATACCCCAATACCCATGGCCTACTACGCCCATCCCAGCGCGTGGTCATCTCTCTCGCTCTTTTAAAAACAGATGTTAATTTTCATTTGTTTTTATAGGGATTAAGGATGTTAATTTTTAATCAGTTTCTTTAACTATGACCATCCGAAAGCACTAAAGTAAATTCATATTGGTAACTCGGTATTTATGGAATATATACTGTGAATCAAATTGATGATATATATGAGATTTGATAAAATGAAGCACAAATCTTTTGCCATGGTGGAATAACTATGAAATTTTTATTAACTAAAGAGTATAGTTACTTGTTATATATGACCCATGAACAACAGTCAAGTCAATGATGATAACAAGTAGATTTGAAAATACGGATACAAGATAATGTTGCAAATTATTCTAAACAAGTAAAATAATAATAGATAATCATTTGAAGTAATATTAGAAATAATATATGAAAAGATATATTATAAATTTGAGTAATATTAGAAATAATACTTTTATATTAAACAGTAAATAATATATAGATATTTACAATATGAGATCAATAAGAATTTGAATTTATACACTTTGTAATTTAGACTAGAAGTCTCTTAAGCATTACTCAAAAAAATATGCGTACTAATAGGTGAGATTTCTACCCTAATATATGAAAAGATATATTTACCTTTATATTTCATGATTCAACCAAGAAACCTATTTAGCATAGCTTAATCTCTTTAATATATGAGAATATATATCTATTTTTATCTACCTCGATATATGGGAAATGGTAGACTTATGCCTAGAGTAGATCGAGCTTACATCCCTTTTGTTTCTATAATAATTCATATAATAACAAAATTTTTAATTTTATTTTCAAGTATGTCCCTAATTCAACCTAATTATTTCAATTGTAATTAGAGACTTATTTTATAAAATAATAAAATTATACATTTATTGAATAAATTGACATCAGTAGGGGCTAGCATGTTATTATTGCTTTTATTTGTTATAAACAATGTAATGATTTGGTCTAACTTAAAAAAAAAGTTTGTTAGTATATTATAACAACATTAATATTATATTATAAAGTTACAAAACAACATAGTAACAATTAATAACACTTTCATAATTTCATAGTTTATTTTCTTTCACAATCATACATACTTGTTCTTTTTTTCTTAGTACATCAAATTATTTAAATATTTCACATTGTTTATCACTAAAATAAAAATAAATTCATAAATAATCTTTTTAACTTATAATTTTAATGATTTATATTGTAAGCTTATTGTTGCATTGTTGTCAATTTTTTTTACTAAATATACAAGCTAAAAGTAGAGACTCGAACAAAAAAAGAGCCTGTATTCACCACTCAGCTAGAGACTAAAGACGAGACAGAACAATTTATCCAAAAAGAAAAATATATTTTCAATTAGGACCAACCCATGTTGAAATATAATTGAGAATATTAGAAGAGAGAAAAAAAAGAAAAAAGAAAAAAAAGTCAAATATAACAAATTTTAAAGCTTACCTTGACTTGAATTCAACACCCTCGCTAGGCGCGTGGAAGAACATTTGCCCCGAAGCCCAAACATCAAGACGGAAACAGCAAAGAATGTTCTACCAATACTTCGACCGCTTGGTCGGCGTGGACATCCATTATAACGACGCGGACCAATTCCGTCTAACTGGGAGTACAACATAGACCACCTACTGGCCGGTAACCGCTTATTTCATCGTTACCGTTATTTCAGTACAAAACCTCCGTTAACTCCCGCTTCTCTATAAATAGCGCCCGCTCGAATGCAGTTCTTTCGATTCGCATAAACTGTCAAAACCAAAACTCAGAGCTGAAAAGACACAGAGCACAAAAGCTAGTGTTTCTTCCTCAGAAATCTTCGCAGGTAAGTTATAATTTCATTAAACAAGAATATTTTATTCATTTTTTATTATTTATTTTTTCTTTCGTATTTCATTGAAATAATTTGGGCGCTGTATATTGAAGCTTGATGATATATTTTTTTAATTGTGGAAATTGATTAGCCAATTTAACTAGAAGTGTTCTGATTTTTTTTTTTTTTCATTTGAAATGAGAGCTATAATTCTGAATTGTTTTGCTTGGAAATTACTGTTGATGTTTTTGGTTAGAGCTTACTTTATTGGAATTATTTCTGTTAATGTTGAGTTCGCCAACCAAAAGATTATTAATTAGTTTTAATGGGGGAGCTGTTGATTATCTGCCAAGAAATTGTTAATTTATTTCTTGTTGCGGAAAATGATGGGATTATATTCTGTTGGTCAATCTACCTGTAACTGTTTGTTTTGAATTCTCCTTCAAGAAATGGTGGTCAGTTAACGGTCTAGATTTGAACGCAGTAATTAGTAATTTTATACGAGTAATTTTGATCTTGCTATATGGTTTGATTAGTGGGTTTTTTTTATCAAGCTTCTTGTGTGACTCTAAGCTTGTTCTTCAATCTTATTTTCTGTTAATCTGTCTCGCTCTGTGTCTGTGGTTTGTTCTTTTATGCTTTACTCTTGCATTTTTAAATGCTGAATATGCCGTACACATTATCTGAGTAGTTAGTGAACTTTATAACAAAAATGTCAACGGCCAAATTATATTTCAGGAAAATGGATATGGGAAGCTTACATGTTCATTGAATGTGTTAGCAGGTTAATTTTTGAAGTTGATGGTTTTAGTTATTTGTGGTGGAATTGTAAAGCTGATTGCAGTTGCTAACCAAAGAAGGTCTAATTGATTTGTATCTGAGGCAGAGACATTATTTCCAGATTGTTATTATAGACAAGAGCTGATGCCAAAACCATAATATGGACTCTCGCCAGATTATTGGATGTGGTGTAACTAGTGCAGGCATATCTTACTCGTCTTCTCATCCTACTGTGGCTTCAATTCCTAATAGGTTGTTTGGCCCTCTGAAATTTGATGTTCGAAACTCGCCTAACTCACCTTTTTCAAATCAGTTTGAGTGTGATACCATCACTTCCTTGAGTGATAGCCAGGAGCAGCACAGCCCCTCGGACAATCCTTCTGGGCTCAGCCCCTCTTGCAATTCCTCACTGGAGTCCAACAGTTATTTTCATCAGTTAAGCCCTGCTGTGGACAGTCTAATCGTCTTTTCTGGTGGGACTTCATATCTGCAGAATGCAAGTAGTAGCCAGAAAATAAAACACGTTTTGCAGGAGTTAGAGACTGTACTAATGGGGCCTGACGAAGAAGAAGAAGCAGCAAAACCAAATACTTCTTATGGGGGAAGTAGTAGGCCGCAAGCATCTGGCCACAGACCCAGGTCTTGGAGCCAAGAACACCATGGTTCACATGTGATTCAGCCTCAGCCATCCTTTAGTTCTCGGTATAGGCAGTCAGCTGAAGGTGCTCAAATTGAGGGCAGTCAGATGGCAATTGAGGAGTCATCTTTGCAGGGTTTTCCATCAGGCAATCTGAAGCAGCTATTAATTGCATGCGCTAAAGCTCTCTCTGAAAACAACATTAATGATTTTGATGAGTTGATTGAAAAGGCTAGAGGTGCTGTGTCTATAAGTGGAGAACCAATCCAGCGTCTTGGGGCTTACATGGTGGAAGGGTTGGTAGCTAGAAAAGAGAAATCAGGTTCTAGCATATACCGTGCTCTGCGATGTAGGGAACCAGAAAGCAAGGATTTGCTTTCTTACATGCATATCCTTTACGAAATCTGTCCATACTTGAAGTTTGGTTACATGGCAGCCAATGGTGCCATTGCTGAAGCATGCAAAACTGAGGATTGCATACATATCATCGACTTCCAAATAGCTCAGGGTACACAATGGATGACTTTATTACAGGCACTTGCAGCTAAACCATCTGGGGCTCCTCGTGTTCGGATAACAGGAATTGATGATCCTGTTTCTAAATATGCCCGTGGTGATGGGTTGGAGGCTGTTGGGAGACGTTTGGCGGCAATATCTCAGAAATTCAATATCCTTGTTGAGTTTAATCCAATACCTGTTTTTGCTCCAGATGTAACACGGGAGATGCTTGGTGTCAGGCTTGGTGAAGCTCTCGCTGTGAACTTCCCTCTGCAACTCCACCACACCCCAGATGAGAGTGTAGATTTGAACAATCCAAGGGATGGGCTTCTGAGGATGATAAAGTCACTTAATCCCAAGGTTGTCACTCTGGTAGAGCAAGAATCAAACACAAATACTGCCGCATTCCTACCCAGATTTGTTGAAACTCTGAACTACTACTTGGCGATATTTGAGTCAATTGATGTGACAATGCCAAGGGACCAAAAGGAGCGAATTAATGTGGAGCAGCATTGTTTGGCGAGGGATATAGTGAATGTTATTGCGTGCGAGGGAAGGGAGAGGGTGGAGCGACACGAGCTCCTTGGCAAGTGGAAGTCCAGGTTTACTATGGCAGGATTTCGGCAATGTCCGTTAAGCTCATATGTTAATTCAGTGATTAGGAACTTGCTGAGGTGTTACTCAGAGCATTATACACTTGTGGAGACGGATGGAGCAATGTTGTTGGGCTGGAAAGATAGGGCTCTGGTATCTGCTTCTGCTTGGCACTGAGTAGGGATATAGAGGTAGGTACAGAAGAATAAAATTTTTGTAGATTGTAGATGACGAGCTAGTGGATGATTACTGTTTCCATCGGATGTGTCATAAAAGATGTCACATATCATTGTTATGTAATCCGATGGCTGTTATTTGCATTAGGGCTGTTCGCCATTGTTCTTTTATACTGTTTAGTGTTTACTTTGCCAATAATTTGATTATGCATTGATTCTTGCTGTAGAAATCCCTATACATTGCATCCATTTAAGTTTCAGCACTCTGGGATGATGATGCTTAGCAATAACCAAGGATTGATAGCATCCATTTTCTTCAAATGTTTATTTGAACATTTAGTCAGTTATTCATTGTCATCTACTGATTGATGTGAATTGATTTTAAATGGAATCTGCATATTTTGTTACTCCATTGGGTAATAGTTTTAAAATGTTTACTATTTAATGGTGCAGAGCCAAAATATGGAGTCGATGCTTCTTTTATTTTACTGGAATAGATGACATCAATGGAGTTGGAATTCAGTGCAGCTTTGTGCTTTATAATATTGTGGTTGGTACTTGCTATGAACGCCCGCTCGACCGAAACTGTAGAAAAGACGAGCATAGTTGAGCCTGATTAGTGCTAGTACCTACTAAAATTGTTAAAGCTTGACTAAGTAACTCAAAATGCTCGGCATGGTGGTTTCAGGCAATTTGTTACAAGAGCTTATAATTTTTTTACTAAATTTTTACTAGGTTAAATTATTAGTTTTATGTCATATTTTGTACACAATATTTGTATATACAATTATTTTTCTTTGTTAACTACTAGTCCTTTTTTTTTTAAGTTGTATGTATTGGGTGTAACAGTACCGTACATAAAGTAATTAACTCGTGGCGTGGAGTTTCAATTTTCACGTATATGACGCGTAGATTCCCTCTAATGTGTTTTACTTTTACATGCTTATCCTGAACGGCGATGGGCACATTGGAAACAAAGCTAATTATGGCTAAGTCTCGTTTAGGGTGTATTTAAGATTAAAGTTAAACAACTGTATCTTTTTAGTTATATTACTAAAATATTTGATAAATACTATTTATTATAGTTTAGAAACTATATTGATATAGTTTTTCATTTGTATAATGAAAAATTTATTATATTTTTAATAATTTTATTAAAATTATTATTTAAAATTTATATTTATTATATATTACTAATTTTTATTTTATAGTTACAGTTTTTTTGCTACAACAGCTGTAACTTAAAAACTACAGTATTTAAATTCCAAATGCACCCTTAGAAACCTTTATATGTGTTGGAGCATGTCTAAATTAGTTTAGATTCTTAAATAAGTGATTATTATTTGACGAGTAATGTTAAGTATTTTAATATTTAAATTTTAATTTAAATCTCAACCGATCTGATATTTATTTGTTAGATGATGTTTGAATAATTTTACAAGCTAACATTACCTGTTAATTACATTTATTTCAATACTATTATATATATTTTTATTGCTAAATGCGAGAGAAAAAAAACGTAAAATTGTAAATTTATAGACAGCACATAACAATTTTAATTTTAAAATTATTTGTATTTTTTTGGTGACTTAAAAAATATTTATCAATAAATACCACAACTTCCAAATTACTTGTTACATAATTAGTTATCCATTAAAATTAAATTGAGGATGAAGATTCTAATATTTGAATTCAATGATTCCATCATTGATTGTGGGATTTTTATCCCAACAGAACAAAACTTTTCTTTTATCAATTAATTAAAAATAAAAAAAATCTATATTTACTCGCAACTTGAAGTTTGCATGTTATTCTTTAATTAATTACTTTTTTATCCATTATATTAAATGACTGATACAGATTGAAACACTTAAATCTGAGAGTCCATAATAAGCCTATATCAATACTATAAAAACTCATACACAACATCATAGAGAAATCTATTTAATAATAATAATAATAATAATAATAATAATAATAATAATAAACAACTAAGGATATTTTAGTAACTTGGAATAATTTATTTGGATTTAAGGACAAAGCAAACAAATTATTTTGAATCTAATTCGCGATTTTGACTATAGCAATCTATTTCGATTCCAACTCATTTTAATTTTAATCCATTCCAATTACTGATTAATAAACACATAATAATTTTCTTGTTTTTTCTTACTTTTTTGAGATTTACTGATTAGTGTGGTTGGTTTATTTTAAAAAAAAAAACTGATACATCTAAACTATATGTGATTAATGATGTACATGCGTGACAAGATTCTTTTAAGGCAAACAAATGCAAGATGAGTAGATGATTCATTTCATTAGTTTATAGGGTGAAGATAAACCCCGTGCGCAACAATTTGAGCAAATTCACTCCTTTTTTAAAAAATATAATTATAGAATCAACATTATTTCTCTTAATTTAAGTCTCTTTAACATGCTTGACGCTTGGATTGCACGAACATAAAATAATTCAATTTTTTTAACCTTCTAAAATAGCTACAAAAATAATTTAACTTCAACAGTTTCTTTATTATTTTATACTAAATTCAACATTTTATAATAATTTATTGATAGTACTTTATTAGTATAATTATTAATATTTAATTAAACTAATAAAATGTCTTGAACCGTAATATCTTATGAGATTTATGTCTCTATCAAATTTTACCATTTAGACATGGTGGTTATTGAAAATTATAAAGTTTATTTAAAAAATTATATTATGCCAGATTATAAACTAAGTACTTGAATTATTAAGGTGCAATAGCACATATTATTAGGCAGTTTAGTTATTTTATATTATAACAATAAAATAATTAAATTAAACTTATGTTAATAAAATTTCAGTGATTAAAGATGGCCAAAAACCCAGGAAAGGACTTTTGAATCGGATGTGCTCGCCCAACAAGAAAGGATTTCACCCCCGGACCCCAAAAGAAAAATGTAATTGATTACTTTTCCAAAATTTTTCTATATTTAAATTTCTTAGAAATATTTTGGAACTTTTTTAATTAAGAAACTCTAATTTTTTTTAAAATCCGGCCCTTTCCTGTTGCAAAAGAAGTATCCTCTTCCCTTAATTTTTTTTTTTTTGGCAACTGGATATGGTTCTCACTTGTGCAAGGCTATTGGTAAAGTCTGGGCTGAGACTGGTACGGGAGCTCGATGGTCTATTGGTTACTGAAGGAAGGCCTGTTTTTGGTGGGATTGCTGGGCAACGCATGATCGGTCTCGATATTTTTATGCTGTTTCTGCTATTCCTGAGGATATTTTGGATAAAGTTGTGGCGGACTTTACTGATGAGAACGGTAATTGGAGGTGGGAATCATTTAGTCACTTGCTTCTTTATAGCACTACTCTTAAAATTGCTGCTTCTCAACCGCCTATGGAAGAGAGCGGAGATGATCTTGTTTTCTGGGCTGAATCTCAGAAAGGTAATTTCACTGCTAAATCAGCCTACCTATCACTAATAATAGCAACAATGGTCATGATTCGGTTTGGAACTTAGCTTGGAAATGGAAAGGCCGCCAATGTATTGACGCTTTTATTCGTTTAGTGCTTCATGACAAACTAAAGACCAAGGTTGAATTATTTAGGAGGCATATTCTGATCGATTGCAGTTGTGATCGTTGGTGGGGCAAGCCTGGAATCGACTCCGCATGTTCTCCGCGATTGTGTTGTTGTGGAGAGGATATGGAATCATTTGATCCCAGTGATATATCGCCAAAGGTTTTATTCTTTAACAGAGATTATATGATACAGAATTTGAATAATAAGTGAATCCTTACTAATAACTTAGATTGGAGTAGAGTTTTTGGAATCATTATTTGGTGTCTATGGTGTTGGCGAAATCAGTTCCAGTTCAATCAATCCTATAGTGATTGTGTGAGCATGATTAAGGATATTACTGTAAGGGCAGAAAAGATTCATCATATCAGTAATTCTCATTTGAGCAAGGGTGCCAACAAAACGGAAAGGTGGATAGGCTGGTCTCCTCCTGTGTGGCCTTGGTGCAAACTCAACATTGATGGTGCTTGCAAATGTATGGGTATTTCTAGTGCTGGTGGACTACTTCGCGATCACAGCGAAAGATGGATTGGTTGCTTCGGAATGAACATTGGATGCTACTTCGTTACTATTGCTGAGCTTTGGGGGTTGTATCAGGGTTTGCTCATGGCTTGGAATCATGGTGTTCGCTTGTTGATTGTTAAGGTTTATAGCTTTTGTGTAATGCCGCTGGTGGCCAACCTTGTGGCGTTGATAAATGGGTTTTACTATTTGGTTTCTTGTAAGAGAGATTGTAATATATGTCAATATTAAAGTTTAAAATAGTTTCTTAGTTTTGGAGGTTAACGGCGAGTCGTTTATTGATATAACGGCTAGTCCATAGTTTTCTGAGAGCATGTTGAAGTCTCTAGAAACTAACGGCGATCCGATAACTAAGTTATAGGTTAGCCAATTGTGAACAGAGAGCATGTTGAAGTCTTTGAAATCTAATGGTGATCTGATAATTTAGTTATCGGCGAGCCGACTGTGAACTGAGAGCATGTTGAGGATTCTGGAAATTAACGGCGATTCGATAACTAAGTTATCAGCTAACCGATTATAAACAGATGTAGTTAAATTTCAAACCGAATTGTGTCTTTTTGAATATCTGTTATTAATGGTTGTAATTTTTCAATGAAAAAACACTTTCTTCATAAATATAGACACCCAATAGCAATAAATATACAAATTTATTATAGATTAAGTTGTTCTTGCAATACAATTTTATTTGCTAGAGATTGTATTCAAGGTTTGTTGTATTTTGGGAGTAATTTGTCATTCAACTCTATAGTAAACCAAGTGTGGTGAGGGCAAATAAAACATTTAAGGAAAGTGTAGATACATGCCTCAAACCTTTTTTTTTTTTTCTTCATTTGCCTTTATATTCTTCAAAATACACCAACATTTCTTCTATTAAGAAGCTTACCAATCGTGATTAGAACATCATGATTATTCATATTTATTGTGAAGGTAATTTTGTTGCTGATTTCATTGCCAGTTATGCTTCCTCTCTTCTCTTGAGTCTTTATATTTTTTGTAATCCCTCAGCTAGTGTTTCTTAAATAATTGCTAATGGTATGTATAGGGTTGTTTGTTCCCATTTAGTGTTGCCTTAACTCTTCTTTAGGAGTCCCTTTGTACAAATTGTACTAGCATGCACACTATTAAAAATCATGTTTTTATAATAGAAAAATTATGATATATATCAATTTGTCATGGAAGTATCATCAATGAATGATACTTTCCTGACTAATGCATTTTTATCAAGCTGTTATAATATTTTCGTGACTCATATATTTACATCATTTATAATTGATAGAAACGTTTCATGTTTAGTTTCTATTTTTTTAATCGCTTATAAAACATGACAGGCTTTTGTCATGGGTTTAAACGATGTCGGTTTAAGATTGATTTATTTATTTTTTAATAACCTTGAAATATTTTTATTTACAAAAATGCCATTAACCAAATATTTTTATTTTTCTAATTACTAATTAGAAAAAGCTCAAATGGTGTTGTTCAATCCTGAAGATAAAAAGTTTCAACACTAGGGAAAATTTTGCATTTGGTTTTGTTGTCTTCTTTCACATTTGGAATCAGCTGCAATCCTTTCTCATTGACAGACACTCAAACCGCCTCTCCATCGCAGCCCTTTTTCAGTCATTGGAGCATTTCACAGATCACTCTTACTCACTAAACCTGTCATAGTCACTTTCAATCACTGGCTGCCGTCTTGATATCTCAACCCTTAACCTTCGTAACTGCAGTCTCGATCTCGTACTCACTTCACCAATGATAGTCACTGTCAGTCACTGGCCGCCATCTTGATATCTCAACCCTAACCTTCATAGCTATTGCCTCAATCTCTTAGGCCTAACCCTTATATCTGCCGTCAGTGTTGAAGAACAAGAATTACTCATAGCCACGGTAATTGGTTACAGCTACTTAAGGAAAAAAAGAAGAAGAAGCAGTCATAGCCGTAACCCTCAAATTAGCAATTAAATTAATCAAAGACCTCAGCTTTTCACTCTACTCAAAGCCAGCTCTCATTGAAAATCAGTCGTCATTGTTTGATTGAACAAGAGGGTGATGTTGGTCGTGAGGTATTAGAACCCTAGGTATTCACTAAATCCTAATTTTCTATTGATATGTTTTAATTGTTGAAACGCTAGGTGCTGCATGTCAAATTAAAGCTTGACTTAGACCATTTAAACCATGATTTTTTTGCTAGAGGTGAAAATTTGTTATTTTGTGCTGCACGTCATACTCAATAGTTGATTATACTGTTGATTCTTCTTTTTGTTATATTTTGAGTGAAATTTGTCATTATGTCCACGTTGTTCTGTTGATTTGTATATGGATTATTGTCGGATAACATTCTTTTTAAAATTGCTTTCTTAGAAAGGTTGTTTTATATGTGGTCCTGGAAAACGACATGCAGGCCACATTGTCTGGTGGACCATCATTTTCTTTCTTGAATCATTGTTTGTTAACATTATAATTGAGGTAAATTATTTTGTTTAATGCATTGTTTTGTTTTGTTTAAATATTGTAGGCCATGCATTCAACATTCATTTTCTTTTGTAATGTTGGAAACATTGTAGGGGATCTTAGCCAATGAGGGCTTTCACGTTCTGCATTTTCACAACACATGGGTTCCTAGAATTTTATATTAACATTTTTCAATTGAAGGTTGTCATTGAAGTTTTGATTAATATTCACACACACACTAAAGATAAGGCCATTTCAGGTAAGTGTTGTGTAAATTTTGTTATACTTACAAGCACTTAAATCTATTGTACCATAGATTTTTGGTGACGACTGTCATTTCCACAAGGATATATATTTAATCATGTGTAGGGTTTATTTTTCAAGTTCGTTTGTATATTGGTTGGATGTGATTTTTGAAAAGTATTAAAATAAAAAAAGCAGGAATAAATTAAAGATGAAACAATGCAAATGAAGCACTTGAGTTTCTAAATTCACACTTAAGACTTTCCCATAGACTTAATATTCTTTTTTAGTTCTAATTAATTTACGATATTTTTACTCCTAATAAGTCTCATTCTACTAAATATAGTATCCGGCACTCATTGTGTCAAGGAAAATAATCTTATGTGAAGTGTGGAGTCAAGTACATGTTCTGTCAGGTGATAACAATCTTTCTGTCAATAATGTGGTAAGATCGTTCACTAGATTACTTAGATATATTTTTTGTCAATACTAAGTGAAAACGAACCACAAGTGCTAGAGGAGAGTTTTTCTCTAATAAATATGGTATAAAGTACTCATCGTGTACCAAACAATAATGATTGAGTATTAGAGAGCTAATATACCATGAAAAATCTACATAAGATTTACTGTCTATCAATAATAAGTCAAAACAATCCATATAAATTAGAGAGAGAATGAATGAACTTATCAAATTAAGCTCATGGATCATGTTGAGGCGTCACCTTTAGCTCATTGTGCCATGGATAAAGTACATGTTTTGTCAGGTGATAACAGTCTTTCTGTCGACAATGTGGCAAGACCGTCCAGTAGATTATTTAAATACACTCTCTGTCAACACTAAGTCAAAATGAATCATGAGTACTAGAGGGGAGTTTTTCTTTAATAAGTATGGTATAAAATATTCATCGTACCAAACAATAGTGATCAATTACTAGAGAGCTAGCATAGAATGCAAAATCTAGATAAGATTTACTGTTCATCAACAATGAGTCGAAATAATCCATGTCAATAAGAGAGAAAGAGGCTTTATCTTTAGCTCAAGCTTAAAATTAATTTAGCCATTCATATTAAAATAGGGGTAAAATAGTAATTTTATATTAAAATATGTAAAAGCACAAGATAAAGTAAGAATTACATGAAATAAAGCTTAATTTTGGATTTAGATATGTTGAATTAGAAGAGTGAGCCCCCTATTTATAGATTCAGCAGGTAAATCATGGCAATTAGATGAAAATAATTCAAAGGAACACGATTGTGCTACATGGCAAACTTTAATTGGATGGAGCACGTCATTAGGGCTATCATTTCGTATATATGCACATATCGTAAGTGCATTTTTGTGTCTAGTAATATGCTGCCATGTCATTGGTCAACGTAAAAGTCAACAAGCTTTAATTCAATGTATTGCTTATCATTTGTGCATATTTTTTTGTTCAATAATATGCTACCATGTCATCACTCAACAAAAAAGCCAGTGAGCATTGATTTAGTGTGTGTAGGTCTACAATAAGTGCATACGTAGGTTGACTTAGACATTGCCACGTTATCAGTCAATGCCACGTCAACTGGGATACCAAAAATGATAATTTTTTCCTTTATGCCGTTCTTAAGGTTTTTAGCTATTCTAAACTAAAAAATGCTATATGTTTTATAATTTGATTTTTTATTAATCATAAAATGATCAAAAATATCTTTAAAATGCATAAAATACTCAAATAATAATAAAACATGCACCATCAAAGTTCGAGGGACTTAAATATATAAAAGTAGATATGTTAACGAGACTTGGAATTTAAAGTGATGATTTTACCTTTTATAAATATATATTCTCTATCACCTAATATACCCCCACCCAGCTTATTTCTAGTCCCTAACAATTTAAGTGATAATATCTCGCAAAATTCAAACCCAAATTGAAATATATATATTTGCAATTGTGTTTACTTCTTTAGTTAGATTAATGACAACAATCAAATAAATGTATAAGCATTATCTCCGGCCTAAAAAATATCACTCTCACATCAACCATTTACACAAATCAGTCGAGTAAACTCATGCAAAATGATCAATTATCAAAGCTATATTAATCAAGCTACTTTGAAGAATAACATGCCGTACCCTAAAATCCAAAATCTCATAGGTAAGAATGACACTCTTAAAAGAAAATAAATCCAATAAAAATAGTTACTCCAAGGAATGGTAGATTGAGAGAAAATAATAAAAAAACAATATTATACACTCTCATCAAAATAAATGAATAATGTCTATAGCTGAGAAAAGAATATGATCCCAAGTCAAACAAATTACTAGTCAAAACGATAATATATTTATTTTTATGCATCATCACATTTTTTAGTCAATATTACTAGCTTCTACTGTAGACTATAGTTTTTTAAAATTAGGAAGGACTTTTACTAAGATGTAACGTAAGCTAAGGAGATGGCTAACAAAGAAGGAATAATAGGAAAAATAAAATATATGTTTGAGAAGAAATAACGATCATTTGGGAATTATAGGATGCTTTTCACTATCTTTCATTTATTTGTTTTTTTATTATTATTATAATTTTTTTTTTTGTAATGCACTCACTTTTTTGAAAAATCATCTATATGTTCTCAAACATTAATAGGTGATTGGAAAACATAAAATATAGACTAATACACCAAATTGGAGTGAAATAGGATGGTAAGTTAACAAAGAAAAGATTTTTTTTTAATAGGCTCAAAAATGGTAACTATGAATATTTTATAATAAAGATGATTGGAAAAAGCTCAAGCGGATCAGAGATCGGCTTTTTAGCATTTTTTAAAGCTTTAAATAGTCTTTCATATGTACTAGTTCAATGAACTTTCAGACGTAGCAACCTACAATTTTTTTTAATTGGTCGACATGTATAAAATAATAAAATGCTAAGCTATGAAAAAATGGTTGCTCTCCAAGAAAAATAATAGGCTAAAAAACTCATTTGGAACTTGTTATGACATGCAAAGTCGTTCAAATAACTGAATCAATTTCACTAATCAAATATCTCAATTTACACTTACCACCAATATCAATATGCAAAGTGGCAAACATGGTATAACATAACTCAAAGCTAAAGATAATGCAAACACTAAAATTTAGAAGTCATTTAATGTCAAAAGATCACACAAAATGCCTTGAATTTATTTATTATTTCTTCTTCTTCTTTTGAACTAAATTGCAAGACTAAAAAGATGTATTTCTCGAGTAACTAAACTCCATATTTAGACATTTTCAACTCAAAAATTTAGAAAAGGTTAGTAAAAATACAATAACACAAAAATTAGTTATTACACATCTGTTAGCTATTCCCTCCTTTTAACTAGAACGAGACATTGTCCTCAATGTTTGAAAGGAAAGAAGTAGAGTTTAGAAGACATCACATGAATGCTACAACGCAAAAAAATATTTACAAATAGAGGGTTAAATCTAATTTGCACTTCTAACTATTGCTACTTCTACCATCATTAGTTAACCAATCCAATGCAAAAATATTGAGATTTGACTCTGGTTTGTAAGCTTGTAAAAGATCATGTAACTCATTAGCACTAGAACCACAAATAAAGATTTTTTTTTGCTGAGAATAGAATGAAATGATTCTTAATTTTATGGTTAAGAAATACGATCAAGCCATCATAAAAGTTACTAACATTTAATTAATTCATGGGTTTTTGATCAATGTTCAAATGGGCTTACAATGCAAATGTAATTAGTGTTTTTAGAGTTACAAGATCTTCTAGTAAGAAAATGAAAGCATCCACATGGTTTAGCATTTTGAATATTCTCTTTTGCATACTCGAGATGACTAACTCTTCTCTCATTGGTCAGCCAGGTAGGCTTCTTAGAGGTTTTAAGGCTTTTGGAATGATATTGAGCACTTGACTTCCTTTAGTATAAGCAGTTTTTGAGATAAGTCTTGATAACCATTAGTCACCTCATTTATATACTACGTGTATTTTTCTCTCTATTAATACTTGATAACTCTATGAAATGAGAGTTATTATAGCACTTTAGATTTAAATCAAGATTACTTAGAGAGTAAATGACATGTTTTTATTGTATTTTAGTTAAATTTTGTATAATCATCTATTTTAATTTATTTCCAATAAATTAGTTTGTTTTAGAATAAATTATGTGCTTACATTATATGCTTAATTGTAGGTAATTGGAAGTTTCAATTTTTAAGGAAGGAATTCTGTGCAATAGGCTTGCAAGAATAAGGAAAAACTTGGCTGCAGAAAAGTGGAAACAAGCTTGGAACAGTGCAGATGCTATAGCAAGTGCTGTAACAACCTTTGCTGTAGCAATCCTAGAGCAACAAAAGGGAAAATTTCAAGCGAATCTCAGAAAAGCAGGATGTAATTTGAAGTTTCCAAATATGGATGATTCACGCCATAAAAAAAATCGGTTGCCTTAATTTGCAAATATAAAAAGACGCACACGCATAAGAAAAGGAGAGAGTCGTCAACCACAAGAAATAACAAAGAAAAGAAAAGAAAATAGGGAAGAAAAAGGAAAATTTCAAGGCTAACAAGAAGATTGCTGGTGAGAGGAAGAAGAAATCAAGAATCTAGAAGGCCACTTGCTTATATCTCTATTATACTTGTTTTCTTTGATTTGTGATGATGTATAGGATGACTAACACTATTTTTGTTTCTATTTTGTCATAAATCATGAACTAATTTTATTTATGGTTGAGTGATAAACAAACTTGATCGTTAATTGATTGAATTTTATTGTTGCTGCATGACTACTATAACATTTTGTTTTGATAATACTTATTTTAATTCATTATTTTGGCTAACCACCAAGTTAGTAATACTAGCTAAGAGAGAGCCTCAAAAAGGTCTGTTTTAGTGGAACATATGAGAACAATACTTGGTTTTAGATTAGGTTTTCCAAGTTGGGTTAACTCAATTTGAATAGGGTCGTGCTTAATCTAAAACTAATGATGAATTAAACATAGGGATTCACCTTATAGGGTATTAGCAATATTTAGCATATAATGCTATATCTTGTGTTGGCATAACAACTAGTTATTGTTAGGTTACGTATAGATATAAGATCTTCAATAGGCAACAGCTGAGGATGCACTAGAGTTCTGCCCAGTGCTATAATAATTGCTGTAGCAACGGTACTGTAACAGAAAAATAGTCAATGCTATTAAGTGAGTTGGTTCACTCAACTCCATTATTCCTAATGGTTATATTCTTGTGTGAGACATGACAATTTATTTTTATTGCATTTTATTTCCTGTTATTTAGATTACTTAGTTTAATTAGTTGAGAAAAGAGTTAAATTTAATTGAATTTGCACATATTAATTATTGTAGCAACTCTAATAGTATCAATCCCTGTCGAGACAATACTCGAATACTCATCATTATATTACTTGTTGTGTACACTTGCACATTGACCTCAACTTTATAAGAGATTAAACCCACATCACAACAGTACTCGACTAAGATCTATAGCTACTTGAACTAAGTCTTGATGTTTTTTATAATGAAAGCCAGAAAGCAAGAAAACATTCTTGAATTGTTTATTTAAAGTTGCTGCTAGTAGGACAATTTTCAAAAACTACTTGTGAGTTGTTTGAAAAAGAAACTAATATTTAAAGATCTTATTGACAGACATAATGATTTAGATATGTGTATTGATTGGTGCATTTGTCAAATGACGCACAAAATTCGTGGCTCAAAAGTCAAAACTAAATAGTAAAGAAAAAAAATTAAGTAGATATAAAATCTCATTATTAAAAGTAATAATGCATAAAATAACAGTGAAACAAAAGGATATGCACTAATAGTTGTGACTATAGCTCATATCTTTCTCTGGTTTATCCCTAGAAACAGCTTGAATGCACTTTACGGGTCAAGAATAGGCTTCATTTCCTGTTTTCTTATAAATTTACAAATAAAGTTTTTTATAGTTAGATTTCCAATACTATATCATGCATGTTTTTTATGGAATAATGGTCATAACTAGGAAATTGCACGTTGTATGTACCTACTGAAATGTGTTTCAAGAGTTGAAAGGATGTCATCTAATGACTCTTTATTTAGGCCATCATTAATGAATTGAATCTTGTCTTCACTATTGTCAGACACCATCCCTAAAGATGTACATAGACCTCTTTTGCAGTCTATTTGGCACATATAAGAAACTTGGAGCCATCTAGCTCTTTGTTTTCTTAAATAGTTTTCTTTCCATAACCAGGCATGTAGGCAAAACATTTGTGAGGTAACTCCCTTGCTAATTGAACTTTGGCTTTAATTAACCAACGGATATCAATTGGGATGTTATTCCTTATAAGCAATCACAAGCATTTGAACTGAGCTTTATAAATTGTGAGGAGTAGATTTGAGGGAGTGAGGGAAGTTGCTTGTGATGCTTTGCAAGAATTTCATTCCTATCTATATCTTGGCTTGAGAATTTCAATTATTGAGGGAAATTGAAAGAATTGACTTTAATAGCCATCAAGTATCGTTAGCTGCCACATAATCAGGTAACAAATGACAACACACTAAATAAAGGAATCAATCTATCAAAAACAAAACACACGTGAAGTAAGCTACAAAATAGAAACACATGATGTAAAAAATGGGATGTTAACTCACCATTATCCCTTTGTTGAGTTTACACAAGTTTTAATTGGATATCATAAATACCACTTTATATTTCCCTGGTTTTCTTTCTAACTCTTCAAAATAGGATACTAATGAGGGTGGTCGTAGATCCCAAATAGGATGTGATTTATAAATTTAGAGCATGCCGCTTAAGTGACACTTTACAAGTAAAAGTTTATTAAGGTGGTTGAAGGGGATCTGTCTTATTGAGGTACTCATGACGTATAATATAAGTGATGAAAGAAAATATACTTGTTAAACAAACACACATAAGTAAAAAACAATCAAATATTTTCAATTAGTAAAAAGAAATGACAAAAAATTAAATCACCAAAAGAAAAGACCCAATCAAGATTTAATAGGTCACTTAAATTGAATTTAGTGTCCTCTTCACGTGGTACTTTGGGTATGATTTTAATATTTGACTATTAACTTTAAAGGCGACTCTGTACTTTGGATCCTTAATTTCAAAAGCCCTACATGAAAAAATAGTACAAATAATAAATGAACCAGCCATTGAGAGCGTAATTTACCTGGGAATAGATGCCGACAAGAATTGAATAAAAGCACTTTTTAATCTAGAGTAAAAGATTTCCTTATAATATGCTTCTCATGAAAGACTTTCATCTGTTGCTTGTCATTTTTGGCAATTTCATACATGTGATTGTGAATCTCTTTAAGTTCTACCAAATGTAATCTCCTATCTTAAATAACCTATTGCATGTCAAAGTTGAATTTGTTGATGGCCCATTATATGTGATGTGTTGTGTAAATTTTATTGAACTCGCAAGCGCACGAATCTATTGTAGAATAGATCAACGGTGACGAGTGTCGATCCCACGAGGAGGTGGATTTTAATTGCTTGTAGAATTAATTTTCTAAGTGGGTGATTGGATTTATAATGACAATGATGTAGGCAATGTATTAATTTAAATTAAAGCTGTGGGAATAAACTATTAAAATGAAGTGCTTGGATCTCCGGATCTGTACTCAACATGCACCATCGGCTTAACATTCATTATTAGTACCAATTAAATCATGAAGGGAGATTTTCCACTCTTCATGAACCACACTCTAATAGATATGGTGCTAAGGGCTTCCCGTGTCAAATAGTAATAACCTTGCCTAGGGAGGCGGTTATTCCAACCAATATCCAGACAAGATTATTACTATCTGTCTACGAAAAATTAAAACATCCACATAAATTAAAGGGGAAGGAAAAGTAAATTTACCAAATTAAGCCCATAGAGCATGTTGAGACTTCACCTTCAACCCAAGCTTGAAAGAAAATTAGCTACTCATAATTAAACTAGGGGTAAAATATGAATTTTATTAAAATACATAGAAAATACAAGATGGAGATGGAATTACAGAAAATTGAGCTCAAAAATGAATTCAGGGGTGTCAAATTGAGAGGGGGGAGCCCTCTTTTTATAGATACACTGAGTAAATCATGGCCATCGGATTAAAACAATTTAGACGCTCAGGATTGCGCCACGTGGCAAGCTCTTATTGGATGGAACACATCATCAGGGCTGTCATTCCATGTATATGCATGTACCGTACACACATTTTTTCGGTCCACTAACATTCTGTCACATCACCGATCAACATTTTGGTCCAATAGGATCGTGACACGTCATCAGTCAATGCCACATAAGCGGTAAATGCCACATCATTCGTCCAATCAAATGCCGCCACGTCATCGTATAGTGCCACGTTAGCGTACAGTACCATGAACAGTATCGTGTACAGTACCGTATATGTGAACAGTACCGTATAAGTGAATAGTACCGTATATGAGAACAATACTATTTATCTTTTTATGCTCCTCTTAAGGTTTTCGAATGTCCTGAGTTCAAAATTGGTATCCGTTTTTCCATCTGATCTCTCGTTCATTGTGAAATGACCATGACATCTCCTAAAATACATAAAATACTTAATTAAAATAAAATATACATAATTAAATTACAAGGGACTTAAAGACATAAAAGTAGGGATGTTAGTGAGACTTGGAGTATAAAATGATGATTTTCTCCATTATAAATATACACTTTCTAGTACTCCACATGATGCTCAGGTTCCACTGGTTAGTGACAAGTGTTTCCATACAATAGTTGAAATTCTAGCTAAACAACCCAAGATGGGGGGTGTATTGGGTTTTTAAAGATTAAGCAAATAAAACCACACAACAACTTAAACTAATGTCTTAATAAAATTAAAAGCAATAAATTTAACAATGCTCCAAATTGAAAGGATAAGGGTAGAGAGATCAAGCACGTGAGTTTTTACGTGGTTAAGTAAAATCGGCCTACGTCCATGCCTCTAAGCAATCCAAGCTTGAGGATTTCACTATCCAAGCCTCCAAGACTTCAAGTTCTTACAATTGACTTCCAAAGTGTTAATAAACCTTTACAAATGGTGTTTCACTTACACGCACCTTTTTCCAAGTGTTTCCAACACTTATGCTCACACAAATTCGATAACAAAATTAAAGATTACAAAAAATACTCATTATTAAAGTAGAGATATAAATGGTAGCTCAAAGATAACTCAATCTATGAAGATTTGCAAAATGGAAGCTTAAGAGATGTTGTATGAACCAATTTTAGCTTTAAAAACTCGATAGATTGATTTTAATTTGAATTTATATAAATTTGATAAGCAAACTAGATGTTATTGACCTTTAGAGAATAACTGGTTAGCCTCTTGAGTTGGCGGTTAATCACTTAGACTTTTATGGCAAGTTACCGTTATAAATTTGGCTCCAAAATTTAAAAAATTTACCCTAGGCGGTTAGCCGCCTGAGAACTTACCTTATCTCTTCCAAGTATTTTTTAATATTTATAGTTTGGCCTTAAAAGTTTTAGAAATTAAAATATGGTCCATACTTTTAAAAATTACATAATGGCCTAAAATGTTTTATATTTTTGCAAATAGGTCTAAATCTAGAATTTAAAATAATACTCGTTGAAATCAAAGATTGCAAAACTTTTTCATTTTAATCCATATCTTGAAAAATAACCAATTTCATAAAGTGCTTAGGTTATAATTATAAAACCTTTGGTTTATGAAAAATAATGATTATTAAACAAAATCTTGAGCTATTCCAAATGTTAAATCATGCATACATTAAATCATATTGGTTTTACAAGATTCGTAACAATGAAGTTCTTGATCGTGTCATTGTCCGTTGATTGTCTTGAGCTCGATTTCACTTGAATGAATTTTGCCCTTAAAAAACTAGCGAAATTGTGAAATATAATAACACATGTTTGTTATCATCAAAATTACATTTTTTATAGTCCTTAAGGCTAACACTAGCCTATGTAGAGACATTCAATAGGTGGCTTGAAGGCTGTTCAACATGTAGATAGTGCATCATCGAATCTGGATGACCAATCTTTTCTATCTGATCTCACCGTCTTTTTTGTACTTTATTTCCTTATTAAAGATCTCGACTTGGCTATTGATTTGAGGATGGTATAAGGCCGTTACTTTATGTGTGATAGAGTACTTTGTCAATAGAGCTTTGAATGGTCTGTTGTAAAAGTGAGTACCGCCATAATTGATTATTGCCCGAGGGAACCCAAAGCATGATACAATGTTGATTTTTAAAAATCCTGTCATCTTCTTGTGACCATTGGTTTTGCACGAAATTGCTTTTACCCATTTTGGTATATAGTCGACAATAACTAGTATATATTGCTGGCTAAACGAAAGAGGAAAGAGTCCCATGATATCGATGCTCCACACATAAAAAATCTCAACCACTAGAATAGGATTTAATGGTATCATGTTGCTTCATGTAAGGTTTCCCATGCATTTGCACCTGTTACATAAAAAACAAAAGTTGTAAGAATCTTAAAGTAAAGTTGGCCAATAAAAACCACATTATAAGACGTTAGCAGCCATTTTCTTGGCACTAAAATAGCTTCCACACGCTTATTCATGTCAAGATGAAAAGGTTTTTCAAAATTCACTTTTTGGGACGCATCGTCTAATTATTTAATCCACGCAATGCTTGAATTGATAAGGATAATATCAAAAGAAATTCTTTATTTCAACGTAAATTTAGCTTTGTCCAGCATAGTCTAATGTTTTCGAAGTTGCCCTTTGGTAAGATAATTAACTATATCAGTATAACATTGTAGTACTTCTATACTCATTAATTGTTCATTTGAAAATGATTCATTTAGTGGTATGACACGACTTAAAAATGATTTCTAACTCCCAAGTACAAGAGTGTCTTGTTATAGTATAGCTCGGTGAGTCCAAGGTCGATCCACAGAGAAAAGTTTTAATTAATTTATTTTTTTTATCTAAAAATAAAAATAAAACTTGAATATGTGCAACTTAATTTAAGTGAAACTATAAAATTGAATTAGTTAGGGTTATGGATCCACTCTTAGTAGTAAATAGAATTTAACAAATTCTTTTGCTATTTTTATTTTATTGCCCAAAAGATTAATTATATAAATTATCATTATTTTTCCATTAATTTTATTATGGATTAAGTATTTATTGTGCAAAAAATTAATTTCTCTACATTAAATCAAAATTCCATTTTACCATACCTTATATTAAGATATTAAGAATTTATGGTGCCAAACTCCATTATTTGTCTACAATAAATCAAAGTTTCAAAATATAAAATATGTATAAAATTAAATAGAAAATAATTTAATTTATATAATTAAAAAGAGAATTTGATTAATCATATTTATTTCCTAAGAGTTTCACCTTACCCTTGCTATTATTATTTAACCAAGCACAATTGAAATAGAAAAAATAATTAATAAAATTAAATTACTCATAATTAAAAAGAATTAAAATAACTAAAATTGAAAATAAAACTAAATTTATTTATAAAAATCATTATGCAAAATATTAAAACACACCTGGAAAACAAGATTATAAGTAGATTGAGAGAATTTGAGAAAAAAAGGATGATAAAAAACATGAAAATAAGGCTTTATTTATAGAGAAATAAATTCATAATCTAGTGTTTTGCGGTCCATTATAAGTTTGATGCATGCGCTCCACACAACCATTAGATCAAGATTCAACAGTTGGTCAAACTTCAAAATTAAACCTTACACGCTGCATCATATGAAGCGTCCGATTCGGTCAAAGAACAGTTAAAATTTGGCGGGTTAATGGGTGGATAGGGTCGACTTGAATACAAAGATTAGGATCCTTCAACTTACTTCACCAACCATTGCCACGTGGCACGATGTGGCCATTAAATTATGAATGACTAAGATTTAGTCAAAATTGACAGCTATTTAGTGCATTCATATCTATTGTAAGCCCATTTTATCAACCAATCAATGCTTGGTCAACAAAAAAAGTTGACTTTCCTTGTAACAGCTCAATTTTAAGCTAGTTTTGACTCATCATAAGGTTTTCAAACCTCTGGAATCCAAATTTGACATCCGTTTATTTGTTTGGAGCTTCGAATTACATAAAATTAATATTTTACTTAATAAACATACAAAAATATTCAAAATTAAATATAGTTAAAACATAATTAATAATTTTTAATATATTTCATAAACATAAATATAAATTATAATATATGCATAAAATAATATTTTTACCCCTTAATAAACTACAGTTTTTAACACTAATCACACCCCCTAACTAGCTTATTGATAGTCCCTAGCAATTAAAGTGTTACATTAAATTTAGATTTATAAAATTCACATGCAAGTTAATAGTTGTTCATCTAACCTCTAAACTATCAAATAAATAAATTCTCTCGAACTTCTTTCACTTTTTATTGTTCACTCATTATCCATGACCTCACTAAGCATTCTTTTGTGCCCAAGTAATTAACATAATACTTATGGGGCTTCATTAAAAGAAAACAACATTTTCATTCTAAAATTCATCAGAAGCTTTATCTTTAGGTAGCAGATTATTGACATATATTTTAAAATATTATATTTTTAACCCATGTATCGAGCTTTAGATCAGTGAGTCCCAGACCAATTGGCCTTAGGGCACTAGGTATTTAAATAACCCTACAAACTTAATTACTTGGAATTTTATAAATAAATAAATAATATATTTATAACCCATATAGCAAGCTTTAGGTTAGTGACTTCTAGACCAGTTGTCCTTAGGGCACTAAGTGTTAAAACACTCCTACAGACTTAATTACTGAGGTTTTAGATAAAGTAAAATTAAACACATTCAATTTTTTTTCTTTTCTTTTTCTTTTCTTCTTTTATTTTTTATTTTTTGCAATATACACTTTCTACTACCTTAGATATCATCTCCAATAAATCAAAAGGACTAAATGTTGCAAAAACTTTAACTTACAACCCACTAGTATGTGTCACAGTGTGTGTGTGAAGAATGATTTAATAGTACCTGTTAAATGAGTAAACAAAGTGACTTAATAATCGACTGAAGAGTTTACATATTTGAGTAATTCAAAGAAAAGGAAACAAAGAGAATTTACTATGAATTTCAAAATCAAAATATAATACAACAGGATTATTATGATGCTTCTCAAAAGTCATGACTTTTTACACAGCTATCCTAGACAAAAAAGAAATTGTTGTTTTTCTTTTAAAAGAAAAATAGACGAACACACCTATTTACAATGTATGTCAACTATCCCCTCCCCTCAACCTAATTCAAACGTTATTCATCATTTAAAGATATGCATGCAAAAAGGTGAAAAGAAGATAAAGAAAACATAAATAATAAAAGAAGGTTATGAAAGATTACACCTAAACTAGCTACAGAAGCTTGAAAGAAAATGACAAAAACAAAAACACTAGGAATAAGAAAATGCGTTTCTAGAAGTATTACACTCTATATTCTGTCATCTTTGACTCAAATTTATCCAAGATTAGTTTTTTACAACATCACCAGGACTGAAAATTCCACAATTATTAACTATTCCCTCCCTCAACCAAAATGAGACATTGTCCTCAATATCTTAAAGGAAAGAAGTAGAGTTTAGAAGATATTATTTTACCACTTTAAGAAAATAATTACAAATGAAGAGTTAAATTTAATTTTCACTTTTTACGAGAGCTATGGCCACCATCATTAGTCAACCAATCGAATGCCAAAGTCCTAGGATCTTGTTTTGTAAGCTTGTAAAAGATCGAGTAACTCATTAACAGTGGAAGTACAAATAAAGAATTTTTTTTTGAGAGAAATTGGAATAAAATGATTCTTAATTACATGGTTAATAAATGTTAGCAAACTATTATAAAAGTTATTAACATTTAACAAATTGATGGGTTTTTGATAGATGTTCAAATTGGCCCAAGATGCAAATGTAATTAGTGCTTCTAGAGTTGCAAGATCTCCTGGCAAGAAAATAAAAGCGTCAGCATGATTTAGCATTTCAGTTATTCTCTGCTGCATACATGAGACAACTAATTCTTCTCCAATTGGTGGGCCGAGTATGCATACTAGAGGTTTCAAGACTTGTGGAATGATACCTAGTACTTGGTTTCCTTAACCAACAGATATTAGGAGGAATTCCATTGATCATTAGCAAACATAATCATTCACAACGAGCTTTATAAATTTTTTTTAGAACATTTTGAGGGAGAGAAGGAAAGCGCTTATGCAATTTATGTTGTATTTCTTCCATGTCTGATTTTGAGGTTTCAGTTATTGTGGAAAATTGAAAATACCGACTTAAAAAGCAATGGAGTACCGTTATCCGCCACTTATACGGGAAAATAAATCAAAACACACTAAAATAAAGAAAATCAAATCTGCAAAACAGAATCAAACGTGAAAGCGAACAAAATAAAAAAACATACAATAAAACAAAGGAACTTACATTCGTCCTCTTATTGAGTTAACCTTAAGCTGTAATTGGAAGTCATATATCCCATCTTCTATTCCTCTAAGTTGATTTTCTAGATCCTTAACATAAGACACAAATGTTGGTGGTCGATGATCCCAAATCGGATGTGATTTACAATTTTGTATCATGCGTCTCAAGTGAAATTTCACTCGTAAAAGTTCTCTGAGACGTTTGATAAGAAATTTTCTCATGGAGGTTGTCATGATGTACAGTGACAAAAAAATACAATAATTAAACACTCTTAAGCATAATAACGTGTAAATAAAAGTCAAACAATTCAATAGATAAAGTGAAAGTGAAAAGTTAAATTATTTACAAAAAAAAAGCTTAATCAAAATTTGGTGGGTCAATCAAATTTATTTCGGTCCTGTCTTCACATGGTTGGTATTCCAGATAAGGTTTTAATCTTGGTCCATTAACTTTAAATGTGAAACTATTATTTGGATTCTCAATTTCTACGACCGCATATGGATATACATTTTTTACAACAAATGGGCCACTCCACTTTGACTTTAACTTTCCTGGAAATAAATGAAGACGAGAATTATAAAGCAACACTTTTTGACCAATTTCAAATGTTTTCCAAAAAATTCTTTCATCAAGAAAAATTTTGTTCTTGCCTTAATACTTCTTGAATTTTCATATGCATCGTTCCTCAATTCCTCAAGTTCATTCAATTACAATTTCCGCACATTACCAGCATCATCCAAATTTGAATTAAAAGCTTTAATAGCCCAAAATGATTTATGCTCAAGTTCAACAGGTAAATGACAAGGTTTACCATAAACTAATCGATAAGGTGACATTCCTAAAGATGTCTTAAATGCAGTAAGATAGGCCCAAAGTGTATCAGTCAATTGAACAGATCAATCTTTACGGGTTGGGTTAATCGTCTTTTCTAGAATTTGTTTTATCTCCCTATTTGCTAATCCAACTTAACCATTTGTTTGAGGATGATAAGGGGTAGCAATTTTATGTGTAATTCCATATTTCTTCATTAAAGACTCAAATGACTTATTACAAAAATGCTTGCCTCCATCACTGATAATGGCTCGAGGAACTCCAAATCGACTTAAAAGATTTTCTCTTAAAAATTTAACCAAAGTTTTGCTATCATTATTTCGACAAGAAATTGCTTCAATCCATTTTGAGACATAATCAACTGCAACTAATATGTACACAAATCCAAAAGATGGTGGAAATGGGCCCATGAAATCAATTCCCCAACAGTCAAATATTTCAATCTCAAGTATGAGATTTAAAGGCATTGTGTTTCTTTTAGTAATTAATCCCAATTTTTGATAATTTTTACAAGTTTTAAAAAATTCATATGTGTATTTGAATATGGTAGGCAAATAGAATTCACATTGTAAAATTTTAGTTGTAGTTTTTCTTGAAGAAAAGTGTCCACCACATGCTTCAGAATGACAAAAATTAATGACACTACTTACCTTATCGTTTGGAATACAACGCAAAAAAATTTGATCAGGGCAATATTTGAACAAGTAAGGATCATCCCAATAAAATTTTTTTACCTCAACCAAAAATTTCTTCTTCTCTTGACTATTCCATTGCAAAGGCTTTTTACCTGTAACAAGGAAATTAACAATGTTAGCATACCATGGCATTGAAGTCATAGAAAATAGAAATTCATTAAGGAAAGAATCATTGATGGGTGTTATGTCTGTACAAATTTCAGATGTGAGTCTTGATAAATGATCAGCAACAACATTTTCAGCACCCTTTTTATCCTTGATGGTGAGATCAAATTCTTGAAGTAACAAAATCCAACGAATTAGTCTTGGTTTGGCATCCTGTTTAGTCATTAAATATCTCACAGCAGCATGGTCAATAAAAACAATGGATTTAAAACCAAGCAAATACGAACGAAATTTATTTACTGCAAATACCACAACAAGTAATTCTTTTTCAGTTGTTGAATAATTCATTTGAGTACTATCCAAAGTCTTACTCGCATAGTAAATCACAAAAGGCTTACCATCCATTCTTTGTCCTAAAACAACACCAACGGCAAAGTCACTTGCATCACACATTAATTCAAAAGGTAAAGACCAATCAGGGGATTGCATAATGGGTGCAGATGTTAAAAGATAAATTATTTTCTCAAAAGATTTTTTACAATCATCAGTCCATTCAAATGGTGCATCTTTTAATAAGAGGTTACAAAGTGGTTTAGATATGGCGCTAAAGTTTTTTATAAACCTCCTATAAAATCCTGCATGTCCTAGAAATGATCTCACATCTCTAACTATTTTTGGTGGTGGTAATTTAGATATGACTTCAATTTTTTCTTTGTTAACTTCAATTTCTTTAACAGATACAACATGACCCAAAACAATTCCATAAGTAACCATGTAATGACATTTTCCCAATTCAACACAAGTTCTTTTTCAACACACCTTTTTAAAACTTTTTCCAAATTATCAAGGCAATCATCAAAAGAATTCCCAAATATAGTCAAATTATCCATAAAGACCTCTAAACAATGTTCAACCATATCACTGAAAATACTTAGCATGCATCTTTGAAATATTGTAGGAGCATTACAAAGTCCAAATGGAATTCTTTTAAATGTAAATATTCCAAAGGGACAAGTAAATGTGATATTTTCTTGATCTTCAAGTACTATAGGAATTTGATAATAACCTGAATATCCATCTAAAAAATAGTAGTAAGGATGTCCAGCTACTCTTTCTAAGATTTGGTCAAGAAATGGCAAGGGAAAATGATCTTTTCTAGTGGCTTCATTTAACTTTTTAAAATCAATGCACATGCGCCAACTAGATGTAATTCGTGTTGGGATTAATTCACCTTTATCATTCTTGACAACAGTGATTCCAGATTTTTTAGGCATTACTTGTGTAGGGCGTACCCACTTACTATCAGAAATAGGATAGATAATTCCCGCATCAAGTAAATTAAGGACTTCTATTTTCATTACTTCTTTCATGTGTGGGTTTAATCTTCTTTGAGGTTGTTGACATGTTTTAGCATTTTCTTCCAAATTGATTATGTGTGTGCAAATTAAAGGATTAATACCTTTAATATCATTTAAAGTCCATCCAGTTGCATTTTTATGCTTTTTAAGAATAGATAATAACTTACCTTCTTGGTCGCTTGATGGAGTAGAAGAAATTACAACAGGATAAGTTTGTTCTTCCCCAAGATAGGCATACTTTAATCCCTCCAGCAAAGGTTTCAATTCCAATTTAGGTGTTTCTTGTTGTTTAGTCTTTTCAATGATTCCAAGTTCATCAAATTCTAGTTTCTCATCATCATTTTGTAAAGTCTGAGCAGAGTCAAGCAACAAATTTATATTAGAAGTATCATGTTCAAGTTGCTTATTTAATTCAATTGAATTAACCAAACAAACATCACGAAGCTCAGAAATTTTTTTTTTGAATATTTTCCTCTATACAAGATTCAAGCAATTCCTTTTGTTCATTAGTATCATCTTCATTCTCATTTTCTTCATTAGGTTGCCTACACATGTTAAAAACATTCACTTCTAAAGTCATATTTCCAAATGACAAATTCATTAAACCATTCCTACAATTAATCAAAGCTTTAGCAGTTGCTAAAAATGGTTGATCCAAAATTATAGGAATTGGTTTATAATTATTCACAACAGGTTCAGTCTCGAAGATAATAAAATCCACAGGGTATATAAATCTATCAACTTGCACTAAAACATCTTCCACTATTCCTTTTGGTACTTTAACTGATTTTTCGGCAAGCAAAAGTGTAATTGAAGTTGATTTTATCTCCCCAATATTAAGTTGAAGATAAACTGAATATGGAGGCAAATTAACACTAGCACTAAGGTCTAGTAAAGCATGCTCAATTATGTGATCACCAATAATACAAGAAACAGTAGGACAATTAGGATCTTTATATTTAACCTTATTATTAGTAGAAAAAATTGTACTTACCTGTTTGGCCATGAAAGCATTCTTTTTTACCTTCAATTTCCTCTTGACAGTGCATAACTCTTTTAAAATTTTGGCATATGAAGGTACTTGCTTGATTGCATATAACAAAGAAATGTTAACTTTCACTTGCTTGAAGATTTCATAAATTTCAGAAGAGTGGTTTGATTTTCTTGGTTTATTTAATGTTTGTGGAAATGGTGGTTTAGATAGAATAGTGGTTATTTTTTCACTAGGTGTAAGTTTATTTAGTCCCTCCTTACCCTTTGAATTTTCATCTTCACAAGGTTCAGGAATAGGTCTCTCAACAACCTTACCACTACGAAGAGTTATAACTGACTTGACTTAGTCCATGGGTGAATTTTGTTGAATCTTAATATTTGGTTGTGGTTGAGCTGGAAATTTTCCTTTTTCTTGAATTGTGAGTGCAGAGGCAATTTTAGCAAGAGTATCTTTCAAATCAGAAAAGGTTTGTGCATTTTGATTGTTAATAGCATCTTGCTTTCTAATGAATGAATGCATTGTATATTCTAATTTTTTCTATGGTGGTGGAACATATAGTACATAAGGCTGAGCATTTTGAAAATTTTGTGGAGGTGGTGCTTGTGAAGATTGTGCATTATTATTATTCCTCCAACTAAAATTTGGATGATTTCTCCAACCAGGAATATAAGTCTGTGAATATGGGTTTGGCTTATTAAAAGTGTTAATGGCATTTGCTTGATCATACAAACATTCTTTAAGTGCAGGCAGAGTGGGACAATCTTGAGTGAAATGATCGTTAGAACTGCAAACATTACATGCAATTTCTTCAACAGATTTCACTTGATCATTTTTTTTATTTTCTAAAGCTTCAACCTTCCTAACTAGGGATGCAAATTTTGCTTGTAAATCATGATCTTCCCTAAGGTTATGGATTCCTCCATTGGATGGAGATGGTTGTGGTTTATTTGTCAATCCAAAAGTTCCAACAATATCCCAATGTTGTACATTTTCAGCTAATTGGTCAAGATAATCTAATGCATCTTCAGGATTTTTATCTCTAAATTCACCATTACACATCATTTCTACAACTTGTCTACTTTAGGGTGTCAAACCCTCGTAGAAATAAGTGACCAATCGCCAAGTTTCAAAACCATGGTGTAGACATATGTTAAGCAATTCTTTAAATCTATCCCAACATTGGTATAATGTTTCTCCATTTTTTTGAGTGAACGAAGTGATTTGCCTTTTAAAAGAATTGGTTCTATGAGGTGAAATTTTTTTTTTCAAAAACTGTTCTTGTATGTTATTCCAAGTTCTTATTGATCCAGATTTAAGGTTTTGTAGCCAGTTTTTAGATTTATCTTTTAATGAAAAAGGAAAAAGCTTTAATCTAATTATGTTTATGCTACAATTTTGGTTTGTGTATGTATAACAAACTTCCTCAAAATCTATTAGATGCAAGTATGGATTCTCAGATTCTAAACCATGAAATGTTGGTAAAAGTTAGATAATACCTGGTTTGAAATTGAATCGTACTGCTTCTGGAGGAAATACTATACACGAGGGGGCTCCGGTTCTAGTCGGATTCATGTAGTCTCTCAAGGTTCTTGATTGATTCTGATAATGTGCATTATGTTGAGAATGATTATCTCCCTGATCAATTTGAGGATTAAGTTGGTCGAAAATGTTTTCGTCTTGAATCTCAGCCATGATTGGTGGCGGTGATTGAGATCTACGAATTAATCTACCACTCGAAGTTCGAGACTAATGTCTCATGCAATGATAATGATGATTATGTGTGTGAAATTATAGTGTAAAAATAATACACAAAAATAAATAAATAAATAAATGAAAATTACACAAAATAAAAGCAAACTAAAAATTAAATAAACAAGATAAATATATAAGAAAAAAAATACAAAATAAATAAAATAAAAATTAATTAACTGAAATTAAATAGGCGATTGAACCTGCCTTATAAATAAATAAAGAAGAAAAATAAATGCAAAAATTAAATTGCGAAAATTAAATTACAAAAATTAAAAGAAGAAAAAAAGAAAAAAAATAAATGCTAAAATTAAATTGAGAAAAAAATAAATGCGAAAGTAAAAATACAAAAAATTAAAAGAAGAAAGAAGGAATACTTACCTCAATGTGTACACTCTTTTTCTTTTTTTCTATTTTAAAATTACCAACCAATTAAATGATTAATTCAAATTATTAGGCCTTTGTTGTAATTTTTAAAGTCAATATTCAGTTTATTGAGTCCAAATAAAGTCCAAATAAAGTTCAAATAGAGTCCAAAATAAGGTCTAAATAAGTCCAAGGATAGTCCAAAAAAGTTCAAGTTATAAGTGCAAATTTGATTATTATGGAAAATTTCGGCAAAGGATTTAATTGTAAATTTCTTAGAATTTTATGGTCAAACTGCAATTATGAGAAGAAGGAGCTGGAGGCAAAAACTTTTGGGGCGAAAGTGAATATTCAGTTTGTTGTAATTTTTAAAGTCAATATTCAGTTTATTGAGTCCAAATAAAGTCCAAATAAAGTCCAAATAGAGTCCAAATAAGGTCTAAATAAGTCCAAGGATAGTCTAAAAAAGTTCAAGTTATAAGTCTAAATTTGATTATTATGGAAAATTTCGGCAAAGGATTTAATTATAAATTTCTTAGAATTTTGTGGTCAAACTGCAATTATGAGAAGAAGGAGCTGGAGACAAAAATTTTTGGGGCGAAAGTGAAATTCTGAAGAATTTTAAGGATAGAACAGAATTTAAGAAAAGAAAAAGGAGGTAAATGAAAATTTACAAAAAAAAAGAAGTAAAAACGAAATAAAATAAAACAAAATAAATACCTCTCCCTGGTAACGACACCAAAAATTTGACACGACTTAAAAGTTATTTCAACTCCCAAGTATAAGAGTGTCTTGTTGTATTATACCTCGGTGAGTCCGAGGTCAATCCACAGAGAAAAGATTTAATTTGTTTATTTTATTTTTTCTAAAAATAGAAAAAAACTTGAATTTATGAAACTTAATTTAAGTGAAACTATGCAATTGAATTAGTTAGGGTTATGGATTCATCTTAATAGTAAATAAAATTTAACAAATTCTTTTTGCCATTTTTATTTAGATTTATTACCCAAAAGATTAATTATATAAATTATTATTATTTTCTCATTAATTTTATTATGGATTAAGTATTTATTGTGCCAAAATTTAATTTGTCTATAATAAATCAAGATGCAAAGTTACCATATCTTATATTAAGATATTAAGAATTTATTGTGGCAAAATCTTTTTTTTTGTCTACAATAAATCAAAATTTCAAAATATAAAATATGTATAAAATTAATTAGAAAATAATTTAATTTATATAATTGAAAATAGAATTTGATTAAATCATATTTATTTCTCAAGAGTTCACCTTACCCTAACTATTATTAACTAAGTATGATTGAAATAAAAATAATTCTTGAAATTAAATTACTTATAATTAAAAGGAAATAAAAAAACTAAAATATAAAACAGAACTAATATTATTTATGAAAATAATTACACAAAATATTAAAACAAACCTGGCAAAGAGGATTACAAGGGAATTGAGAGAATTTAAGAAGAAGAGGGATGAAAAAAAACATAAAAATGAGGCTTTATTTATAGAAAAATAAATTCATAATCCAGTGTTTTGCGGTCTATGATAAGCTTGATGCATGCACTCCATACAACCATTAGATCAAGATCAAACAGCTAGTCAAACGTCAAAAGTCAACCTTACACATGGCATCATATAAAACATTCGATTTAATCAAAGAACGGTTGAGATTTGGCGGGTTAATTGGTGGATCGAGTCGACCCAAATACAAAGATTCGGATCCTTTAACTTGCTTCACCAACCATTGCCACGTGGCACAATTTTGGCCATTGAATAATAAACGGTTGAGATTTAGTCAAAATCGACAGCTATCTAATGCATCCATATCTATTGTAAGCTCATTTTATCAACCAATTAATGCTTGGTCAACTGAAAAAGTCAATTTTTCTTTCAAAAGCTAGATTTTAAGCTGGTCTTGACCTATCCTAAGGTTTTCGGACCTCCAAAATCCAAATTTGACCTTCATTTTCCCATTTGGAGTCTCAAATTATATGAAATTAATATTTTACCCAATAAATACATAAAAATACGTAAAATTAAATATAATTAAAACATAATTAATAATTCTTAATATATTACATGAATACAAATATAAATTATAATATATACACAAAATAAATTTTTTATCCTTTAATAAATATACAATTTTTAACACTAATAAAAAATCACGAAACAATTGTTTCTAAAAACGTATGCCATTAAAATCACGAAACAATTCAAACTAATACCTTAGAAGACTAAATAACAATAAATTTAACAATGAACAAATATATAAAGATAAAGGAGAAGAAAGAAAACATGGTATTTTTACATGATTTGGCAAACTCTGCCTACGTCCACACCTCTAAGTTAACCAAACTTGAGAATTCTACTATCCAAGCCTTTACAACGTAAGGCTTAAGAAAGCTTACAATTGACTTCCAAGATATTAATAAAACCTTTACAATCTGAGATGATCTCTCACCCCCTTGCCAAAGTGTTTCTCATACTTACAATCACCCAATTTTGGTATCGAAATGAAGATTAAACAAATTTTTCCTCACACAATATATGTGTTTACAAATGAAAGCTCAAAGTGTAATTTGATGAAAGATAAAAGCACAAGAGAGGTTGAATACTTAATAATAAGCTCAATGATAATTGTAGAATTCTATCTAATTTGAATTTGATTGAGCCTTATTATAGTTAGAGAAGAAAACTAGTCGTTGTTGACTTTTTGGGCATTATCGGATCACTATTAACTTCTATTGATTCACCATTCGATCTTGTCCCAAGTAACCATTATATTGAAATTTGAATTGTTTGATCACTGTTTGACATTGTCAGTTTATCATTTAATTCAAAAGAGTTTACTAATTGAAGTTGGCTTATTGTTTGTAATAACAATTTACCATTTAATTTTAAAAACTTACTTGTTTGAAGCTGGCTTGCCATTTACGAATAACGATTTACCATTTTTAGATAAATTCGTTTCTAAAATTTATTGATTAGCCGTCTTCTTATTAATGGTTAACCGTTAGTTTCCAGAAGTTGTTAATAAGTCAACCATATGATATCAGTTTGCCCTTTTAAAACTTAATGGTTATCTGTTTATTTCTAGAAACTTGAATTTGAAATACTATCTAGGCTACCCAAGAGGGAGGGTGAATTGGATTTTTAAAAAAATAAGCACACAACAATTAAAACTATTGTCTTGATCAAATTAAAAGCAATAAATTTAACAATACTCGAAATTAAAAAGATAAGGGAGGAGAGATTAAACACGTGATTTTTATGTGGTTCGGCCAACCGTGCCTACGTCCACGCCTCCAAGCTCACCGGGCTTGAGGATTCCACTAAGCAAGCCTCCAACGCTTGAACACCACTTACACTTGACTTCAAGGTGTCAATGGACCTTTACAATCAAGAGATTATTCCCAATCTTTTAACCCAAGTGTATCCCAACACTTACAATCACTAAAAAATAAAGATTACAATCAACTAATCTCTCACACAATGTATATGATTACAATTGAAATCTCAATGTGTGAATTAATGAAATAAAAACAAGTTTAAAACCTAATGATGTAAGTTTTCTCAATAGTAAGCTCAATGAAAACTATTTGATCTATTTTGATTTGAATTTGGTTGAGCTATTTTATAGTTGGAGCTGAAAACTAGCCGTTGTTGACTTTCTGAGAATAATCGGATCACCGTTTGATGCTATCGGTTAACCATTTTGACTTGTCCAAATAGCCATTGTGCTTAGAATTTAAATAAACGGTTTACCGTTTTCAGTTATCGGATCGCCGTTTATTTCCAGAAACCTGCAAAACAAACTTAGTTCTCCGTTTTTGTTAAACGGCTCAAGATTAGAAAGTTTTCTCCTTTCTATAAATTATCGGTTCGCTGTTAGTAATAAACGGTTCACCGTTACTTTCCAGAATGCTCTGAAACGAAACTTTTCTGTAAATAAACGGTTCGCCTTTTATAATAAACAGTTCACCGTTAGTAATAAACGGTTCACCTTTTATAATAAACGGTTCAAGGGTAATTTCTAGAATCTATATTTTGATAACGTTTTGTAGAAAAATGATTTTCCAACTCAAGTTAACGGTCATTAAGATTATTTAAACATGTTTATGGCTTTAAGAAATTCATTTTAATAACTCAAACATTTTAATCAAGAACATATAAGCTTTGTTATCATCAAAATCAATATTATAAGATTAAGAGAATTTGTCCAAAACATCATACAACCTAAGAAATTATCCAAATTTAAAGACTTCAACATTCATAATCTATTTGTTATCATCAAAATTGATGTTATAGATACATTTATGTTAGCAATCAATTTTTCATCATTTACTGAAACCAACTCTTTTAAACACTAGCTTTTCTTTATAAGTATTCGACTCCTCTTAGTTGCCTTCTCAAGCTTTATCTTCCTCATCCTCTCCCTCTACCTCTTCCCCTTTCTCATTAGCTTTTTTTTCATCCTCTTCTATTTACTCACTATCCTCATTGATGTCTCCTCTATTGCCTCCTACAATAAGTACTACGCCACCTACATGGTTGCAGTTGTTCTCACCAATTTTTCAAGCCTTTATCATGGTCTTATCCTCACGGCACTATCATTCATAAACTTGCTAGTTCTCTCTCTGTTTTGGTCTTTTTCTTGGAATGGGTCATGCTTGAACATAATTTCTTGTTGAGGTACCATGTTTTGTTAATGGAAGTAACCATAGAGCTGCTGGTGTGTGCTTTATAAATGCTATATATGTTAGTGTGTAAGTGTATACAACAAGTAATGTACTGATGAGTATTCAAATTATCCCCACAGGGATTAATGTTTTTAGTTTTGCTACAGCAATCCTAGCAGTGCAAATTCATTCTAAATTGAAATAAAGTAATTAATAAAATGAATGAACTAACTAAATTGAAAATTGCAAGGAATGAAAATGCAATGAGAAAAATGTTAAGGAAAACACAGGACAAACTCAATAAGAGAAAAGTAGTTAAGTGATTAAACTCCCCTAATGGTATTGACTATTTTTCTAATTAAGATTCCGTTGCTACAACATTTACTACAGCACTGAGCAAAATCTCACATGTATCCTCAACTATTGCCTATTGAATATCTTATATCTATATGGAACCTAACAATGACCAGTTGTTATGCCAACATATGATATAGCATTATACGTTCTAGGTTCTTATTGCCCTACAAGATGAATTCCTATGTCTAGTTGTTCACTAATTTTAGATCAAGCATTGTACTATTCAAATCGAGCTTAACTTAACTTGGGAAACTCAATCTAAAACCATGTATTGTCTTAATTTCTTCCACTAAGTCAGTCCTTTTTTAGGTATTTTCTTAGCTAGTATCCACTAAATGAGTTGTCAACCGAAATAGGGAATTACAATAAATAAAATTAAGACAAAATACTGAAGTAAATTCAGAGCAACACGCATATGCCAGTCAGAAACCCATTAAGTTTTGTTTATCACTCAACCACAATGAATTTAGTTCATGATTAAAAGTAAAACAACAACTAGAATTGGTTTAGCCATCAAATACACACTCATGAATAAAAGAAAACAAGAAAATAAAGATAAAAGATTGAGTTCCACGTAATTTGGCGAATGATCCTCCTTTTTCTCCTTGAACTCTCTATTGCAGCCCTTTAAATCACTCTTATTCTTTGTTTTTCTTTGTTTCTCTTAGTATTTTCTTAATGATGGCTTTCCCTGTTGCTTTTCATGCATGCTCCTTTTTATAGCTTAAAATTAGGGTAACTAGAAGCGTGTGACTATATTTTTGCCATTTTTGGAAACCTTGGATCGTAATCTTTTCATTATTTCACATGAAATCTTCTCTACAATTGCTATAGAATTGCTGCAGCATCGACTACAACATCTTCACTGCTCCATATTTGTTTCCATTCCTTTATAGCCCTTCTCTCATGTCATCTTTGTAAATTTATTGCAGCAACACTCCATCCCTAAAACTTAGGGTTTTGGTTACCTACAATTCACTTAAAATCAAAACACCAACTAATCTAAAACACAATTAATTTAATGAAAATTAAACTTAACTAAATGTTCATACAAAATACACTAATAATGCAAGAAAAACATATCATTTAATCTTGAAGTAAAATTAGTTTAAGTCTACAAGTGTCATGATAACTCTCATTTTATAGAGTTATAAGCCGCCAACATTGGTAGCTTTCAAGAGGAGGATTCAAAAGCATTGTCCGAATTGATTTGAACTCACCAAATTTGAACCCTTTTAAATCGATCTGAACCCAAATATATTTGAAATGCTCATCCAATCTAATTTATTTATGATCAAATTAGATCAGATTTAAGGTTTGGGTTAGAATTTGATGATTTTTATCATTTATAAAAACCTTTGCAAAGTAGGGACATGGCCCTCACTCTTGTTTGGCAAATTGTAAACGTTCAACTAACCTTCAAAGTTTGAAAATACATGTAGCCTTCCTAGTGCGTCCTATTAATTGTCATTAATTTTTTATACTTAACCGTTTTGGCTTGTAGTTCACCAATGAGATTGATTTGTCCCCATTGATCAAATTCTTTAATAGATATCCAATCAGTGTTATGTAGAGTTTCTAGAGGTATATAACCTTTTTAGATATTTCAGAGGTGCAGTAGTTGATTACACCTAAGTCTAATTTTTAAGTTGATAATTATCCAATGAAAACTTTAATTTTCAGACCCTTTCAGAAATACACAAAGATTTCTTTCTTTGCAAAATTTCATATGAAGTTAGCAATATTTTTTACTTGTCCACTACCATCTTAGCTTTGTTAGTACCTTGCTGACATCGTAAGGCTAGGATTGTCATTTACCTGAATAGTAAAAACAACGTCTTTCAAACACGATTGGAAAAAATAAAGGCAATATCCATTGACCACCCAATCGTTTGGGCTTTTCCAAAAATACACTAACACTTTTTCTTTTTGCAGAATTCTACTTAAAGTTAACAATGTTTTTCACTCATCCATTGCCATGTTAATTTTATTAGAACATTGATACAACTCAAAATTATTTTATTACTCCCAATTATAAAAGTGTCTAGTTATATTATAACTCGGTGACTCCATGGTCAAACCACAAGAAATTAAAAATCTTGTACTTAACTGTTAACATTAAAAAGTATACATTTAATAAGTTAAAATTATCAGTTTTTCACTTACAATGTTGATTAATGAGCTCATTATTCCTAAATTATCTTACGCTCCCTTAATAAATTTTTGTATTAAAATTAATTTGTAGTATGATTAATTATTTTACATTGTAAATATTTCATGAATAAGAAAGGAATTGGAACTTAAAGCAGGAACAAAAAAGAATTATTGGAGCTATTAGAATGCATTATTGAAGAGATATAAAAAAATAATAAATCATAAATAATAAAAAAATAAAGAAAAGGGATGCAATAATGGTGTGATAGTCAGGTGGTCATTTCGCCACTTGACCAACACACCCTTCAATGTATATATATAATATAATAATAAAATAAAATAAATAATTCAAAAAAAGAGAGTGAATGCATCCTTGCCTGTAAAAGGCAAGCAGATGCAGAAGAATGAGGGAACAAGGAGAAAAAGGGGCAATCGAGAGAAAGAGCTGAGGGCTGAACTAAGAGCTAAGAAATTTTTCTTTCTTTCTTATTTTTCTTGTGTAATCAATTCCCTTGTAATATATTTAAGAGATTTGTTAAATAAAATGAGTGTTTTGTTTTTCAATATGAGTGGCTAAACTTTCTGAGCTAAGGTGAAAGGTGAAGCTCAAGGATTCAAATTATTGATTAAACTACTCTCTCAAGTGAATTTTAAAGTTTATTTTATTTATTGTATTTTTTCTCCCTTACCAGTTTCTTTTATGTCATGTTAATTTATAGATCTATATCTTTTCCAATTTATATGGTATTTTTCTATAATGTCGACACTTCAATATAGTTGTGGCACATTAGGTACTTGGTTCTATATTTATCACATTAATGGTTGTCAAGAATTAAATGACATAATAATTAACTGGTAAGATAAATGCAAAATAAAATTATGAAAGAGTTGTTATAATCATAATTTAAAGTCTAAGAGTAGATCCTATAACCTTAGCATATTTTTAGTTAATTCCTTTCAATTTCCTTTTCCGTAATTAATTTTCTTTGTCACAACAAATTGATTACTAGATTTTAAATTCCTTGTGGTTCAATCCTAGACTCACCAGATTATATTATAACTAAACACTCTTATAATTGAGAGTAATAACACTTTTAAGTCTTGTCATTTGTTGAGTGATAGAAAGTGTGTATTTATAATGAAGAAAATCATCATTTTACATTTTAAGTCTCACAATGAATGAGAGAGCAGATAGAAAAACGAACAATAATTTTGAACTCAGGACAGTCGAAAACCTTTAAAGGAGCCTAAAAAGATAAATGGTACTGTTCATATATACGGGTACTGTACAAAGCACTGTTCACCTGTACTGTACAATGATTTGGCACTATACGATGACGTGGCAGCATTCAATTGGACAAATAATGTAGCATTTACTGATGATGTGGTGTTGACTGATGACGTGTCACGATCCTATTGGACTAAAATGCTGATGTGACGTTGACCGGCGACGTGGCAGTATGTTAGTGGATCGAAAAAATGTTCATGGTACATGTGTATATATGGAATGATAGCCTGATGATGTGTTCCATCCAATAAAAACTTGCCATGTGTAGTAATTCTAAGCATCCAAATTTTTTTAATCCGATGGGCATGATTTACTCATTGTATCTATAAAAGGGGGGCTCCCCCCCTTAATTTGACACCTTTAAATTCATTTTTAAGCTCTATTTTCTGTAATTTCATCTCCATTTTGCATTTTCTACGTATTTTAATCAAATTCCCATTTCACCCCTAGTTCAATTATGAGTAGCTAATTTTCTTTCAAGCTTGGGTTGAAGGTGAAGTTTCAACATGTTCAATTGGCTTAATTTGGTAAATTTACTTTTTCTTCCCCTCTAATTTATGTGAATGTTTTGACTTTTCATAGACAGATAGTAATAATCTTGTCTAGATATTGGCTGGTATAACCGTCTCCCGAGGCAAGGTTATTATTGTTTGGCACGAGAAGCACTTAGCACTATATTTATTATAGTGAGGTTCATGAGGAGTGGAAAATCCCCCTTCATGATTTAATTGGCACTAATAAGAAATGTTAAGCCGATAGTGCATGTTGAGTATAGATCTTGAAACCCAAGCACTTCATTTTAATAGTTTATTCCCCCCGCTCTAATTTAAATCATAAGATAGCATACGTCACTTTCATTATAAATCCAACCACCTACTCAGAAAATTAATTCTATAAGTAATTAAAATTCACCTCCTCGTGGGATCGACACACATCACCATTCATCTATTCCACAATAGATTCGTGCACTTGCGAGTTCAATAAAATTTGCACAATAAGTTTTTGGCGCCATTACCGGGGAGGTAAGTTATTTTAATTTGTAGAATAAGTTTTTAATTTCTTTATTTATTTTTTTAGTTGTTTTCTTGTAATTTTTTTATTATTAAAAAAAATGAATCTGCATTTTAAGGTAGGTAATTTTTTTTTCTTCTTTAAATTTCTGTAATTTAATTTTCACGTTATTTTTTTATTTTGTTAATTTGGCAGGTTCAACGGCCTATTAATTTATTTTAATTTATTTCACGTATTTTTTTATTTTGTTAATTTAGCAGGTTTAACGGCCTATTAATTTATTTTAATTTATTTCACGTATTTTCTTTTATATATATAGCACTTGAGTTTGTTTTCATAGCAAGATTATAAAAGCGTGATCAGGTTAGTATCATAATTTCTCCTTCTTCTTTATTTTTATTAATTTTGTTGTCATTTTTTTGTTCTTTGCATGCATGGTCGTAGGTCACAATTACCTAATCTTGAGCCTATAGACTTTGAACTGAAAAAAACACTTTGCACAAATAAACACGTTGCAATTAAAAATAAAATTGGAATGGATTTGCAACTAGCACCATAAGAGAGGCCATTTAAGGACTACTTCAATCCCTTAGCTAACTTGAGCACATTATGCATAAGATATCCAAATGTAGCTACTAGGAGTTTTGAGTTAAAACCTAGTGTGCTAAATTGTCTCCCAACATTCTATGGCCTAGAAAATGAAGATCCATATAATCATCTGAATGATTTCCATGCTATATGTCAAACTTTTAAATATGAGAATTTTTCAGATGATAATGTTAAACTTAGATTATTCCCATTTTCCTTAAAAGATAGAGCTCTTTCATGGTTCAATGCATTGCCTGCTAATAGCATTACATCATGGGAACAAATGGTAACAATATTTTTGAATAAATACTTCCCAGTACTTAAAACCAATGCTATTAGCAGGGAATTTCAGAGTTTACCCAAAGAGAAGACGAGCAATTTTTCGAAGCATAGGAGCGATTCAATGGGCTACTTCTAAAGTGTCCACATCATGGGTACAAGAAATGTCACCATCAGAGAAGAAACTGAGTCCATCATCAGAATCACCACCAAAACTCGAGCTCAAACTATTACTTAACACTTTGGAATATGTGTTTGTAGGAGAAGAAAGCACTCTACCAATAATCATTTCATCATCCCTAAATGACAAACAAAAAGGTAAGTTGTTGAAAGTTTTAAAAGTGCACAAAGGAGCATTATGATGGACCATAGCCGACATAAAAGGTATAAACCCTGTGGACTGTATGTATTACATTCACCTTGATGAAAATACTAAACCTACTAGGGAAATGCAACGTTGGTTAAACCTTAACATGAAAGAAGTTGTTAGAACTGAAGTCCTTAAACTGTTAGATGCAGGTATCATTTACCCCATTTTTGATAGTTCATGGGTCAATCCTGTGTAAGTTGTCCCTAAAAAGTCAAGAGTCATAGTAGTTACCAATGCTGAAAATGAATTAATACCTACTAGAGTGACTACAGGATGTCGTGTATGTATTGATTATAGAAATTTGAATTTTGTCATGCATAAAGACCATTTTCCTTTACCATTTATCGATCAAATGCTTAATAGATTAACAGGTCATGAATTTTATTGCTTCCTATGTGGCTACTCAGGATATAATCAAATTCTCATAGCACCAAAAGATCAAGAGAAAACCATTTTCACTTGCCCTTTTGGCACTTTTGCAGATAGGAGAATGCCATTTGAATTATGTAATGCACCTGCTACATTTCAACGATGCATGTTAAGCATTTTTTTCTTATATGGTTGAACGATTCCTTAAAGTCTTTATGAATGATTTTTCTATTTTTGGTGATTCATTTGATCAATGTTTACATCATCTAACACTAGTTCTGTAGAGATGTATAGAGAAGAATTTGGTCTTAAATTGGAAGAAATGTCGTTTTATGGTAAAACAAGGTATTGTTCTCGGTCACGTCATTTCGAGTAAAGGTATTGGGGTTGATAAAGCTAAGGTGGATCTCATTTCCAATCTTCCTCCACCTAAAATAGTCAGAGAGGTAAGATCTTTCCTTGGGCATGAGGGATTTTATAAATGTTTCATTAAAGATTTTAGCAAAGTTTCTAAACCCTTATGTAATTTACTTCTTAAGGATGTACCTTTTGTCTTTAATGATTCATGTCTTATGGCATTTGAGAAACTAAAGCATTTGAGCTCATGTGTGATGTATCTGATTATGCAGTAGAAGCAGTATTAGGACAAAGAGTTGATCGAATTCCCCATGTCATTTACTATGATAGTATGACATTGAATGATGCACAGTTGAACTATTCAACCACTGAAAAAAAAATGCTAGCAGTAATTTTGCATTAGAGAAATTTTGATCTTATTTCATTGGTTGTAAAATAATTGTTTTCACAAATCATGTTGCTCTTAAATATCTTCTCACAAAGAAAGATACAAAAGCTAGACTAATTCGTTGGGTTTTACTTTTGCAGGAATTTGACTTTGAAATCAAGGATAAAAAAGGCATAGAAAATGTTATGGCAGACCATCTCTCTTCTCTCAAATTTGATACAATTACAGAACCATTACCATTAAATGAATCATTTCCAAATGAACAATTGATGAGTGTGGAAGTATTACCATGGTATGTTGATATAGTTAACCATCTTGTTACAGGTAAACTTTCGGAGCATTGGATTAAGCAGGACAAGGCCAAATTTTTTATGGAAATAAAGAATTGTTAAACGATGTGTTCCAGAAAGTGAATTTCAAAATATCTTTTCATTCTGCCATGAACAAGCTTGTGGAAGCCATTTCAACGCTAAGAAAACAGTTATTAAAATTTTACAATGTGGTTTCTATTGGCCAACTGTATTTCGAGATGCTTATATTTTTTGCTCTTCATGTGATAGGCGTCAACGAATTGAGAGCATTACACGAAGGAACATGATACCGCTAAACCCAATTTTAGTGGTTGAGATTTTTGATGTATAGGGTATCGATTTCATCGAACCCTTTCTCCCTTCTTTTGGCCATCAATACATATTGGTTGCTGTTGACTACGTATCGAAATGGGTATAAGCAGTTCCATGTAGAACCAATGATCATAAGGTGGTGATCGAATTTTTAAAAAGCAATATTGTTTCATGCTTTGGATTCTCTCGAGCAATAACCAGCAATGGTGGAGCCTACTTTTGTAACAAATCATTCAAAACATTTTTGACAAAGTATTTCATTCTCATAAAGTGGTGACCCCATATCATCCGCAAACTAGTGGCCAAGTTGAGATCTCCAATTGTGAAATAAAGCATATATTAGAAAAGGTGAGACCAAACAGAAAAGATTGGGCATTAAGACTGGATAATGCATTATGGGCATAGAGAACAACTTTCAATACCCCGATTGGGATGTCACCCTATAAGCTAGTATATGGAAAAGCTTGCCACCTACCTGTGGAACTCGAGCATCATGCATATTGGGCCGTCAAGAAATTCAACTTTGACATGCAACAAGCTAGCTCAGAAAGAAGATTACAACTGGTAGAATTCGAAAAAATTAGCAATGATGCATACGAAAATGCTAAGATTTACAAGCAGCGAATGAAAGTCTTTCATGACAAGCAAATTATAAGAAAATCTTTCACCCTAAGTCAAAAAGCTAGCTCAGAAAGAAGATTATTCTATTCTCGCTTGTACCTATTCCCAGGTAAGTTACGCTCTCGATGGACTGGTCCCTTTATAGTTCACACTATTTTTCCACATGGAGCAATTGAAATTAAAGATCCAAAGAATGGTGTTACTTTTAAAGTTAATAGTCAAATATTAAAGCCATATCTAGAGTACCAACCACATGAAAAGAACACTGAAATCGATTTAAGTGACCCGCCAAACTTGAACTGAGATTTTTTCTTATTCCTTTGTTTTTTTTAGTAATTTAAATTTTTGTGAGAGTTTGTTTATTTAATCATTCAATTTTCTTTTATCGCTTTTAATCATGTGTGCGTCAACTAAACAGAGCCTCTTGAACCTTCTCAGACAACTTCAACGTGTACAATCTCATCTGAGAAGCCAGATACGATTTTGTAAGACACATCGTATTTGGGAGCTACAACCTCCAAAGTTAGTATCCCACGTTGAAGATCTAGAAAGACAATTTAAAGAAATTGATGGAGGTATCAACGACACCCAAATAGAACTTGAGGTAAATTCAATAAGCAGATGATTGTGAAATTATTATTTTTCTTTTCTTTTCTTTTCTTTTTTTCTTTGTGCTCTTTAGTTTGTTACCCCAGTTAAGTGGCGGATAACGGTACTACGTGACAATCAAAGTTGGTCACTTCAGTTTCCCATAATAACTGATATTCTGAGAAGAAGGTATGGATAGAAACGCGATTGTAGCAAAGCTTCACAAGCGATTTTCTTCACTTCTTTAAAATGCCCTATTTACAATCTATAGAGCTCGGTCCGAACACATGCGATTGCTTATGAGAAATAATGTCCCTGCTGACATCCGTTGGTCAATCGAGGCCAAAGTATGTTTGACAGGTGAGTTGCCTCCTAAATTTATTGCATACATGCCTAGTTGTGGTAAAGGAAATTACTCAAGAAAAAGAAGAGCTCAAAAACTTCATGTTGATTGTCATAAGTGTGTCAGGATGAAATGCGATAAAAATCCTTATTTTTTATGATGTCTGATAATAGGGAAGATAAGATTCAATTTATTAGGGATGACTTGAATAAAGAGTCATCGGATGATGTCCTTTTTTCTGTTGAAACGCATCCCAGTGGATACGTACAAAGAGCAATTCTCAAGTTATGGCCATTATTTCAGAAAGAGCGTGTACGATATAGTCTTGGGAATCTGACTATAAACGACCCTGTTTGCCAATTTATAAGAAAACTAGATGGGAAGCCTATCCTCGACCCATAGAGGGCGTTCAAGCGGTTTCTAAAAGTAAAACCAGAAGAAGATGTGAGCCACAATCACAACTACTTGTAAATATCATTTTACTGTTGTTTTATTTTACTGTTGTTTTATTTCACTATTGTTTTATCAATTGCATTCTTGTCTTTAATAATTGTTTGCTTTTTCTTTTTACTATTTCCTTTTTGACTCTCGAGCCATGTGCTGTACGCATTAATTGATACAGACATGTTACCTCATACATAGCTGTGAACCATTGTCACCAAGATTCTTGATATATGATCCTTTATTTAGACTCAAAAATTTTTTTTGAGAAGCATCCCAATAGCAGGTACTCCCAATAAATAATTTAAGAACATTTATGTGCTCTCTGGATTTAATTATAGCAAACATAAAGCGTTCGTTAAGGCACCCATAGATCTTGGTCGAAGCATAGCAGAAAGAAATCTACATTTGGTATATGGAGAAGGTGACCGAGGGTTATCAAAATTAGTCTCAGAAGCTGCTTCTATCAAAAGGAGTCAAGTGTTAGGCATCATCCCAAGAAGCCTAAAACCTTTGGGCTATTCGTCTGACTCACCAACTGGCGAAGAGTTAGTTGTCTTAGGTATGCAAGAAAGAATAATTAAAATGTTAAATCATGCTAATGCTTTTATTTTCCTACCAAGAGATCTTGCAACTCTCGAGGCACTAATCACATTAGCATCTTGGGCCCATATGAACATTCATTAGAAACCCATCGGGTTGTTAAATGTTAATAACTTTTATGATAGCTTTATCGCATTTCTTAACCATGTAATAAAAAACCATTTCATCCCTTTCACAGTGAAAATTTTTTTTATTTGTGCTCATACTACTAACGAGTTACTTGATCTGTTACAAGCTTATAGACTAGAGCCAGATCCCAGGACCCTTGTGTTGGAATGGCCTACTAATGATAGTAACAGTGGCCGTAGTAAGAAGTGCAAATTAGATTTAACTCTCCGCTTGTAAATATTTTCTTCTGTGATGCAGCACTAAGGTGATGTCTTCTAAACCCTATTTTTTTTCAAACATTGAGGACAATGTTTCGTTCTGGTTGGGGGAAGGGAATAGTTGACAATTATGGAATATCTCAATCTTGGTGTAGTTTTCACTAATTTTTGTTGTAAAAACTAACTGTGGATAAATTTTTTAGTCGAAGATGGCTAAATATGGAGTGTAGTGACTCTAGAAATGTATATTTTAATTAAAAAATAAATTTCACATTTCTTTTAAGCTTTGACAGTCATTTTAAGTTTGATCTTTCTAACTTCTTTTACCAATTAGTTTTTCTATGTCATTTTCACCGTTCTACATGCATAATTTCCGTAACTAGAATAGGTTTAGGGGTAGAATTAAAAATATATATATTTTTTGTATGATCGTTTTACATTAGATGACATGATAACTTTCAAAATTTAGTATTTGTATTATCTTTGGTCTTAAATCATGTTACACCATGTTTGTTACTCTACATGTTGATGTTGGAGACAAATATAAGTTGCTTGATAGAATGCACATGTCACAATAAATTCCAAATGAGTTTTTAAGCTTGTCATTTTTCTTAGAGAGAAACTCTTTTTGCCCATTCTTCATTCAGCTTAGTAGTTTATTGTTTTATACATTATCTCTAGATTTCCCTGAATTAACTTTCTAAAAAAAAAAAACAAAGAAAAAAGGAAAAAAATGTGTGTTGCTATATCTGAAGGTCTATTTAACTAGTAGATATGGAAGATTATTTGGAACCCTAAAAGATGACAGAAAGGTTATTTTTGGTCTGTTTGAGTCTTTCCAGTTAACCCTATTAATATGTATTCATAGTTAACCCCTTTGAGCCTTTAAAAAATAAGACTTTTTTCTTTGGTAACCTATTATCTTATCCCACTCCAATGTAGAGTATCACCTTATATTTTGTATTTTCCACCACCCATTTATGTTTGAAAATAGAGATAATTTTGCATTCATGAAAAAAGTGCTATAAAATTATTTATATATATATAGATAAATAAAATAATAAAAAAAAAAAATAATTCTAGTGAAAAGCACCTAACAATCTCCAAAGTCATCTATTTTTTAAACATATATTTTATTTTTCCTATTATCCCTTCTTTGTTAGCCACGTCCCTAGCCTACGTTACGTCCTAATAAAAGTCCTTGATTTTAGGGAACTATAGTCAGAAATAAAAAATAGTTATATGGGCTAAAAAGATGTGGTAGTTCATATTAAAAAAAAAGGGAAAAAAATGATGAATACATTGGTTTGATTAGCATTTTTGTTTGAATTAAGATCATATTAATTCTAAGCTGAGAGCATATTTCTATCATCTTAATGAGAGTGTGTGATATTACTTTTGTACTATTTTCTCTCAATTTACCATTCACTAGGGTGATTTTTTTTTGTTTAATTTTTTTGTGAGAGTATCACTACTACCGGTGAGATTTTGGGGTTTGACATGTCATTTTCGAAAGTGACTTGATTACTGTAGCAGTGACAAAGTTTTCTGGACTGATTCATGTGGAGAGTTGATGTGGGGATGATATTTCTTTAGACTGGAAATAATGCTTATACTTTTATTTGATTGTTATCATTAGTCTAATTGAATAAATACAACTGTTTAAAAAAAAATATCATTTTGGTTTGAATTTTATTTTAGCTTTATTTGCTAGGGAATAACAACAAGCTGGTTAGGGGGTGTGTTGAGTGCTCGAAAGTGTGTATTTATAATGGAGAAAATCATAATTTTACACTTCAAGTCTCACTAACATCCCTACTTTTATATCTTTAAGTCCCTTGTGGTTTAATTATGTATGTTTTATTTTAATTAAGTATTTTATGTATTTTAGGGGACATCATGGTTATTTTACAATGAACGAGAGATTAGATAGAAAAAAAGACAGTAATTTTGAACTCAGGACAGTCGAAAACCTTAGGAGGAGCCTGAAAAGATAAATGATACTGTTCACATATACGGTACTGTACACGGTACTATTTACCTATACTGTACGATGATGTGGCAGTATTCGATTGGATGAATGATGTGGCATTGACTAATGATGTTGTGTTGATTGATGACATGTCACGATCCTATTGGACTAAAATGCTGATGTGGCAGTATATTAGTGGACCGAAAAAATGTGCGTATGGTACATGCATATGCACAGAATGACAGCCTGATGATGTGTTCCATCCAATAAGAACTTGCCACGTGTCGCAATCCTGAGCGTCCAAATTGTTTTAATCCGATGGCTATGATTTACTCATTGTATCTATAAAAGGGGAGCTCCCCCCCTAATTTGACACTCCCAAATTCATTTTTGAGCTCCATTTTCTGTAATTCCATCTCCACCTTGTATTTTCTGCATAGTTTAATAAAATTCCCATTTTACCCCTAGTTCAATTATGAGTAGCTAACTTTCTGTCAAGCTTTGGTTGAAGGTGAAGTCTCAACATGATCCATGGGCTTAATTTGGTAAATTTACTTTTTCTTCCCCTCTAATTTATATGGATGTTTTGACTTTTCGTATACAGATAGTAATAATCTTGTCTAGATATTGGCTTGTATAATCGTCTCTCGAGGCAAAGTTATTACTATTTGGCACAAGAAGCACTTAGCACCATATCTATTAGAGTGAGGTTCATGAGGAGTGAAAAATCCCCTTTCATGATTTAATTGGCACTAATAAGGAATGTTAAGCCGATAGTGCATGTTGAGTACAAATCCGGAGACCCAAGCACTTCATTTTAATATTTTATTCCCCCCGCTCTAATTTAAATCATAAGATAGCCCACGTCACTTTTATTATAAATCCAACCACCTATTCAGAAAATTATTTCTACAAGCAATTAAAATTCACCTTCTGGTGGGATTGACACTCGTCACCATTGATCTATTCTACAATAGATTCGTACGCTTGCGCATTCAATAAAATTTGCACAACATCATTAACCATTAAATGAAAAATAATCGTAGAAAAAAGTTAAAAAGGAAGTCTAAAAAAAAAATACTAAGATTACAAGATCTATTCTCATCATTCAAATTATGGTCATAATGTTGTAGTATTTATATTTTGTATTTTTTAATAGTTTGATAATTATGTGACTTAGTTATTAATTAATCACCCTATGAATAAATGTGGGTGGAGAGGGAGTAAAAATTGATTTGGGCTTGCCCACCCCCCTTTCCTTTTGAAAAAAAAAATGTGGGGATTAAGTACATAATATGTCATAGTCATATTGGAGTGTTCCCACTAGCGTATTGGTGTGTCAATATTAGGTCTAAATACTCAAATAGATCCAAGGGGAGTTTTCAAATTCTAACTACTCTAAGGATATATATGGGGATAAAGTGCATAATTTGCTACAGTAGTATTGGAGTGTCCCCACTACCATATTAATGTGCCAACATTATGTTTAAACACCGACATAGATACAAGGGGCTTTAGATCTAAGAAAAAAAATGATAATAATTGGTAGAGCGGACAAATTATAAACACGTATTTAGGGCAAGACAGCCAATGGCTGCAATATGCAATCTTTTTATTTTTTTGGTCATTCAGTTAGGCCAAAACAATCATTTTATGTTCGGAGGCAAGAAAATTATTTGACCAATATTTTGCTAATTCTCTTAATTGTGTTAAGACGGCAGTGGATAAGTGAAAAATGTTACTAAATTAAGGTGAAATTCTACAGAGAAAAAAAATAATTATATTTTTTTTAAAAAAGCCAAAAAAATTAGGTGGCTGGTGAATAATTGCTCTTGTAAGTTTTTCATGTTAAGAGATGTTCTAATTTTGCCACTACATCTAAGCTTGCTCTTCGTTGTTCTGGATTTAACATTTGGTAGAAGGAATGTCTCAGCCAAATTATATCTTTTCATGGGACTATTCCCCTTCATTACGTTACCATTTATTAAAAAATAAATATTTTACTCCTACTGACATACTAATAAATAAGAGCAATAACTTTGAAAGTTTTAGAAAATAAAATCAACTGAATATATTTAAATACTTTTATTTCATGTATATTAAATTTTAAATTTTTTTCAATAAATAAGTAAATATTTTTTTAATAAGATAAATCAATTGGAGATAAAAAGAACATCTAACGTTTTTAATAAAAATATGTCCTAAAAAAAATTTATTCATTATATACCGACCTGTGCGTATTGAATATTATATACAGTACAATTAAAGCTCAATAAAGAACTAAATTCTACTAGAGTCTAGGATAAGAAATTAATAAAACCAACCCTTGCCTTAGACTTAAAGGGGGAAGGTGCTGATATATTATAATACATTGAAATATCTTTCAAAGCAAAATATTATACTTTAATTAATAATAAACTTGGATAAGACAAGACAACCTAAATTTAAAAAATGGAAGGCAGTATTAAATTTTTTTTTCTTTTTCTGTTAGCTTAACAATTCTCCTTCTCCGTATTTTTTCTACTTCTCCCATAAACATTAAAAAACAAAAAAAAGGAAAAGAACTCTGACGGGTAGATAAAAATTTATCTATTTTACAAATTCAATCATAATTATGTTAATGCTGATTGTAAAATTCTTTCAAAGAAGAAAAAGTCAAACAAAACATTCATTATTTTAATATTGACTGCTGAACAAATGTCTAGACATCAAACACCGTAATAGACCCCCGGCCAATGTAGTATCTATTTCTATATATCTTGCTAGCAAAGCACTATTATAGGGATTAATAATTTTCAACGGCATTGAATAATTTGGTTCTAGCTTCCAGTCAAATGAAAATACTAAATGCTAGGGATGACAATTTGACCTGACCCTAATTTTAGTTTGATTGACCTGATTCGAACTTTTTTAACTTTGACTTGAATATTTAGGTTTCGAGTTGGCCTCGGGCCAAAATTTTTGGGTCCAATCAAATTTCGAGTCAAGGTCGGGCTTAATCCGACCCAACCCTATATTAAATTAAAAAAAATACACACACAAGTACACTCATCACAATCACACATGCGCACATCCTAATCACACACTCACACAGTTAACAATCACAAATTCACAAAACCAAACCAAGCAAATACCAAACTCACAAACCCTAAGTCAGCCACTGACAACCAACGTCGTTGCCGTCAACTGCAAGCCGCCTTGCTGCTGCCATTGCTCCCTGTCTTCAATCAGCCGCATGATGTTGCAAGTTTAACCAACCTTGCATTGTCTTGCTGTTGCTGCCAGCCAACGAGGAGGGATCGAGAGGGGTTGAGTCTGGTTGACCCATTGAGTGAGTCACTGCCGCTAGCTTTGGTAATTTCATAATTCATAAATATTAATTAATTTTTTGTTCATTTAAGCTTATAAATTAATTTAGAATTTCAACTAAATATATTTATAATAATTATATAGTTACTGTAAATATTATATTTTAGTTAAATATAAGGCTATATAAGATTATAAATATTAATTATTAAGTTGTAATTGTAAATTAAGTTTAAATTATTATAAATATTAATTATTAAGGTTATAAATTAATTTAAAATTTTAGCTAAATATATTCATGATAATTATGTAGTTATTGTAAATATTTAAAGTGGCCCGCAAGTATTGGAGTAGTTTGTTTTTAATGTTTTTTGTTGTGGAATTGAATTGTGTTTTTATTTGTATAAGACATGATTTTTATTTTTTAATGTTTGGTTGTGGAATTGAATTATGTGTTTTTATTTATATAAGACATGATTTTTTTTTATGTTGGGTTGTGAAATTGAATTGTGTGTTTTCAATTTAATTGCATTGTGTGTTTTTAATATTGGATTTTAGAATTGAATTATGTGTGGGGTTGAAATGGTTGTGGAATTAGATTGTGTGTTTTAATTTAATTGCATTGTGTGTTTTTAATGTTGGATTTTGGAATTGAATTATGTGTGGGGTTGAAATAGTTGTGGAATTAGATTTTATGTTTTTAATTTAATCGCATGGTGTGTTTTTAATGTTGGATTGTGGAATTGAATTATAAAAAATTATTCCTATTAACTAGTTGTTTTGTAAATTATTTTGTGATTAATTGTATTGTATATTTTACCTATGTGTTGTTAATTATTTTATATTAGAAAAATTATTTTTTTCTTTTATATTCATGGTATTATAACTAGAAAGAGAATAAAAATTAAAAGTAACATGAATAAAGTTGAGATGTGGTCATAAATTATAAGATATTAATAAATTTGAGTTGTTCAAATTATTAAATTATGAAAAGAATTTCAGCCAAGCCCGACCCCGATCCCGACCCAATCGTTTGCCATTGCTACTTGTAGGAATTTTAGATCTAATTGTAGATAGATGTAAGTAGTTAAAACTCTTAAAATAGCAACTTAACTAATTCTCAAAAAATACTGTTCACGAATACTGTTTATATGAACTGTTCATGGCGAGTACTGTTTATGGATACTGTTCATCCGCATCAAAAAAATTAATTTTCTAAAAACAAAATAAATTGTAGAAATTAAAAAGACACAAAGATTTTTACGTGGTTCGGATTAATCAATCCTACATCCAAGAGGCAACGCCCAGATGAAAAGTAATTCACTAAGTTGAGATGTTACAACCTATGTATTTACCAAACTTAAGACTCTCACTTACAGTTTATCACTATACAGTTTACTCAACCTTAGACTAAATCTACTTCTCTTAAATCACCGCTACCCCTCTTGATCCACGATTCTCAAGGCACTTCGCAAAGTGATCAATAGCGATTCTTCAATTCTTCAATGAGCCAAATCTAGATACTCTAGGGAGGAGGCTGAATAAATATTGTAGTATATCTTGCTATGTGAACCAACTTCTTGCACTTAAATAAATCTCATGCGCCAATTATATAATCCCATCATTAATTGAATTTCTAAATTAGACATTTAATTAAAATAGGAAACAAATATTCCTAATAAAATGGAATCTCACTAAATTAGGGAATTAATAATTTAATCCCTATTACAAGATATGCAATAAGTAGAATTCCAATTTAGCTAGACTTTCCATAAAATGCCAACTCTATAAATAATTGACTAAACAATCTCCCCCTTTGGCATTTTTGTGGAAAAAGTAATCCAACACACATCTTCCATAAAACTTGGCGCTAAAACATGAATCTAAAACAAACATAAGCAACAACAAAGAACTAACCAATATAATTGACAATTAGCATGTTAGTATAAACTCCCCCTAAGAACTAGAAATCCAAAATTCTTGAACAAAAATAAAAACCCCCTAAAATTGAAATACTACTCTCCCTAACTCGTTGCATCACACATAAATTAACAACAATTACTCCTCCTCTTTTGCAAAAGATTGCAAAAGGGAAGAATTAATAAAGAGAGATTATTACAAATTAAAGCACCAACTAACATAAATTTCGTGCAAGATCAATAAACAATCATAAACCAACTCAAACACGTCAAAAACACATATTTAACAACCCAGACACCCAGTGCAAAGTAGAGAACTTCGAAAATAAATTGGGAATGAACGAAATGGATTTTACAGAACTGAATTTGGAGTTCTGTAGACAAAGTTATGACCAAAAGAACGCAACATGCTTAGTTGAGACGGGCAAAAACTTGTCAATGCACTTAGAAATCAAAAATTTGAGTTTTGCTTTAAAAAGAATGACTCTCAAAATCTAAAATCATATCATCATGTAGGAATATGAGAATGCACATGCCGAAATGTTTTTTCTTGGAAATGCATTAATAAAAAACTTGAACAAGTAAAACAATAGAATTTGGGATTTTTCACAACAACCATTAGTTCATGTAATCAAGATTCTAATTTCCTCAAATAAGTAAAGATTAGAAAAATTTAAGCTATTGTGTGTGTGTGCAAACAATTCAATCTAAACTTTTTCCCAAATATTAATCAATATTCATAATCAAAGTCTTAAATATAAAACATAGAGTTGGTCAAACTAACCTTATCATCTTGATCTCCAATTTGACCATTTCAATTGTAACAAACATATATTTTTTTTTATAAACATAGCATTTGCTTTTTGGCAAAATATATATGGTCAAGAGCTTTCACTCTACCTCTTAAGGTAGTCTTCTTCTCATGGTAGTTCGTCCTCTGTCATATTATTCATGTGAAGAATGAATTGTTATTCATGTGTTTTTGAAGTAATGTTAAATAACTCCAATAAAAACTTATCCAAGAATTTCAAATCGTCTAAAAATATGAAAGAATGTTTGTCATTTATTAATCCAAGACTGATTTTTAAAAAAAAATGAAAAAAAAATACTAAAAACTAAAAACATTTAAATGCATGTCCTATACCTAATGCACAAATGCATGACCTAAACCTAAATGCAAAAACCTTTTAAATCACATAGAACACACACCTAAAGCTGTCCTTAAGGAATCGAATCGTTCGAAATCCAAAGCTTTAGTGAAGATATCTGCAAGTTGTTTTTCTGTATCAATGTATTCTAAGGACACAGTTTTGTTCTCTACTAAATCTCTAATAAAATAATGACAGATATCAATATGCTTAGTCCTGGAATGTTGAACAGGATTTTTAGAAATATTGATAGCACTTGTGTTATCACAAAACACAGTCAAAGTATCCTGAAACATACCATAATCTGCAAGCATTTGTTTCAACCAGAGCAGTTGGGTGCAACAACTTCCTGCTGCAATATATTCAGCTTCAACCATGGAGAGAGAGATTTAATTTTGTTTCTTGCTATGCCATGACACTAAGTTGTTTCCAAGATAAATGCATCCTCTAGTGGTACTTTTTCTAGCATCAGCATTGCTATCCCAATCTGTATCACTATACGTTGCAAGACTTGAATTAGTGTCATTAGTGTACCAAATGCCATCATTGATTGTCCTACTAACAAAATGAATAATTCATTTAACAGCAGCTAAGTGTGACTCTTTTGGATTTACTTGGTACCTTGCATATGCACCAACACTGAAACATATGTTAGGTCTACTTGCAGTCAAATAAAGTAAGCTACCAATCTTGCTTCTGTAAAGACTATGATCAACACTGGAACCACTATCATCAATAATCAACTTAGTATTAGTTCCTATAGGAGTTCTCATGTGTTTTGCAGAATCTAAGCCAAACCTTTTAACTAGATTCTTAACATACTTGCTTTGATTAACAAATATTCTATTTTCTATTTGTTTCACTTGCAAACCTAAAAAGTAAGTCAATTCCCCCACCATGCTCATCTTAAATTCCTTTTTCATTTGATTCAAAAATTCTTGCACATGATCAGAAGAAGTAGAACCAAACACTATATCATCAACATAGATTTGAACAACTATAATACCTAGATTAAGTTGCTTAATAAATAAAGTTCTATCTACTTCCCCTCGCTTATAGTTATTTTTAAGTAAAAATTTGGTCAACCTTTCATACCAAGCTCGAGGAGCTTGCTTTAAACTGTACAAAGCCTTTCTCAATTTAAACATGGTTTGGGAAATGGGGGTCCACAAAAACTTTAGGTTGTTCAACATAGACTTCTTCATTTAAAATTCCATTTAAAAAGGCACTCTTAACATCCATTTGAAATAATTTAAAGCCTATTAAACAAGCAACTGGAAGAAGCAATCGAATATATTCTAGTCTAACAACGGGTGCAAAGGTTTCATCAAAGTCAACATCTTCAATTTGTGTGTATCATTGTGCAACCAACCTAGCTTTATTTCTCATTATGTTACCAAATTCATTAGTTTTGTTCTTAAAAATCTATTTGGTTCCTATAACATTAGTGCGACTAGGTCTAGGTACTAGCATCCATACATTATTTCGTTCAAATTGTTCTAATTCTTGTTGTATAGCTTTAACCCAAAATTCGTCAATTAAGGCTTCCTTAACATTCTTAGGTTCAATTAAAGATATAAAGCAAGTAAATCTTACTAGATTGGCATACCTTTTCCTTGTGACCATTCGTTCATCAACATTACCTAAAATCAGGTCAGATGGGTGATTTTTCTTAACTATTAATGATTGTTCCTTTCTGATTTGGTCTTGTAGATCTGCGATTGTCTGGAGCTTTGGAACATTCTCATTTATATTTTTTGGAATTTCTTTAGAAATTTCTTCTTTAGCTACTTCTTTTTCTTTTAAAGAAGGTTCACTAAATTGACCTTTTTTAATGACTCGATCTGTAGGAGTGACTGTAGCACTTTTTGGTGTTTCTGAAAGATTGGTTATTTCTTCCTCAGCTAAGTAATTTGTAAAATCCTGATAATCATCAATAACCATATTTACAGATTCAATAATACTATGAGTTCTCATATTATAGACACAAAATGCTCTGCTGTTACTAGAATAACCAAGAAAAACACCATCATCACTCTTTGAATCAAACTTACCAAGATGCTCACGATCATTTAGGATAAAGCACATACTCCCAAAAATATGAAAATACCCTAAATTAGGTTTTTTACTTTTCCATAACTCATAGGGCGTTTTCTTAGTGTTGTGCAAATTTTATTAAACTCGCAAGTGCACGAATCTATTGTAGAATAGATTAATGGTGACGAGTGTCGATCCCACGAGGAGGTGGATTTTAATTATGTGTAGAATTAATTTTCTGAGTTATTGGTTGGATTTATAATGAAAATGATGTAGGCTATCAATTAATTTAAATTAAAGTGGTAGGAATAAACTATTAAAATGAAATGCTTGGATCTCCGGATCTGTACTCAACATGTACCATCGGCTTAATATTCATTATTAGTACCAATTAAATCATGAAGGGGGAACTTCCACTCATCATGAACCACACTCTAATAGATATGGTGCTAAGGGCTTCCCGTGCCAAATAGTAATAACCTTGCCTAGGGAGGCGGTTATTCCGGTAGATATCCCAGGACAAGATTATTACTATCTGTCTCACGAAAAGTCAAAACAACCACATAAATTAAAGGGGAAGGAAAAGTAAATTTACCAAATTAAGCCCATGGAGCATGTTGAGACTTCACCTTCAACCCAAGCTTGAAAGGAAATTAGCCACTCATATTTGAACTAGGGGTAAAATGGGAATTTTATTAAAATACGTAGAAAATACAAGATGGAGATGGAATTAGAGAAAATGGAGTCCAAAAATGGATTCGGGGGGTCAAAGTGGGGGAGCCCCTTTTTATAGATACACTGAGTAAATCATGGCCATCGGATTAAAACAATTTGGACGTTCAGGATTGTGCCACGTGGCAAGTTCCTATTGAATGGAACACGTCATCAGGGCTGTTATTTGTGTATATGCATGTACCGTACACACGTTTTTTCGATCCACTAATATTCGCCACGCCACCGGCCAACATTTTTGCTCGATAGGATCACGACACGCCATCGCCAACGCCACATCATCATCAATGCCACAAGCGGTCAATGCCACATCATTCATCCAATCAAATGCCGCCACGTCATCGTATAGTGCCACGTCATCGCACAGTGCCACGTCGGATACAAGATATAGGTGAATAGTGCCGTGAATGTAGTGTATGCAAGATCGTATATGTGAGCGACCATTTTTCTTTTTATGCTCCTCTTAAGGTTTTCGATGTCCGAGTTCAAAAGTCTTTGTCCGTTTTTTTCATCTGATCTCTCGTTTATTGTGAAATGACCATGATATCCCCTAAAATACATAAAATACTTAATTAAAATAAAACATACATAATTAAATTATAAGGGACTTAAAGACATAAAAATAGGGATGTTAGTGAGACTTGGAGTGTAAAATGATGATTTTCTCCATTATAAATACACACTTTCTAAGACTCAACACACCCCAACAGAACTTGTTGCTAGTCCCTAGCAATTTGAAAAAAACAAAATCGAAACAAATTTTTTTTTTTTTTTTTATATCGTGGTATTTATTCAATCGACTAATGATAATAATCAAATAAAAGTATAAGATTATCTACGATCTAAAGAAATATCATTCCCACATCAACTCTCCACGTGAATCGTTTAGAAAACTTTGTCACAACTTTAGTAATCGAGTCACTTTTAAGAATGACATGCAAACCCCAAAATCTCATTTGGTAGTAATACGCTCACAAAGAAATTAAACCCAAAAATAATCACTCCAGTGAATGGTAATTTGAGTGAAAATAATAAAGAAGTAATATCACACACTCTTACTAAGGTGATAGAAATATGCCCTCAGCTTAGAAATAGTACGATTTTAATTCAAAAATGCTAATCAAACCAATACATTCATCATCCTTTTTTATTTTTTATTTATTTTTTTTTAGTATGCATTACCACATCTTTTCAACCCATATAACTAGTTTCCATTTCAGACTATAGTTCCCTAAAATCAGACTATAGTTCCCTAAAATCAAGAAGGACTTTTATTAGGACATAACGTAGGCTAGGGACGTGGCTAACAAAGAAAGGATAATAGGAAAAACAAAATATATGTTTGAAAAATAGAGAACTTTGGAGATTGTAAGGTGCTTTTCACTTATTTTTTTTTATTTTTTTTTATTTTTTTTTATTTGTAAACATTTTTTTTCTTTTGTTTCTTTTTCTCTTTTTTTTTAGTACCTTTTTTTTTTATGCAAAATTATCTCTATTTTCAAAAATAAATGGGTGGTGAGAAATACAAAATATAAGGTGATACTCCACATTGGAGTGGGACAAGATAATAGGTTGCCAAAGAAAAAGTCTTTATTTTTACTTTATTATTTTTTTTTTTAAGGCTCAAAGGGGTTAACTATGGATACATATTAATAGGGTTGGCTAGAAAGGCTCAAACGTACCAAAGATGGCCTTTCTGTCATTTTTTAGGGTTCTAAATAATCTTCCATATCTACTAGTTAGATAGATCTTCAGATGTGGCAACATATACTTTAGTTTTTTTTTTTTTTTTTTTTTTTGGAGATAATGTATAAAGCAATAAAACTCAAGCTGTTTGAATGAAGAATGGGCAAAAATGGTTACTCTCCAAGAAAAATGACAGCTCAAAAACTCACTTGGAAATTATTATGACATGTGCATTCTTTCAAGAACTTATATTTATCTCCAACATCAACATGTAGAGAGTAAAAACATGGTGTAACATAACTAAAGACCAAAGATAATACAAATACTAAAATTTGAAAGTTATCATGTCATCTAATTATGAAAAGATCACACAAAATGCCTTTTTTTTTTTTTTTTTTAATAAGAAGATGCGTTTCTAGAGTCACTGCACTCCATATTCAGCCATCTTCGACTCAAAAAATTTAACCACAGTTAGTTTCTAAAACAAAAATTAGTAAAAACTACACTAAGATTGAGATATTCCACAATTGTCAACTATTCCCTCCCCCCAACCTGAACGGAACATTGTCCTCAATGTTTGAAAGAAAATAGGGTTTAGAAGACATCACCTGAGTGCTGTATCACAGAAGAAAATATTTACAAGCGGAGAGTTAAATCTAATTTGCACTTCTTATTACATTCTTATTCTACATCATTAGTTGGCCATTCCAAAGACAAGTGGTCTTGGGATGCCGCTCGTCTATAAGCCAATGCAGATCAATTAACTCGTTAGCAGTATGAGCACAAATAAAGATTTTTTTCGCTGTGAAAGGGATGAAATGATTTTTTATTGCATGGTTAAGAAATGCGATGAAGCCATCATAAAAGTTATTGACATTTAACAAACCGATGGGTTTTCGATGAATGTTGGGATGGGCCCAAGATGCTTAATGTGATTAGTGCCTCAGAGTTGCAAGATCTCCCTGGTAGGAAAATAAAAGCATCAAGATGATTTAGCATTTCGCTTATTCTTCGCATACCCGAGACAACTAACTCTTCTCCAGGTTGGTGAGTGGACATACAAAGCAACGGTTTGAGGCTTGGGATGATGCCTAACACTTTGGCTCTCTCGAGATAAAAAACGAGACTAGTTTTGATAACCCTCGGTCACCTCCTCCATAAATCAGATGCAAATTTCTTTCTGCTATTCGTTGACCAAGATCGATGGCTGCCTCAACGAACTCTTTATGTTTGCCATAGTTAAATCCAGAGAGCACACAAATGTTCTTGAATTGTTTATTGGGAGTAGCTGCCATTGGTATGCTTCTCAAAAACAATTTGTGAGTCTAAAAGAAAATGATCATATATCAAGGATCTTGGTGACAATGATTTACAGCTGTATAGGAGGTAGCATGTCTATGTCAATTAACGCATAAAGCACATGGCTCGAGAGTCAAAAAGGAAATAGTAAAAGAAAAAAGCACTCAATTATTAAAGACAATAATGCAATTGATAAAACAACAGTGAAATAAAACAATAGTAAAGTAAAACAACAGTAAAAGGATATTTACAGGTAGTTGTGATTGTGGCTCACATCTTCCTCTGGTTTTACGTCCAGAAACGGCTTGAACGCCCTCTATGGGTCGAGGATAGGCTTCCCATCCAGTTTTCTTATAAATCGCAAAAGTGGTCGTTTATAGTCAGATTCCCAAGACTATATCGGACACGTTCTTTCTGAAATAATGGCCATAACTGGAGAATTGCTCTTTGTACGTATCCACTGGGATGCGTTTCAAGAGACAAAAGGATATCATCCAATGACTCTTTATTCAAGCCATCTAATGAATTGGAATCTTATCTTCCCTGTTATCAGACATCATTCCGAAAGAACAAGGATTTTTATCGCATTTCATCCTGGCACACTTATGACAATTAACATGAAGTTTTTCAGCTCTTCGTTTTCTCGAGTAATTTCCTTTACCACAACCAGGCATGTATCACGATAAATTTAGGAGGCAACTCACCGCCAAACGTACTTTGGCTTCGATTAACCAACGGATGTCGCAGGATGTTATTTCTCATAAGCAATCGCATGCGTTCGGACCGAGCTTTATAGATCGTAAGGAGGGCATTCGAGGAAGTGAAGGAAATCGCTTGTGAAGCTTTGCTAGAATCGCGTTCGCTCCATACCTTCTTCTCGAATATTAGTTATTATGGGAAACTAAAGTAACCGACTTTGATTGTCACGAGTACCGTTATCCGCCACTTATACGGGAAGATAAATCAAAACACACTAAATAAAGAAAATCAAATCAGTAAAATCGAATCAAACATGAAAGTGAACAAAATAAGAAAACACACAATAAAAAGAAAAATGAACTTACATTCGCCCCTCTTATTGAGTTAACCTCAAGCTCTAATTGGAAGTTATATATCCCATCTTCTATTCCTCTCGAGTTGTCTTTCTAGATCTTCAACCCGGGATACCAACTCGGAGGTTGTAGCTTCCAAATACGATGTGTTTTGTAAAATCGTATCCGGCTTCTCAAATGAGATCGTATACGTTGAAGTTTATGCGAGATGTTTCAAGAGGATCTGTCTAATTGAGGCATACATAATTAGAAGTGATAAAAGAAAATTGAATGATTAAATAAACACACTTTCACACAAATTTAAATCAGAAAAGAAGAAATAAATAAGAAAAAGTCTCAATTCAAGTTTGACGGGTCACTCAAATCGATTTCGGTGTCATTTTCATGTGGTTGGTACTCTAGATATGACTTTAATCTTTGACCATTAACCTTAAAAGTTACACCGTTCTTTGGATCCTTAATTTCAATTGCTCCGTGTGGAAAAACAAGATGAACTATAAAGGGACGGTCCATCGAGGCGAACTTACGGGAATAGGTGCAAGCGAGAATTGAATAAAAGTACTTTTCGACCTAGTGTGAAAGATCTTCTCATAATGTGCTTGTCATGAAAGACTTTTTCATTTGTTTGTAAATTTTGGCATTTTCATATGCATCATTACGAATTTCTTCAAGTTCGCCAAATTTGTAATCTTCTTTTTCGAGCTACCACTGATATCAAAGTTGAATTTCTTAATGGCCCAAAGATGCACGATGCTCGAGTTCCACAGGTAGGTGGCAAGCTTTTTCATATACTAGCCTATAGGGTGACATCCCAATTGGGGTCTTGAAAGCTGTTCTATATGCCCATAATGCATCATCTAGTCTTAATGACCAATCTTTTCTGTCTGGTCTCACCGTTTTTTCTAATATATGCTTTATCTCTCGATTGGAGATCTCAACTTGGCTTTGGTTTTGCGGATGATATGGGGTCGTCACTTTTGTGAGTAATGGAATACTTTGTCAAAAGAGCTTTGAATGATTTGTTACAAAAGTGGGCTCCACCATCACCGATTATTGCTCGAGGGGATCCAAAGCGTGAAACAACGTTGCTTTTCAAAAATCGATCACTACTCGTGATCATTGGTTCTACACGGGCTCGCTTCTACCCACTTCGATACGTAGTCAACAGCGACCAATAAGTATTGATGGCCAAAAGAAGGGGGAAAAGTCCCATGAAGTCGATACCCCATACATCAAAAATCTCAACCACTAAAATTGGGTTTAGTGGCATCATGTTTCTTCGTGTAATGCTCCATTCGTTGACACCTATCATGAAGAACAAAAAATGTAAGCATCTCGAAATATAGTTGGCCAATAAAACCACATTGTAATATTTTAGTAGAGTTTTCTAAGATCGAAATGGCCTCCACACGCTTGTTCATGGCGAGAATGAAATGATATTTTGAAATTCATTTTTCGGGACACATCGTCGATAATTTGATCTGCCGCACAATACTTGAACAGATAGGGTCATCCCAGGAAGAAATTCTTTATTTCTCGCAAAAAATTTGGCCTTATCCTCGCTTAGTCCAATGCTCAGGAAGTTTACTGTAACAAGATAGTTAACTATATCAGCATACCATGGTAAGACTTCTACACTCATTAGTTGTTCATCTGGAAATGATTCATTTAGTGGAAATGGTTCTGTAATTGTATCAAAATTTAGACGAGAGAGATGGTCTGCAACAACATTTTCTGTGCCCTTCTTATCCTTGATTTCAAAGTCAAATTCCTGCAAAAGTAGACCCAACGAATTAGTCTAGCTTTTGTATCTTCTTTGTGAGAAGATATTTAAGAAGCGTGATCCGTGAAAACAATTATTTTACAACCAATAAGATAAGATCGAAATTTCTCTAATGCAAACACCACTGCTAGCATTTCTTTTTCAGTGGTTGAATAGTTTAACTATGCATCATTTAATGTCATACTAGCATAGTAAATGACATGGGGAATTCGATCAACTCTTTGTCCTAATACTGCTCCTACTACATAATCAGATGCATCACACATAAGCTCAAATGGTAAGTTCGGTTTGGAGGTTGAATGATGGGTGATGATGTTAACAATCGCTTAAGCTTCTTAAATGCCCACAAGACGGGAATCATTAAAGACAAAGGTACATCTTTAGCAAGTAAATTGCATAAAGGTCAGAAGCTTTCTTAAAATCTTTAATGAAACGTCTGTAAAAACAAATGCCCAAGGAAAGATCTTACTTCTCTGACTGTTTTAGGTGGAGGAAGATTGGAAATGAGATCCACCTTGGCCTTATCAACCTCAATACCTTCGCTAGAAATGATGTGACCAAGAACAATACCTTGTTTTACCATAAAATGACATTTCTCCCAATTTAGGACCAAATTCTTCTCTATGCATCTCTGTAGAACTAGTGTTAGATGATGTAAACATTGATCAAATGAATCACCAAAAACAGAAAAATCATCCATAAAGACTTCAAGGAATCATTCAACAATATCAGAAAAGAATCTTAACATGCATCGTTGAAATGTAATGTGCATTACATAATCCAAATGGCATTCTCCTCAGATAAAAGTGCGAAAAGGGCAAGTGAAAGTGGTTTTCTCTTGATCTTTTGGTCTTTATGGAATTTGATTATATCCCGAGTAGCCATCTAAAGCAATAAAATTCATGACCGCTAATCTATCAAGCATTTGATCAATAAATGGTAGAGGAAAATGATCTTTACGTGTGTGTGTGTAATTCAACTTTCTATAATCAATGCATACACGCCATCCTCGTAGTTACTCTAGTAGGTATTAATTCATTATCGGCATTGGTAACTTCTGTGACTCACGACTTTTTGGGACAACTTGCACAGATCGACCCATGAACTATCGAAATAGGGTAAATGATACTGCGTCTAATAGTTTAAGGACTTCAGTTCTAACAATTTCTTTCATGTTAGGGTTTAACCGACGTTGCATTTCCCTAGTAGGTTTAGCATTTTCATCAAGGTGAATGTAATGCATACAGTCCATTGGGTTTATACCTTTTATGTCGGCTATGGTCCATCCTAATGCTCCTTTGTGCACTTTCAAAACTTCCAACAACTTACCTTTTTGTTCTTTATTCAGGGATGATGAAATGATTACTGGCAGAGTGCTTTCTTCTCCCAAAAATGCATATTCCAAAGTGTCGGGTAATGGTTTGAGCTCGAGTTTTGGTGGTGATTACGATGACGTCGAGTTTTTCTCTCCGATGGTGCTAGTTGTTCCACTCTTGACTTCCATTTGTCAGTGTCCATGGATGGTGTTGAACCAAGTAAGGCGTTAACCTCATCTACTGATCTGTCAATATCAAAATCCAAACCAAAGTGAGTTAAACATGTTTGTAAAAGGTCATCACTGAGGTTTGAAAGAAAAGCATTATCAATTAATTCTTCTATCCAATCCACATCAACAATTTCATCATCTGCATTGTGAGGTTGTTTGGCGATGTTGAAGATATTTAGTTCCATCGTCATATTGCCAAAAGACAACTGCGTATTTCGGTTCTACATTGAATGTGAGCATCGGCGATTTGCAAGAAAGGTCGTCTAGGATAATGGGGATCCGCTTGCTTTGAATCCTCGGATTTGGTTGAGTGTCAATTACAATAAAATCACAGGAAAATAAAACTTATCTACCTGTATAAAGACATCCTCCACAATACCACGAGGTTTTTCATGGACCGATCTGCAAGTTGTAACACCACCTGGAGTTGGGTGTAATTCTTCCGTCCAAGTTTCACAAATGCGAGTAAGGCAACAGATTTACACTAGCTCCTAAGTCCAACAAAGCATTCTCGATTGTGTGGTTCCCATATACTACGTGAGATAGTGGGGGAGCCAGGTCTGGATTTTAGAGGAAGTTTGTGTTGGAGTATAGAACTAACGTTTTTCTGTTAAAAATGCCTTCTTTTGAACATGAATGTTTCTCTTTTTTAGTACAAAGGTCTTTAAGAAACTTGACATAAGATGGCACTTGTTTTATAGCATCAAGTAAAGGGATGTTAACACTTTTTGTTTAAAGATTTCAAAAATCTCACTTGTAGATTTTCCTTCTTTCGCTTTAACTAACCTTTGGGAAATGGAGCTTTTGGGAACGTATTCTTGTGGGTTGGTTTTTCTTTCTCTCTCTACGAGGATGAGTCTTCTTCGTTTTTACTGATTTGAGTTGTTTTTGAGTGCAGCATCTCCACTTTGTTGTCGACTTCTTTTCCTTTTCGCAAGGTCATGACGGCTTTGACCTCTCCATGTCTTGTTGAGGTGAATTGGTACTTACTTCATGCACTCCTTTAGGATTAGATTAATGGTTGACTTGGGAATTTTCCTTTCTCAGATCATTGCAAGTTTCAATCGAAGAAGCAAGTTGTCCCACCATTTTTCAAGGTTTGGCGATTGGGTTTGTGAGTTGAAACCCGCTCTCATCTCATTTCGCAGTTCATCAGTGCGGTTTTGTTGCTCGATTTTGGAGTAAGTAAGATTCTTGAGATTTCGAAATGCATCCTCCCATGGTCCAGGTTGAGAATAGTTTGGGTTCGATTGTATGGTCTAAATGGGGTTGAGAGGCTTGAGGATTTTGAGGAATTGGTTGCATTGGTGGAGCTGGAGCCGTTGGTCCATTTCATTTGGAATCCTTGAGACCATGAAAAATTGGGGTGGTCTCTCCATCCGGGATTATATGTGTTGGAGTAAGGGTTGTAGGTTGATGGCTTTCATTCATTACACCTATGGCATTGGCTTGATCCGAATATGAGTCCTGGTCATGTGGTTAGATTAATTTAATTTATTAACGATCTTTTTGTGACGGAAAGACCTTCAACTATGTCTTTGACTTCTTTAATTTCTGAACTTGACTCGCCAATGTGAACCTCATTCACTCCCTTAACTCTTCTAGTACTCCGAGCGAACGACTCGTTGTTGGGAATTATCCGCTTGTCGTGGAAAAAATCCCAAATCTCGATGCACTTTTTGACATTAGCTCTCCTCCACTTGTTGCCATTAGCCATTCTTGCACATTCGGCAATAATCCTCCAAAAAGTATTGGCATTGGTGCCATTTTTCGTACCGTGATGTGGACACTTTAGGAGTAGCCCGTTGAATCGCTCCCATGCTTGAAAAATTGCTCGTCTTCTCTTTGGGTAAACTCAAATTTCCTGCGAATAAGATTGGTTTTATGTCTTGGAAAATATTTATTCAAAATTTTGTTACCATTTGTTCCGTGATGTAATCTTTATTAGCGAGCAATGCGTTGAACCTGAACGAGCTCTATCCTTTAAAGAAAATGGAAATAATCTAAGTTTAACATCATCATCCCGAAAAATTCTCATATTTAAAAGTTTGACAAATAGCATGAAAATCATTCGGATGATTATATGGATCTTCATTTTTAGGCCATAGAATGTTGGGAGACAATTTAGCACACTAGGTTTTAATTCAAAACTCCACAGCCTACGTTTGGGTATCGTATGCATGATGTGCTCAAGTTAGCTAAGGGATCAAGTAGTCCTTAAATGGCTTCTCTTGTGGTGCTGGTTGCAAATCCATTTCAAATTTATTTTTAATTGTACCGTGCTTGTGTGTGCGAAGTGTTTTTTCTAATTCAAAGTCTATAGGCTCAAGATTCGGTAATTGTGACCTACGACCATGCATGCAAATAAGAAAAACAATGATAACAAAATTAATAAAGATAAAGAAGAGGGAGAAATTATGATACTAACCTTATTACGCTGTTATAATTTTCCTATGAAAATAACTCAAGTGCTATATATAGAAAAGAAAATACGTGAAACAAATTAAAATAAATTAAGAGGTGGTTGAACCTGCCGATTTAACAAAATAAAAAAAAATAACATGAAAATTAAATTACAGAAATTTAAAGAAGAGAAGAAAAGAAAAGAAAATAATACCTACTTCAAAATGTAAATTCACTTTTTTTTTTCACTTTTTTTTTAATAATAATAAAAAAAATTACAAGGAAACAAATAAAATAAATAAATAAAGAAAAAAATTCTACAAATTAAAATACTTACCTCCCCGGCAACGGCGCCAAAAACTTATTGTGCAAATTTTATTGAACTAGCAAGTGCACGAATCTATTGTAGAATAGATTAATGGTGACGAGTGTCAATCCCACGAGGAGGTGGATTTTAATTATGTGTAGAATTAATTTTCTGAGTTATTGGTTGGATTTATAATGAAAATGATGTAGGCTATCAATTAATTTAAATTAAAGTGGTAGGAATAAACTATTAAAATGAAATGCTTGGATCTCCAGGATCTGTCTTTCAGCATGTACCATCGGCTTAATATTCATTATTAGTACCAATTAAATCATGAAGGGGAACTTCCACTCATCATGAACCACACTCTAATAGATATGGTCTAAGGGCTTCCCGTGCCAAATAGTAATAACCTTGCCAGGGAGGCGGTTATTCCAGTAGATATCCGACAAGATTATTACTATCGTCACGAAAAGTCAAAACAACCACATAAATTAAAGGGGAAGGAAAAGTAAATTTACCAAATTAAGCCCGTGGAGCATGTTGAGACTTCACCTTCAACCCAAGCTTGAAAGGAAATTAGCCACTCATATTTGAACTAGGGGTAAAATGGGAATTTTATTAAAATACGTAGAAAATACAAGATGGAGATGGAATTAGAGAAAATGGAGTCCAAAATGGATTCAGGGGGTCAAATTGGTGGGGAGCCCCTTTTATTATACATCTGTTGAGTAAATCATGGCCATCTGATTAAAACAATTTGGACGCTCGAGGATTGTGCCACGTGGCAAGTTCTATTGGATGGAACACATCATCAGGGCTGTTATTCTGTGTATATGCATGTACCGTACACACATTTTTTCGATCCACTAATATTACGCCACGTCACCGGCCAATATTTTTGCTCCGATAGGATCGTGACACGTCATCGTCGATCAACGCCACATCATCAGTCAATGCCACATAAGCGGTCAATGCCACATCATTCGTCCAATCAAATGCCGCCACGTCATCGTATAGTGCCACGTCATCGTAAAGTGCCACGTCAAAGATCTGATATAGGTGAATAGTCGCGTGAAACGATGTCGCAGTGTAAAAGATCAAGATCGTATATGTGAACAGTATCGTTTTTTCTTTTTATGCTTTCCTCCTAAGGTTTTATTTGTCCCGAGTTCAAAAGTGCTGTCCGTTTTTCCATCTGATCTCTCGTTTATTGTGAAATGACCATGATATCCCCTAAAATACATAAAATACTTAATTAAAATAAAACATACATAATTAAATTACAAGGGACTTAAAGACATAAAAATAGGGATGTTAGTGAGACTTGGAGTGTAAAATGATGATTTTCTCCATTATAAATACACACTTTCTAGTACTCAACACTTAGTACCTGGACGAAGATAAAGATGATTAATGGTGTAGCAAGCAATGTTAAGTGCTTCAGCCTATAATCTTTTTGAAAGCTTCTTCGAGTTTAACATTACTTGAGCCATTTCCTGCATAGTCCTATTTTTTCTTTCTACAACACTATTTTGTTTTGGAGTAATAGGTGATGAAAACTCATGTGAAATTCCATGTAAACTACAATATTCCTCAAATCTAGAGTTTTCAAATTCTCTGCCATGATTATTCCTAATTCTGACAATGTTGCAATTTTGTTCATTTTTAATCTTTTCACAAAGTTTTCTAAACTCATTAAATGTATCTGATTTCTGTCTGATAAAGTCAATCCATGTATACCTAGAGACATCATCTACACACATAAATATATACCTTTTTTCTAGCTAAACTCTCAACTTACATTGGTCTCATAAGATCTATATGAAATAGCTATAGTACCTTAGATGTTGCTCTATCTTGAATGGCTTTATGTAAAGCCCTTTGTTGTTTCCCAGATTAACATGAACCACAAACTCCAGGTTGTTTCTTTTTAAGCATTGGAACTTCTTTAACAACACCTGTTTTCACAATTTTAGTTAGTAACCTATAGTTCAAATGACCTAACTTTTGATGCCACAATTTTGTGTCATCAAAAGTGGTCATATGAAAAATAATGGAACTAGTCAACTTATAACAATGATAAGATGAACGATGTCCTTCCAAAATACAATTTCCATCAATATTAAGAACACAACATTTGTTCCTATCAAAGTTGACAACTAGGTTCTGGTCACAAATCTGACTAATGCTGAGTAAATTTTCTTTAACATCCTCTACATATAGCATATTGTCAAGTTTTGGAAAACCTTCCACATTCAGCGTTCCCTTTCCCAAGTACACAACTTTTCATGCCATCAGTAAAAGTCACATTTTCTCGATCAAATTTTTGATAATTGATGAAGGCACTTGTATCACCTATCATATGTCTAAAACAATCACCATCAAAGTACCAAAAGTCAGTAGTACAAGTTCTCAAAGAAATAAAGGAAACATAAGCTTTATAATCAATCTTCTTCATCCAAGTGGTTCTATGTTTATTTCCATTTATCTCAACCTTAGGTTTATGTGCCATCCTAGATTTTCCATAAGAATAATTAAAGAACATATATTTTATGAATGTGAAGCAATTAGGTCTTATATGTCCTTTAACATGACAAAAATGACAAGTAAGAATAAACCTATTGTTCTTACCCTGATGAACTAGTGAAGAATGAGCAACAAATTTACCTTTTTTATAGTATGGAATTTTAACTGTTGATGGGGAAGCTATTTGTGATAAAGCTTTAACAAACACACCTTGAGAATTTGAGTCTTTACCATCTTGATATCCAAGACCATGATGATCTAAGCTAGATTTGCCAATTGACAAAATAAGATCTACCTTTTGAGTTCCGGAATTCATCATTTTGAGTGACTTTTTGGTGTTCTCTAATTATAAGGTCATTGCAAGCAATTGGTTATCTTTGTCAGTAAGTAAAGACTTGTAATGAACTACCTCACTCTCAAGTTTAGCCTTATCATCCAAAAGATTGGATACTTGAGTCATCAAGATCATATTCTCATTATAGACTTCTTCCCATTTAGCGAACATCATCTTATAACTTTCATGAAAAGCTTTCTTGTCATTTATGTCAATGTCACCGATGTCGCTATCTGCATCATTATTCTTGTCATCATGTTGCATAGTTATGTCAAGACGAGAATCAATGTCTTCCTTGTAAGAAGCTTTGTGCAAGGCTTTAGATTTGGATTAACCTTCAATGTTTGAATCCTATGAATTACCATTAGTATGTTTTGACACATCATCATGGACAACAAGCCCTCCAAACAGGTCTTCTTCATCGATACTATCATTTGATTCATCATCACTCCAGGTGGATTGCATCGCTTTCTTTTTCATGAGGGTGTTAGAACATTATGCTTGTACATGCCCTATGCCTCCACATTCTCTACATCGAATACCCTCATTCTTGTCAAGATCAAACAATTTAGGATTACGATTAGAAAAACCTTTTTGAACCGTTGGAGTCACTGTTGCATAAGTCTTCTTTGGTCTGTTAAAGTTTTTCTTTTTCAACATCTTCTTGAAATTCTTTGCAATGAGTGCAAGAGAATTATCCACATACAGATATGGATCATCACCCTCACTTGTGAAATACTAACTAGGCTACCCAAGAGGAGGGGTGAATTGGGTTCTTAAAACTTAATCAAATAAAACCACACAACAATTTAAACTAATGTCTTAATAAAATCAAAAGCAATAATTTTAACAATGCTCGAAATTAAAAAGACAAGGAAGAGAAATCAAACACGCAATTTTTACGTGGTTCGGCCAACCGTGCCTACGTCCACCCCTTCAAGCTCACTAGGCTTGAGGATTCCACTAAGCAAGCCTCCGAGGCTTCAACAACACTTACAATTGACTTCAAAGATGTCAATAAACCTTTATAACAAGAGATTATTCCCAATTTTTTAACACAGGTGTATCTCAACACTTATAATCACTCAAAAATAGAAATCACAAATAAAAAATCTCTCACACAATGTGTATTGTAATCAATAAAATCTAAGAGTGTGAATTAATAAAGTAAAAACAAGTTTGAAGCTCAATGAAGATTTTTTTTCTCAGTAGCAAGCTCAATGATAACTCTTGGATCTCTCTTCATTTGAATTTGATTGAGCTATTTTATAGTTGGAGCTGAAAACTAGCCGTTGTTGACTTTATGAGAATAATCGGATTGCCGTTTGCTGCTATGAAATCGGCAAAGGACAACTCTTTCCTAGAAGTGTAAATTAAATGCCCAGACTGCGGAATTCCTAAAATGTTGTTCAAATCATAGACATCAAGATCAATCGGAACACCGCCGACATGAGTAACTATTCTATCCAATCTATCTGCGGACAATTCCATGTTTAAGTAAAAAACACGGACTAAGTTAGGATAAATCCTCTCCTCTAAGTCTAATGCAGACTCCCAAGGCAATAACATCTCCTTAACACTCTGACCACAAACAACCAACTCTGCAAAATATTCCAAATCCACAAAGTAAGAATCGATTACCTTTCGACCCATGAATCAGGTTTTGAAGTGTTTTGCCAATGGAGCGGTTGGAAAATGAATCCTCTCAAACTCTGAATTCTTCCTAGGTGGTATTGGGTTCCTACTGGGGATGGATTTTCTGTTACGACCAGTTCTTGATGATTCAGCCATGATTGAAGCTTGAGAATTTGGGATTTTGAAAAAAAGATGAAAATGAATGAGATAGAACCAATTAGAAGAATAAGGAAGGGTGGATAAAGGGATTTGAAGGCTCAAGTTGGTAGGAAAACATAAAAAATTAAGTCAAAAATGGAGAAAACTGTTTGGCTGCTGTTAGGGTTTGAAATTGGAATTTTTTTATTCGGGCTGCAATTTGATGTTTTGAATGGATAAATATGTTCTAAAGATGATGGGAAATGTTTCTATAACCTTGATTTGACAAGAAATGGCAAGTAAAGTAAAAGGTTTTAGAGAGAGAGAGCTTAGGGTTCGCTGGTTCGAGAGAAAACGGTGAGGGGGTAAGTGAAAATAGGGAAGAAGAACTGAAACAGTTTATATTGCACGAAAATGGCGAGCCGTTTACCTCAATCGGTTCACCAATAATTTCCAGAGAGCTAGGAATGTGTAAGCCTGTCACCGTTTATTAGAGTAACCTCTCTGTTTTTAATCGGTTAACCGTTAGTAATAAACGGTTCGCCGCTAATGTCCATCAATTTTTTTCTAGTGTTTTTATATTTAAATGGTAAATCGTTTGTTCTTAAACGGTAATCCATTTTTCTCAACCATGATTTCGCACATTTGTTTTAATCTACGGCCAAAACTCAATACATTTCTAAATCATTTTATTCATAAAAAATGTCTTGAAAGACCAATATGATACCACAATTTAAACACATCCAAAATCAAACAAATATCATATTATAGAGAAACAAAGAAGATATTGTATAAATCACTACTATTATGCAACATTTATCATTCCAAGCTGATGCCTAATCTTAGCAAATTGTTCTTCGCAAAGAGGTTTAGTAAAGATATCAGTGAGCTGTTTTTCAGTTGAAATAAAATTTAATGAAATATCTCCTTTTTGAACATGATCTCTTAAGAAATGATGTCTAATCTCTATATGCTTGGTCCGAGAATGTTGAATGGGATTCTTTGATAGGTTTATGGCACTTGTATTGTCACACATGATAGGTATATGAACAAGATTGATACCATAGTCTCTAAGGGTTTGTTTCATCCAAAGTGCTTGTGCACAACAACTACCGGCTGCAATATATTCAACTTCGGTGGTTGAAAGTGCAACCGAGTTTTGCTTCTTACTAAACCAAGAGACAAGTGAGTGACGTAGTAAGTGACAAGTTTCACTAGTGCTCTTCCTATCAATCTTATAACCAGCAAAATCGGCATTTGAATAACAAGTTAAATCTATAAAAGTTCCTCTAGGATACCAAGGCCAAGATCTATGGTTCCTTTCAAATAACGGAAAATTCTCTTAACAGCAAGCAAATGAGATTCTTTAGGATATGATTGAAATCTTGCACAAAAACATACACTAAATATAATATCGAGTCTACTAGCAGTTAAATAAAGTAAAGATCCGATCATACCTCGATATGTTTTTACATTAACATCTTTACCTTTTTCATCTTTGTCAAACTTGATTGTTGAGCTCATTTGAGTACTTTTGACCTTTCCATCTTCAAGTCTGAATCTTTTGAGTAAATCTCTCAAATATTTGGCTTGATTGATGAAGATTCCTTCTTCGTTTTGTTTTATTTATAATCCAAGGAAGTACTTCAATTCTCCCATCATGCTCATCTCAAATTCTTTACTCATACAAGATGAAAAATCCTTGCATAAAAACTCATTAGTAGAACCAAAAATGATATCATCAACATAAATTTGAAAAACAAGTATATCTTAATTCTTATGCTTGATAAAAAGTGTAGTATCCGCTCTACCCATTGAAAAACCGCTTTCCAAAAGAAATTTATTAAGCCTATCATACCAAGCTCTAGGTGCTTGTTTTAATCCACACAAAGCTTTTAACAACTTATAAACATGATTTGGAAATTTTTCATTTCCAAAACCAGGGGGTTATTTCACATACACTTCTTCCATGATGTAACTATTTAGAAATGCACTTTTGACATCCATTTGATACAAAACAAAATTCTTATGACATGCAAATGCTAAAAGCATCCTAATAGATTCTAATCTTGCTACGAGTGCAAAAGTTTCATAAAAATCAATTCCTTCTTTTTGGTTGTAACATTGAGCTACTAATCTAGTTTTCTTCCTTACAACCACACTGGATTCATCCATCTTATTTGTAAATACCCATTTAGTACCTATGACGGATTAATGTTCCGGTTTAGGAACTAATTTTTGCACATTGTTTCGCTCAAATTGATTTAACTCCTCTTGCATTGCCATAATCCAAGATTCATCGTTTTCCTCATCTGCAAAGGATTTTGGTTCAATTTAAGATATGAATACAGTGTGTGCACATGTGTTCCTAAGTGATAATCTAATGGTTACACCTCGTGAAGAATCTCCTAAAATTAAGTCTTTAGGGTGAGAAGAGACATACCTCCACCCCTTGGGGAGTGTTTGAGAATTACCTTCATTTTAGTCCATATTAGTTTGTTCTTCTTGTTGTTTCTCTTGATTCTCACAAGGTTGAGCATCTTATTTGACGTTTGAAGGTTCTTTTTGTTGCACTTCTTCATCTACATCATTAACAACAACTTTCTCCATAAAAGAGGGGTTAGATTCATCAAACGTAATGTGCATGGATTCTTCAACAACCAAGGTTCTTTTATTGTATACTCTGTAAGCTTTGCTAGTAGTTGAATATCCAAGAAAAATACCATCATCCGATTTTGGATCAAATTTACCAAGATTGTCTTTAGTATTCAATATAAAACATTTGCATCCAAAAACTTTGAAATAACCAATATTGGGTTTTCTATCTTTCTAAAGCTCATAGGGAGTTTTATTAAGAAGTGGTCTAATCAAAACACGATTTAACACATAACAAGCAGTATTTACGGTTTCGACTCAAAAGTATTTTGGTAATGCATTCTCATTCAACATGGTCCTAGCCATTTCTTGAATAGATCTATTCTTTCTCTCAACAATTTCATTTTGTTGTGGAGTCCTAGGTGATGAAAATTGATGTTTAATCATTACAAAAACTCTCAAATGCATGATTTTCAAATTCTCCACCACGATCACTTCTAATGCAAGTAATAAAATAGTCTTTTTCATTTTGAACCTTTTTACAGAAAACTTTAAATGCATTAAAGGCATCATCCTTATTAGCTAAGAATAATACCTATTTATATTTAGAATAATCATCTAAAATTACAAATGCATAATATTGACCACTTAAACTAGCATATCTAGAAGGTCCAAACAAATCCAAGTGAAGAAGTTGAAGCTGTTTGGAAGTAGAAATATGATTTTTGTTTTTGAAAGAAGTTTTGATTTGTTTTTCAAATTGACATGCTTCACAAATTTTATCTTTTTCAAAACCAATTTTCGGAAGTCCTTTAACTAAATCATTTTTGGAAATCTTTGCATGTCCTAGTCTTTTATGCCATAACCAACTATCATCATGTAATGCGGAAAAATATTTATCAAGAGTAGATACACAATCTATATCAATAGTATAAACATTAATACATTTCTTTCCAATAAAGAAGATTTTACCATCATATGCATTTTCAATAATACATTTTGTTTTATCAAAAATAACTGTATATCCTTTATCACACAATTGATTAATACCAAGCAAGTTGTATTTTAGATTTTCAACTAAGCATACATTTTCAATTAGAGTTGAGGAAACTTTACTGACATTATCAATACCAATGATTTTTCCTTTTAAATTATCTCCAAAAGACACATCCCCACCATTTTCGATCTTGGTAAAACTCGAGAACCATGAATAATCACCGGTCATATGTCTTGAACATCCACTGTCCAAATACCATTTATTTTTCTTTCCCTTCTTCTTTGATTCCTACAGAGAAGATCTCAAGTTTTAGGTACCCAAAACTTTTTGAGTCCTTGAGTGTTAGTAACGGTTCCTTTTGGAATCCAAACACATTTAATTCCATAATATGTATTTTTCTTAATAGGACATCTATAATTTGTGTGACCATTTTCATTGCAATAATGACAAACAATTTTATGATTATTAGTGGAGGTAGCCTTAACAAAGTAGTTTTTATAATATTTTTGTTTCGAGTTAGGCTTATACCCAATTCCTCCTTTATCAAACACACATTTCTTAGAACTAAGTAATTTTTCTAAGTTCTTTTAACCATGTGTGAATTTTAAAACAATCTTATTAAGCTCATTGCTCTTCTTTTTAAGCTCTTCATTTTCTTCGATCAAGTCATCAACATGTCATTTTTCATGCTCATATGAAGTACTTTGTTTACCTTTTAAGCATGCAATCCTACCATGCAATATTTCATTATTCACTTCTAGTCCTTTGTTTTTTTCATTTAGCAAATCATTGCATTTTTGCAAGGCATCCTTTTCATTTGAAAGTTCTAACATTTTTTTCTTAAGACATGCATTTTTCTTACCAATTTTCATCATATCACTATGCAACTCATTAAAAGCATCATATGATTCATTATAATATGGAAGATCACTTACCTTATCAAGCTTATCTTCTCCTATTGCCATAAGTGCCAAGTTTGACATTTCTTGCGATTGTTCATCTTCACTTGATTCTTCATCACTATCATCCCAAGTTGCCATCATGGCTTTCTTCTTGAATTTGTTGAGAAGAGGGCATTCCAATTTTATATGGCTAGGCTTCTTGTATTCATAGCATATGATTGCTTCCTTCTTCTCCTTTTGATTTTTGAAACTTCTGAACTTTCTTCACTCACCGATTTTCTTGAAAAACTTCCTAAATTTTCTGGCTATCATGGCCATCTCTTTATCTTCAAGTTCGTTTTCCTCATCACTTTCAGATTTTGATGCTTTCAAGGCAATACTTTTCTTCTTCTTATCTTCATATCCTCTCTCGGCTGCCAAATCTTCTTTATAAGAAATAAGTGAGCCAATTAAGTCATCAATAGATAAAATATTTAAATCTTTGGCTTCCTCGATGACAGTTCTCTTAGGTCTCCACTCTTTTGGTAATGACCTAATGATTTTCTTTACCTTTTCACTATTTGAAAAGGTCTTACCAAGTGCCCCTAGAGTGTTTACAATATTCGTAAATCTAGTATGCATAGAGTAGACACTCTCATTTTGTTCCAATTGGAACAATTCATATTGCCTAATATATCTACTTATTTCAGATTCTTTGACTTGATTTGTACCTTCATAAACAACTTCAAGTTTCTTTCAAATTTCATATGCATTAAAACAACTTGAAACTCTATAAAATTCTTTCTTATCTAAGGCACAAAATAGGGCATTCATAACTTTGGAATTTAGAGAAGCTTTTCTCTTTTCCAGCTCATTCCATTCACGTGAAGGTTTCGGAATATCTTCTCCTTCCTCATCTTTAGTCATAGGCATGAATGGACCATCACACACAACCTCCCATATTTCATAATCTAAAGCTTGCAGATAAATTCTCATCCTAGTTTTTCAATAAGGATAATCATTACCATCAAAGAATGGTGGCCTAATGGTGGATTGTCCTTCCCTAAAGCTAGAATCATTTTGGGTTGCCATGGATCTTTTACTCTAGACGGTTAAGTCCTAACAAGAGAACCTTGCTCTAATGCCAAATGAAATACTAACTAGGCTACCCAAGAGGGTGGATGAATTGGGTTCTTAAAACTTAATCAAATAAAACCACACAATAATTTAAACTAATGTCTTAATAAAATCAAAAGCAATAATTTTAACAATGCTCAAAATTAAAAGGATAAGGAAGAGAAATCAAATACGTGATTTTTACGTAGTTCGGCCAACCGTGCCTACGTCCATGCTTCCAAGCTCACCGGGCTTAAAGATTCCACTAAGCAAGCCTCCAAGGCTTCAACAGTACTTACAATTGACTTTAAAGGTATCAATAAACCTTTACAACAATAGATTATTCCCAATCTCTTAACCCAAGTGTATCCCAACACTTATAATCACTCAAAAATAGAAATTTCAAATAAAAAATCTCTCACACAATGTGTATTGTAATCAATGAAATCTAAGAGTGTGAATTAATAAAGTAAAAATAAGTTTGAAGCTTAGTAAGATTGTTTTCTCAGTAGCAAGCTCAATGATAACTTTTGGATCTCTCTTCATTTGAATTTAATTGAGCTATTTTATAGTTGGAGCTGAAAACTAGCCGTTGTTGACTTTCTAAGAATAATCGGATTGCCGTTTGCTACTATCAGTTAACTGTTTTGACTTGTCCAAATAACTGTTGTGCTTAGATTTTAAATAAACGATTTACCATTTGGCGTTATCAGATTGCCGTTTATTTTTAGAATCCTGCAAAACAAACTTAGATTTCCATTTTTGCTAAACGGCTCAAGGTTAGAAAACTTTCTCCTTTCTATAAATTATCAGTTCGCCGTTTTCCAATAAACAATTCACCGTTACGTTCCAGAATCTTGACAAAGCAAATCTAGCTGAGAATAGAAAAACTCATTTTCTATAAATTATCGATTTACCGTTTGAAATAAACGATTCACCGTTAACTTCCAGAATCTTGTCAGTTAAATCGTTCAGAAGATAATTTTTGTCTGTAAATTATCGGTTCACCATTTTCCAATAAACGGTTCAACGTTAATTTTCAGAATCTATATTTTGACAACTTTTGTTTAGAAAAAAGTTTTTTGGCTTAAGTTAACAGTCATTAAGCTTTTTTAAAACATGTATATGGCTTTTAAGAAATTCATTTTAATAGCCCCAATATTTTAATCAAGTACATATAAGTTTTGTTATCATCAAAATCAATATTATAAGATTAACAACTTGGTTTGGTAGCGGGAACCTGTGTTTCAACTTAAAAAGCAACATCTTTTTCGTTCTTGAAATTCAAATTCAAGTAGTTAGTCTCATACACCATCAATTTCCTATAAGTGAACCCCTAGTCATGGTAGACATATCAGCATATTCTTGAATGGCTAAAATTTTAGGATGGTATCTAGGATGGATAGATCTTAAGATTTTTCTACAAATTTCCTCCTCAGAAATAGGTTTTCCAAGAGCAAAAGAATCATTAACCATAGTAAGGATTCTAGAATTAAATTCAGATATGGTTTCATGCTCATGCATATTCAAGTTCTCAAAATCATATGTAAGTTTTTAAAGTTTAGAATGTTTATCCGTATTATAGCCTTCAAAAGTGCTTGGAGTATATCCTAAGCAGCTTTACATCAACTCCATTGACAATGGCATTAAGTCCTTTTACATTATATCCAGATCCATCAAGTTCATCATTAGTCTATTCTTTTGGTTCGTAGGAAAAAAGAGAAGTAGATGTATTCTATATTCGATAAGTACCAATACATAATGGGGGTTGATTCCCTTTTCTATAAGCAAATGTATCCATACTTGGTCATCATTCAAAAGACTTATTCGTAAGAATTTTCCTTTATTTTATGAACTTCATCAATCTATGTATAAACAAAGATAAAGGCCACTAGTATTAAAACAAGAAACCCATTATTACGCTTCCACATCAAAGTGCTTTAGAGATTCTACTCCATCTTCATCAATTTTGATAGGTGGAGTATATCCAGTGAGTACACATTGCCAAACTCTTTTGCCAATAGCTGTTAGATAAATCTTCATTCTTTGTTTCCAATAAGCATAATTTGTCCCATCTAGCACAGGTGGACGAGCCAAAGAGCCTTCCTCGCTTTACAAACTCATACCTATAAAATAGATATAGGATCTAAAAGTCTCACCAAATAAGCGGTTAGTGTCCTGCTCTGATATAAATTGTAGGCATTTTAAATCTAATTGTAGATAGATATAAGTAGTTAAAATCCTTGAAATAGCAACTTAACTAATTCTCAAAAAATATTGTTCACCGAAACTGTTCACGAATACTGTTCATATAAACTACTCACGACGAGTACTGTTCACAGGTACTGTTCTTCCGCATCAAAAACATTAATTTTCTAAAATCAAAATAAATTGCTGAAATTAAAAAACAAGGAGATTTTTATGTGGTTCGGATTAATCAATCCTACATCCATGAGGTCATGCCTAAATGAAAAGCAATTCACTAAGTTAAGATGTTACAACCTATAGATTTACCAAACTTCAGACTCTCACTTACAGTTTATCACCATACAGTTTACTCAACCTTAGACTAAATCTACTTCTCTTGAATCACCACTACCCCTCTTGATCCACGATCCTCAAGGCACTTCACAAAGTGATCAATAGCGATTCTTCAATTCTTCAATGTCTAGTGATCCAAGATCCACATAGACTCTCCATAGAGGTAAAAAGAAATAATCTCATGACAAAACAAATGAACACAACATTATGTGCCAAATCCGAATACGTTAGAGAGGAGGCCGAATTTTGCTTCTCTACTTTATGCTTTGTGTTGCGTCCTCTTCAATTGTGAAATACCTTTCTTTATATAAGCACTAGAGTCACAAAAATTGAAAGTCTTAAAAGACTTGGATTCTTACTACATAAGAGTTTATTTTCTCTTATAATTCCTAAAAATCTGAACAGGAATAAATCTGATCTTCTTGCCTTGCTTGTCTCCAAAGAAATAATTAGAGCATTTAATATCTTCCTGCTTGAACCAACCTCTTGCTCTTAAATAAATCTCATGTGCCAATTATAGAATCCCATCATTAATTCACTTCCTAAATTAGATATCTAATTAAAATAGGAAACAAATATGTCTAATAAAATGGAATCTCACTCAATTAGGGAATTAATAATTTAATCTCTATTACAAGATATGCAATAAATAGAATTCAAATTTAACTAAACTTGCCATAAAATGCCAACTCTATGAATAATTGACTCAGCACTACTACATGCATGGGGGCTTAGGCCGTAGAGTGCCGTATTGGTACATCTTGAAGAATGCATGGAGGCTTCGAATCGATCGACATAAATGATTTATTGATGTTTCTTTTTGAAAAAGTTTATTAGTGATTTTGAAGGCTCATGCTTGCCACTGTTTAAATTTTTAAGCGTTGGGACTGGTGAAAAAAATGATTACGTCTTGGACCACGTGGCAGCTTGCCAGTCTTAAATTTGAGTTAAACCCAAATTGCTAGTCTCTAATGTCAAAATTTGTGTTCAATGATGTATGAACAAGAATATTAAATATTAAGTAACAATTGACTTTTATGTTGTAATTGTGAACTTCACCATGTATCCCACACTGAAAAATTAATCCTTCCGTGGTGTCACCTATCCCACATAGAAAAATTGAACTCCCCTCATTGCTTTTGTTGTCTATAAATATAATGCATATGTGTAATTACTTAGTGTAACAAAATTTGGAGGTTAATCAACAACAATATTAATCACAAGGTACTCTTTAAGTACTTTGTTTTAGTTTACAAGTTTTCTTTATTTATTTTATAACACGTTATCAGCACGATGGCTAATTTAATGTGGGTAGTTTAATTTTTATTGTTTATATTCATTCCTTTTATGTTTTATCATTTTGTGAGTTTATTACGCTGTTATTTTTTTTTTATTGTTCATAATAATTTTGATGGCTGGTTCTATAATACCGCTTATATTTTTTTATGTTATTGTTATGTTACTTTATATGGTTGGTTCAACTGTTTATGTTGTTTTTATCTGCTTACATGGCTGGTTTAATCAACTATCAAGTTATTTTAATTGCAACAAATTATGTTTTGTCTTTAAATATTATTGTTGTAGCCTGAAGTCGATGACATAAATGAGGTAGTGAGAACCTGAAGTTCTAAGATATGATTTTGAGTTAGAACCTGAAGTTCTAAATACCTGCATAAAGTTTCTACATACTCTATAATTGACACTTATTTCCATTTTCTTTAATCATTGAGAGCAAGGTTCCTTGAAAAATGGCAAGTCTCACGAATCTGCAAATCCCTGTTCTTGAAGTTTTCGGAGGAAACTACCTTTCTTATGTATTGGATGACAAAATTCATCTGCAAGCTATGGGCCTAGAAAGCACTATAGCAGAAGGAAACAAGGCATCTCTCAAGGAAAAATCAAAAGCCATGGTTTTCTTTCGCCACCATATACATGAGAGCCTAAAAGCTCAATATTTAACAATAGAGGATCCCCTAATTTTATGGAATAATCTCAAGGAGAGATTTGACCACCAAAAGGATGTTTCCCTACCAAATGCCAAACATGAGTGGTTAAACTTGAGATTCCAAGATTATGCCAGAGTCTTTGATTATAGCTCTGCGCTGTTTCGTATCATCTCAGAACTCCAATTATGTTGTGTAGAAATTACATATAGAGATATGCTTGAAAAGACACTCGCTACTTTTCATGCATCAAATGTTGTCTTACAACAACAATATCGCAAGCGTAGATATAACAAATATTTTGAATTGATAACAGCCCTTTTAATTATTGAGAAAAATAATGAGCTCCTGATGAAAAACCATGAGTTACGTCCAAGTAGATCTCAACTATTCCTAGAAGCGAATGTAAATACATGTACCAATAATGGGCATAATTGAGAAGGTAAAAGAGGCCGTGGTCATTATTATCGTGGTGGCTACAGGCATGAAGGACAACAGAACAACAAAAACAGATGCCACCAGAAGTGGAATGTTTATGAGAGACCTAAACACAATAATGCAGGAAAAAACAATGCTAGAAATGATAATGGAGAAATATGTTATCGATGTGGTGGAAAGGAACATTAGTCATGCACTTGTTGAACTGACAAACATTTGGTAGACCTCTACCAGGCATCCAAGAAAGGAAAGGAAAAAATTGAGACAAATTTAGTGGATAACCCAGATCCTGTTGATCTAACTCATTTGGATGTCTCATATTTCTTTGAAGACTTAGAGGGGAAAATGACCAATTAATTAATAATAGAAGTATCCAAACTTTGGTTATTATATCCATTACTAATATATTAACTTTTGTATCTCTTTATAGTTTTATCAGATGTACTTGATCTTGATGTCTAACATGAACTTTTTTTTAATATAAGGCTATGGATATTTTTTTAAAAAATTGTTTTGGAATCAAAAGCTGGAGATGTTTTCTTGGCTGATAGTGCAGCCAAGCACACTATTCTTCAAGATAAAAAATATTTCTTGAAGATAAAATTATTTAAAGGAAAAATAAATGCTATATCTGGTCCTGCAGACCTAATAGAAGGCTCTGAAAGAGCTATACCCTTGTTAGCAAGTGGAACAAAACTAATAATTCAAAATGCTTTATATTCAACAAAATCTAAAAGAAATCTGCTAAGCTTTAAAGATATCCGCCGAAATGGGTATCATATTGAGACTTTAAATGAAAATGATGTGGAATTTCTCTGCATTACTAAAAATGTCTCAAGAAAGAAATACACATTAGAAAAGCTCAAAGCATTCTCATCATGATTGTATTACACAATCATAAATACAATTGAAAGCTACGCAGTGATGAACCAGAAGTTCATAGATCCAAAAATATTTATGTTGTGGCATGATCGCCTTGGACATCCTGGATCTTCAATGATGTGTAAAATTATTTAAAATTCTCATGGACATCCATTAAAGAACCAGAAGATTCTGTTGTCTAGTAAGATTATTTATACTGCTTGCTCACAAGGAAAATTTATAGTTAGACCATCCCTTGCTAAAGTTAGTTTTGAATCTCCAACGTTTTTGCAAAGAATTCAAAGAGATATATGCGATCCAATCCATCCTCCTAGTGGACATTTTCGTTACTTTATGGTTTTGATTGATGCATCTGCACAGTGGTTACACGTTTGTTTATTATCCACCCGCAATATTGCATTTGCAAGATTACTTGCCCAAATTATAAGGTTAAGGGCACAATTTCCAGATTACCCAATCGAAACCATACGTCTGGATAATGATGGTGAATTTACATCTAAGACTTTTGATGATTACTGTTCATAAGCAGGTATTGACGTTGAGCATCCGGTGTCACATGTACATATACAAAATGGATTGGCAGAATCGTTGATTAAGTAATTGCAGATAATTACAAAAACTTTACTTATGCATACAAAATTACCAATATCTACATGAGGTCATGCTATTTTACATGCTACAGCATTAGTTTGCCTTAGACCCACTGCTTATCATCAATATTCTCCATCACAGCTTATACTTGGTCAACAACCTGACATTTCCCATTTATGTATTTTTGGTTGTGCTGTGTATGTTCCTATATCACCCCCTCAACATACAAAAATGGGACCTTGACATCGCTTGGGGATTTATGTCGATTCTAACTCACCTTCAATTATCAGATATATTGAACTCTTGACAGGTGATCTTTTCACCGCACGTTTTGCGGATTGTCACTTTGATGAGATAGTTTTTCATTTTTAGGGAATGGAAAGCCTCCTGAAGAAAGGCATAATTTTTCTTGGAAAGTCCCCACTTTGTCTCACTTAGATCCTCATACCAATCAATGTGAAAATGAAGTACAAAGGATAGTACATTTGCAACAAATTACAAATCAATTGTCAGATGCCTTTACAAATACAGCAAAAGTAACCAAGTCACATATTCCAATTGCTAATATGCCAGCCCGGGTGATTGTTCCTGCATAATAATTAAGTGTAAAAGCAGCTAATGAATTATTTGTTACACCATAGAAACATGGTAGACCATTTGGTTCCAAAGACAATGTTCCTCGAAAAAGGAAAATGAAAAACCATGATCTTGTTGAAAATACTCAAGCCATAAATGTATCCATATCATTTGAATCACCAGAAGAGATGATGATCTCTGAAGAGACACAAGTCCCCGAAAGGACAATAACCCCTGAAGAGGTATGAAAACATAAAAATGAAGAAAAATCTACAAATTACATTTATATAAAGGAAATATAGGATCATAATAAAATAAACATCAATAATGTATTCTCATTCACAGTAGCTACTGAAATTACAAATGACTTTGAGCCTAAAACTATCGATGAATGTAGACAAAGGCATGATTGACCTCAATCGAAAAAAGCAACTCAAGCAGAATTGACTTCTTTTGCTAAACGTGAAGTTTTTGGACCTGTAGTTCAAACACTAGAAGATGTCAAACCTGTTGGATATAAATGGGTGTTTGTAAGGAAGCATAATGAGCATAATGAAATTACTAGATACAAAGCATGACTAGTTGCACAAGGTTTCTCTAAGAGACTTGGTATTGACTATGAGGATACGTATTCTCCAATGATGGATACTATTACATTTTTATTTCTAATCAGCTTAGCGGTCTCAGAAAGACTTGACATGCGTCTCATGGATGTAGTGACTGCATATCTATATGGGTCACTTGATGCCAACATTTATATGAAAATCCCTAAACGATTCAAAATGCCTGATGCATTTAAATTAAGAGATCGTAATCTGTATTCAATCAAGTTACAACGATTCTTGTATGGATTAAAACGATTTGGACGAATGTGGTACAATCGTCTAAGTGAATATTTGATTAAAAAAGGATATAACAATAATCCGATTTGCCCATGCTTATTCATCAAAAATTTGAATCTAGATTTGCCATTGTAGCAGTTTTTGTTGATGACATGAATTTAATTTGAACTCCTGAAGATATCCTAAAAACTGCTGAATATTTAAAAAGAGAATTTGAAATGAAGGATTTAGGCAAAACAAAATATTGTCTTGGCCTGCAGCTTGAGCATAAAACAAATGGAGTGCTTATTCATCAATCAGCTTATATTGAGAAAATTTTAAAACGATTCAATATGGATCATGCTCATCCATTAAGCACCCCTATGGTTGTTCAATCTAGCGATCCTAAAAAGGATCCATTCCATCCCAAAGAAGATGACGAAGAAACACTTGGTTTAGAAATGTCATATTTAAATGCAATTGGTGCTTTATTGTATCTAGCTCAATGCACCAGACCAGACATTGCATTTTTTATGAACTTGTTGGCAAGATTTAGTTCAGCGCCAACACTTCGATATTGGAATAGCATCAAGCACATTTTTTGATACCTTCGTGGAACATCGGACTTCGGTTTATTTTACTCAAATGAGCCAACAAAGAATTATGGTCTTATTGGCTATGTTGATGCAGGCTATCTCTCTGATCCTCACAAACCCTGTTCACAAACAAGATATGTTTTCACTTAAATGGCACAACAATTTCATGGCAATCTACTAAGCAAACCTTTGTTGCCACCTCGTCCAATCATTAAGAAATTATTGCATTACATGAAGCAAGCAGAGAATGTATTTGGCTACGGTCTATTATCAATCATATTTAGAGCATATGCAATTTGTCTTCCACTACAGATACCCCGACAATTATATATGAAGATAATGCTGCTTGTATTGCTCAAATTACAGTGGGATACATCAAGGGTGATCGAACAATGCAAATCTCACCAAAATTTTTCTATACTCATGAGTTGCAGCAAGACAAGAAAATTAACGTCAAGCAAATTGGCATGATAACTTTGTTGATCTTCTCACTAAAGCTTTGCCCACATCAACATTTGAGAAGTTAGTCTACAACATTGGCATGCGTCGATTCAATAAATTATCAAATTAATACAAGGAGCCATTTCATCAGGGGGAGCATATTGTGAAGATAGGATTTTCTATGGCTATATTAGATAAATGTACATTGTACTCTTTTTCCTTCGACCAAGTTTTGTCCCATTGGGTTTTACTGGCAAGATTTTAACGAGGCAATATTAAGTACACATAATATAGTATCTAAATGGTGAAGTTCAAGGGGGAGTGTTCTAATTGTGAACTTCACCATGTATCCCACATTGAAAAATTAATCCTTCCATGGTGTCACCTATCCCACAGAAAAATTGAAACCCCCTCATTGCTTTTGTTGTCTATAAATATAATGCATATGTGTACTTGCTTGGTGTAACAAAATTTGGAGGTTAATCAACAACAATATTAATCACAAGGTACTCTTTAAGTACTTTGTTTTAGTTTACAAGTTTTCTTTATTTATTTTATAACATTTTATAGTTTGAGAAATAATTTTATAAAATATTGTGATAGAAATTTTATATATCAATTTTAAACATAGTATTGCTTTAATTTTTACTAAATAAATTATAAAATTTATAGACTAAATTATACAATAATTGACATGTTATTTTAAGAAAATCTAAAATTTCACTAGTTGTGAGATCAAAGTTGACCGTCTCACTCCAATTCCAGCCAAGCCAAATTGCCAATGTAATGTTAAAATTGATTAATTTTAATGTAGTATTCGATTTTAAATGCATTTAACAGTAGGTCATCGAAAGTTTACTGGTTATAGATACAGAGAAAGCTTCATTTATTTAACTTATCGCAACCGGTCTCGAACCGATCAATCCAATAATAGGCCGTTTGTGATTGCATGAATTTGTTTGATTTGTAGTTTACGATTATAATAGAACATTAATAGAATGAATTAATTTTGATTAAAATCCTAGTTGTCATTTAGATAATAAAAAAAAACAATAACCGATATTGAATGACTTTAAGAATTAAGGCTATGTTTAGAATGTTGGACTGGACTGGATTAACTTTTAAGATTAGATTGGAGGGGATTATATTGGACTATAGTAGATTATATTTATCTTTTATTTGGTATAATATCATATAGGATTATGTTAAATTTAGGTCCTATGGAAAAAAAAAAATTAACTATAAAACAAAAGTAAATAGTATGTAATAAATATAAATTTTAAATAATAATTTTGGCAAAATTATTAAAAATATAATAGATTTTCTATCATACAAGTGAAAAATCATATCAACATACCTTCTAATTTACAATAGCTATTGTTTACCAAATATTTTTAGTGTTGTAACTTTTTTAACCTACAGCTGACCAACCTCAATCCCAAACACACCCTTAACTTAATGAGCTAAAATGGCTATTTAAATAATATATTAATTTTAAATTATATTACCAATTATTGAATTTAATATTTAATATTCAATATTACTGTAAATAAATAATATCACATACTTGTTAAAAGAAATTGTTGAATTAAAATTTTGATATTTGATCTTAAATTAAATACAAGTTAAAATTAATTTATTGCATAAAATTTTGATATCAGTAGCAAATATTAATCATTATAAGATATTTAATCCTACCTAAACCATGTGAAAATGAGAATTAGGGTATGTTTACTTCTCGAATTGCAGAATTAGAATGATTGATTGGGTTTACTCGCAAAAAAGATTAAGGAATGGGAATAGATTTTGGGTGAGGTATATAAATTTGGGAATGAAAAATGAAAATCTTATCCCATGGAGAGATGAGAATGAAAATGGGGGAAAAGGAATCACAAATAAATTGATACTTTTACCTTTGAGAAAATTTAAATATTCCTTTTTTTGCCCTATTTAAATATTAAATTATTATTATTATTATTATTATTATTATTATTAAACCAACACCACCACATCCATCATTTTATAATTATTATAATAAAAATAATAAAATAATAATTATTACCATTACTATTATTTTTATAATAATAATAACAACAACTAGTTTGCTCTTAAAATTATAATATTAAGCTAAATATTATAATAAACATGTATATATTTCCATTAAAAATGTTTCTTTATTTGTTTTATTAGTGAAAAATATATACTTTTCACTATAGACATTCTAGTAACTTGTAAAAATCTATTCTAATTTACCTCGAAAAGTAAACACATGAATTAGAATACAACTCATTCCAATTCTAATTCCTAAAGCTCAAGTAAATAACTTATTATGATTTTCATTTTCTATTTTAGTTCTTGAACATTCAAATTTTAGCTCTTTTCAATTCATGAGTATCAAATGCACCATTAAACCCATGAATTATGGACTAAAATTTGGTCTAATATATTAATAATGACAACCAAACATGACATTTTTTGGATTAATTTTTCTATTCTTCAAATTAATATAATTACACCTTTTATCCAACATCCAAATATAACCTAAGATCATAATTAATTATGGTTAAAAAAAATAGAAGTTCATTATTTTATCGAGAAAAGAACACCCATATCTCAAAGGTGTGGGAAAACAGTCATGTAGAACCTCAAGTTTTCAATGAGAGTCACCAAGACCTTCTTTTGACTATAATACCATTTGTAGATAATAATTAAAAAAATTAACTTTAAAATTTTTTGAATAAATACAAATATAATAATTTATCTAGTAGACTAATAAAATTAGAATATTTTTAATATATAAAATAATTTTTAAAAGGAAAATTATTATAGTAATTTCAATAATATATTTTTATTTATTATAAAAATTTTAAATAAGTCTTTGGGTTAGATAGATTTTGAAATTAATAAAATATGTAGCATGTATCAATAATATTAAAATAATTCTATAAAATATTGAAATTAATTAAAATTTTAAAATATTTATTTTAATATTATGTTTCTACTTATTATAAAATTTAGTTTCATATAATATAAGATTTCAAAACATTAAAATTTTTCTAAAAATTGAATTTATTTAAAATCTATATATTGTTACATTTAACATTATATTTCTATTTATTATAAAATATTAGAGTCAAATTTTTTTTTGAGTTAATTGAATCAAAAAGTATTATAGTCAAAAAGGAGATTTAGTGTCCTTATTGAAAACTCATGGTCTATGTAACATTTCTCCAGCCCTTAAGTATAGTTTCCTTTTTCCTATTCTATTTGAATTTTTTACTGCACACATTTAATCGGATACAGTACTTCATTAAACATAAGAAAATATTATATATATTATAGTTCAATTGAGTAATATCCTAAATATTTGTACAATCCAGTCATCGTACTTACAAATTACAGATGTTAATTAATTATTTTCTATATAATAAAGCAAATATCTGGTTATGAATCAACAATATTGAAGCCAATGTGGCTAACAATTAGGTTGGATTTTACCGAAAACTAAATTTTAATGGGCAATGGTGACACATTTTCATGAATGGACGTCATTTAGTTCCAACTTTTTATTATATACTATTATAATCATTTTAAAAAATCATAATTCTTTAATACTAATTAATAAAATAAAAATAAATTAATAATTAAAAATTTTAACGGCTTGTGGAACCACTTTACTTTCATCGTTGATGATCGAGGGACATTAAACAACAGCAATAAATTTTGTAACAAAGCACTCAAATATTTTCAATCTACGCAAATGAACTATGCTAATTAGCATTTGATGTGAGCATATTAATAAAGTACATGTCATGAGGAATTTTATAAGTTTAAATAGCTTCACCTTAGTGTTTTAAAAGTTGTCCAAGGTTGTTTTTAAAATTCAATTCAAGATGATAATTTGAAAATCAAATTATTTGATAATCACTTTGTGAGTTTACCAAACAAATTTTATGTTGATTGTCAAATAAGTGATTATTTAATAATGTAATACAATCCTAATCTTTTTAAAATTGAAGAAAATGAAGGAATCAATTGTGTATTGTTAATTTGTGATGCATTAAAAAAAAATGGAGTCAATTGCTTATTGTAAATTTGTAATGCATTAAGAAATTCTTTTCTAAAATTTAAATAATTTTATCTTCTATTTTTAAGGTTAGCATTTATAAAAATAATGAGAATAATGATCGTTAATTGCTTTTCTAAAATTTAAATAATTTTATCTTCTATTTTTAAGGTTAGCATTTATAAAAATAATGAGAATAATGATCGTTAATGGCAATAGAAGAAATTATCGAGACGGTAACGCGTAGGAAGGAAGGAAAACTTGGACTGTTGCTAAATTAAAATTTACGGGCCGATGTCGGCATAGAAATGTAAAACAAATTATTGAGCGGGCTATCCAAACACCCTCGTTTATGTAACAAAGCCCCTGTTTATAAATAAGAATGGCAATCCAAACACCCTCGTTTATATAACAAAGCCCCTGTTAAATTAAAACATACGGGCCGATGTCGAGATAGAAATGTAAAATAAATTATTAAGCGGGCTGTCCAAACACCCTCGCTTATATAACGAAGCCCTTGTTTATAAATAAGAATGGCAATTTGTTCAGTCGAGCTCAGGCTCAGACTTGATTATTAAAATAAAAGGCCCAACTCGAAAAAAGTCCAATCATTTTACTGACCTAATTAGGGATAGAGTTGGGTCAAGCTTTTGTTTAAGTCCAAATTTCAAAATTTTTAACATATTTTTTAATAATTAAGTAGTTTAAATATTTTTGAAAATGGACATAACCTCCCCTACATACTAAAATTTAACATAAACATTAAAATTGGTAACATATGTGTTTTTATAATGATGAATTTGATGATAACAAACATGTCATATTAAAGATTAAGTTTGGAGAATGTATTAATTTTATCAAAATTCTTAAAGCCGTACAATAAATTGAGCAAAGACTAAAAACAAATAGATTTCTGGCAAAATATTTTTCTTAAAACAAGATTTTGAAGATATCGACTAACCGATATCCTTAAACGGCTAACCGTTATCTTGCAAGAATTGAAACTTGAGTTTTTGGATGATAACGGTAGACCGATTACTTGAATTCAGCTAACCAACATCGAACAGAATTGAAAGTTTAGTTTCTGGACACTAACAGTAAACCGACGTGTAGAAAATGGTATGACGACATCTTCTTGTAGGTCCCTGGACACTAACGGCACTCCGACATCATGAAGATGGTGATCCAACATGTTAAAACTTTGGCACAATGGTAACTTGCTCAAGTCAAAACGGCAGTCTGTTTTTATTTTTAACTGTGATCCGACTTTGGACAGAAATCAACAAATGGCTAATTTTAAGCTCCAACTATAAAATGCCTCAATCCAATTCAAATTTAAAGAGATCCAATAGCTATCATTGAACTTGCTACTAAGTATACAATCATTGTTGAGCTTTAAACTTGTTTTTGTTTCATTGATTCGCACTTTGAGCATTCATTGGTAACCATATACATTATGTGATGGTATTTCATTTGTAATCTTTATTTTTGAGTGATTGTAATTGTTGGGATACACTTAGGTTAAAAGATTGGGGATAATCTCTTGTAGTAAAAGTCTATTGACACCTTTAAAGTCAATTGTAAGAGTTGTTGAAGCCTTGGAGGCTCGCTTAGTGAAATCCTCAAGCCTGGTGAGCTTGGAGGCGTGGACATAGGTATTGTTGGTTGAACCACGTAAAAATTATATGTTTGCTCTCTCTTACTCTATCTCTTTATTATTCATTGCACATTAATTTGTTTATTTTTTTAATTTGGTTAGTTTATTGTATTTGCTTTAAGTTTTAGTTTTTAAATCTGTTTAAAACCCAATTCACCCCCCTCTCGATTAGCCTAATTATTATTTTAAAAATCACTTAAAGTCTCAACCATATAGTCACATAAATAATCAAATAAACATAATCCAAAATGATGTCTTATAAAATTATGCAAATAAAATTATATATTTTTAGTTTTAGTTTTGAATTTTGAGTTGAGTTGGGTCAGGTTCGGTCGGCGTTTTTTGCCATATATATTTATAAATGAAAAGAAGCCATGAGAGCAACGGAACTCTCCTTACTTTTAATTTTTTTCTGCCAGTAGCCAAGCCATTACTTGTTTCTCAAAAATTTATATCTTAGTTTCCAATTGGTTGGGTTGTTAGTTACTTTAAATGTAACTTAGGCAAAGCGTTACAACACTACAAATTAATGATAAGTGTTACTTCATATTCATGATAAAAATTCTGCAACACTATAATTTTCATGGTGTATTTACTTTTCGATTTGTGGAATCGAAATCATTGACAGTATTTATTTCACAAAATAAATATGATAATAAGAATCATTTGAGTGGGACCCTAGTAAAATGGGATTAGGAAATGGAAGTTTGATTTCCAAGGAGAGTTGGGAATGAGACTCCCATTTCTTGAACTACTCATTTTACCTCCATTAAATTTTCATAATCTCCAAATTACCCTCAATTGAGTTTTGTCACTTTTGTATTTTTACCCTTGTAGAATTTATAAAATATCCAAAGGTTTTGAAATATTTACAAATAGGTTTGTCATTATTTATTATCAATAATATAATAATAATAATTTATTTTTATTTTCATTATATCATCATTTTATTATTATCGTTGATTAATGTCATTATATTATTATTATTGTTGTTGTTGTTGTTTTTGTTGTTGCTACTGCTGCTTCTATCGATGTCGCCGTTGTTGTCATTATTGTTGTTCTTTTTCTTACTCGTTTATTCTTATTGCTGTTGTTGTTGTTAATGCATCTTGGAGCTTAAACATGTAGCCTTTGTCATGAATCTTTCTTGAAAACTTTGAATTCTCTATGCTTCATCTTCTTCTTGATCTTGCCAATCCCTCTACTAGAAGGTGAAGTCTTACTGGAGCCAAAAACTTCTAAGCCTTTTGAGTCTTTTGTCAAATCTCGCTTAATATTCTCACCAATTGAATTTATCTTTGTAGTTAGATCATTTTCAAGAATAACCTTTTTGTCTTCAATTAGAATAGGTAAAACTATTTACGGCACCTCCTAAAATTTCAACCCAATCAAAGTTGGACAGACGCTTGGGCCCCACCCAATTTCTGCATTGGCCCTGGATGCCGCGCGCGGGGGGGCTGCGTGCCTTGGCCTCGGGGTGGCTGCATGCCTTGGTTGCAGGGCTGCAGCACATGCTTGCGGCCAAGCCACAGAGCCCCGCTCTCGCTTGCCGCCTTCGGCATCCAGGCCACGCTCGCTCGAGAGTGGCCCGCAGCACATGTTTGCGACCAAAGCACGTAGCACACTCTCGCGCACGTACAACGCACACTCAGGCCATGCTTCTGAGGCAAGGATAGGGAGCTTGAGCGTAGCCCTGTGCCTTGGTTGCGAGGCGTGCCCCTCATGTCGCGCGAGCGCGGGCTGCGTGCCTTGGCCGCAAGCTTTGCTATGCGTCACGCTCGAGTGAGCGTGCTCTGGATGCCGAAGGCGACAAGTGAGAGCGAGCAAGAGCGGATTCCTTGCGCGAGCTTTGCTGTGCGTACCTTGGGCGCGTGACTATACTTTACAGCAACCAATAGTTTTAGCCTTGCAAATTGAATGTGAATACAAACATATAGTCCCCTTATAAATTGCGTGACTATATGCTACTCAGTTTCAAAAAAATATGGATGCCATAAAATTGTTCAAACTTATAAGCATACTAAAAATTCGATCTCGAATTTTATTGTAACAAACAATAACCAAAAGCAATGAATCGCAATCTCAACATACACTTCATACTAGGCCTAGACATTAGAACGGGTTTGGATATATCTATTTTGATCTAAAAGAGTTTGGATTAGTTTCGGATTTGGCCCAAATTCGGATTGAATTTGGATTTGTCCTAAAATTTGATCGGGTATAATTTGTGCCATTTGATTGGATTTATCTAGATCAGACCGAATTCAGGATGATTCAAACAATCTGATTGAATTACATTACTTATTAAAAAATAAAATAATTAAATATAAAAGCAAATTGACAAAATCCTTAAGTTCATCGTCAACATCCCTTCAAATCATCAACAAATCAAGCTCTGACGTCTCTAAATAGTAGCAACAACAATGGACATCTCCTTCAATATCAGCTTATCATCGTCAATTTGTCATCATTCATTGAAACCCACTCCTATAAACAGAAGCTCCTCCTTATAAGCAATTACATCCTCTTAGTTGCCTCCCCAAGCTTTTTCTTCCTTAACCTCTCCCCCTGCCTCTTCCCCTCCCTCATTGGCTTCTTCCTCATCGTCGCCCATGTCCTTACATCGTCAATGCTGTCTCCTCCCTCTCTGTTGCTACCTCCTCCTCCAACAAGTATCACGCTGACCGTATGGTCGCCGTCGTTCTCACTGGCATCTTCCAGGGCTCTATCTTTATCAAGGTGCTCTCTTTAGGATGCTGTCAAACTCACTGGTGCCCTCTCTATTTTGATGTTTTTCTTGGAATGGATCGTGCTTGCATTTACTTTCTTGTTGTGGTAATATGCTTTTGTTGATGGAAGTAACAGTAGAGCCGCCAGCATAATTAACTTTTAGGAGGAGGATTCGAAAGGAACATCCAAAATGATCTGAGCTCACCCAAATCCGAACTAATCCAAACCGATCAGTACCCGAATATATCTGAAATATCCATATGATCTGATTTGAAATCAAATTTGATGTTGAGATTAGAATCGGATGATTTTTTCGCAATCTAAACCATCCAAAATAAAGAATCCCAATTTGTTCAGTCCTACTTATATGACTCCATGATCTAATTTAAAAGGGTCTTCAAGATGTACCCTATGTCTTTGCCCTGGTCCACCAATCAAAAGCAATCCCTGATAATTCAAAATCGACTACAAAAAACGCACTCGATCATACTCTGGCACTATTGTAACATGAATTTTTTAAAAAAAAAATTCAGAACCACTATTCCCACGAAGCTTTCTAAACATAGGCACTTTTTATATTTCAATAACAAATGCGAAGTCAATGGCAAAATAGTAAATAAGGCTTACCTCTCGAGTTTGTTGTTGCCGTCAGATGGTCACCTTGAATGGAAGCGGATATGGTTAGATCTAATAGATATGATGGTGAGGATTGTAGTGGTAGTGGCGATGAAGGTCAACTTACGGCGGCGACGACGAAAAATTGAACGAAGTTCAACTCGCGACTTGTGGTGCTCTGAGGGCGTTTGTAAGGTGGTTTAGATGGTAGAATCCAATGGTTTGCTTTCACTCAATAGTGGCTGGGATTGGGTGGCTGACCATTTCTCGGTATTATGGGGGCTTGAGCAGCAGTTGATTAGGTGGTTTGGTGGTGGAACGTATGATGAGCTCATGGGTTTTGGGTGGTATACAGTGGTTTTCTGGGGCGATTTTGGACGATGATGATAAAGGTTTTTTACAGGCATTAGCGAGTTTTATGGCGGTGTAGATGAACAGCGAAGGCTGGTGGTTTTGGGGTTGCAAAGGAGGGCAAGGGCGGCGACTAGGGTTTGATAATTTGGGATTTTTTATTTTTTATTTTTTCTTATTTTTTATGATTTTTTAATTTTTCTTGGATAAATTTGACTGAGGATTCAGGTGATTTGTGCTTGATAGTAATGATGGCCAAAAAAAGCTATGCAACTAATATAGATATACTTCGATACTAATTGATGCAGTGAGGTAGCGAAAACAGATTAAAAGAATAAATGAACACTTGTCATCATTTTAAAAGATGCTCAAGCTAATGTTATTAGGTTATGTTATAATCAAAACATGATAAAATCTTATTAAATAACTTAATGAAAATTTGATAATGCTTTACAATTATATTAGATAGCACTCTAACTTAAATGATTCTGTAAGAGAAATTTTAATAAATAATCGTACTTGGAATTAACAAAGAGATAATTTTTATTAATCAAAATATTTTTCTAAAACAATGACAAGGCTTGCTTATTTATAAAAGATTAAACCCACTTTTTCAAGTTAACTCAAAACGTAATGTTATACTTACTCATTTCAGAAATTCAATTGGGATATTATCTAATGTTACATCTTATTTATCATCTGGTAATACTTCAATAATTAATAATAAAATTAATTAATACCATACACATAACATTAAATAATAAATGATATATCTGTAATTATTGCAACAAAGTATCTAAATTAAGTAAGTGTAACATTATTATAATTGAAATAGGAAAATTAAATTAAATCAAAAATAAAAGATCTAAAAACATGCTTAATAAGTATAACAATTTTAGGTGGTAGGGGTTGCATTATTGACGTGAGATGGATCCAAAAAAAGGAGGGGTTCTAGTTATGATCCAGAAATTATTTGTGCTTATATTTCATAAAAACATGAAATCAAAGTAAGTGATAAAGTAGTTGGAAGACATGGTGATAAGGGTATTATTTCAAAAATTTTGCCTAAACAGTATATGCCTTATTTGCAACATGAAAGGCTTGTTAATATAGTTTTCAACCCACTAAGAGTATCACAAATGAATATAAGACAGATATTTGAATGCTTGCTCAAGTTGGCAGGGGGTCCTGCTAAATCAATATTATCGAATAGCACCTTTTGATGAGAGATATGAACAAGAGGCTTCAAGAAAACTCGTGCTTTCTAAATTATATGAAGCTAGTAAGCAAACCATTAAACTTTTATAAAGTCTAAAATTTTGGAGAAGATCAATACTGTAATTTTGGCCTGGTTTCTCCTCGGCAACATTTGCTCTCGTCTTCGAAGCTTAAATATCATCTTTAATTTTTCTATCATAGCGACTAACTTTTGCCTTGTAGTCAATGGCCAGAGCGCCTAGCTGGAACACACCAAATTGAAGAGCCCCTACTAGATCCCTAAGTGTACGGCTCTCGAAATCTTCGAGATCCTTCTTTTTCATCAACTTACTATACTCATTGATATAGGGGACCAGATATTCTGGTCGCTTATGAGAAAGCTGAGATCTCTAGTTGGTAGAAAGAGAAGAGGTGTTAGGACCTTTGTCATTCGTAGCCCTACTTGTTTCACTCACCTAAAACAAAGGAAGTGATAGTCTTTAGAAGAGAAACCTTTTTTGCAGTACCAAGGTACTTCTCCCGAGGAGCATCTTTGCTCAAGCTTCCTTTAGCACCACCAGAACTAGGGTGTTTCTTGTCCAAGGCTCTTACCACAATGTCTTCTATATTGTAAGCTTTTGACACTGGTTGTGAGTTAGCCAAGCTGGAAATAGAAAGCAGATCTCTGCACGAGCAAGAGTTGGCTAAGGTGACCTCAACTTTCTTCAGCAGTCTACCGTTGATGTCGTGGACCACGTTCTAAGAATCTACAGTACAAGGCGAGGTCAAGTCAGAATGACATAATTCAACGAAGCGAGTAGAGAGAAAAAACGTCTTAAGCCAGAAAGCAACCTGGAGTCAAGAAACAAGAAGGAACATGAATATTCCCACCATTTGTAGACAATGCTTGACCCTAGCAACAAAGAACTCATCTTTCCAGTTTCCATCCCAAGTAGAGGTATCAATTATGGGTTCTCTTGTCTTAGCACTCAACAGAGGGTTCACTTTGTTTCATCAATAGAGGGTTTACTTTGCCCATATCTATTCCATAAAACGAACAGATCAGAGAGTAATCTTCACCCATTAGAATTTAATTGGCCAGGGGCTAAATGTATTCTTCCAAGCACTCAAACAAAATAGGGTAGTAAGGAGAGTCTCATCCTTAGTTTAAAACACTCTAAGAACATGGTAACGTATCTTTTTGGGAGAAGGCTAGGTGTGTCCTTTTTACTAGAAACCCTAAGGTCTATATCATCAAGGATACTATAAACTTTCTTAAGTTTATTTAAATCATTTACGGCTATGTTGGATGTCATGTAGTCGATAAGGAAATTCTCACCCAAAGATCCGCCACCCAATTTTCTTTCTTCTTTGATCGAGCCTCCTTTGGTGAAGACTCTTCACCCCCATCCCCAGTAGAATCAGAAGGGTCGCAAATATGAGTGTTATTTGATTCGTTTTCTCTAGATGAGGTTGAACCCTAAGGAGGCATCCTCCTAGCACTATCTGTAACACTGATATCACCTATGGCATCTAGGGGGATATTTGGGTTCAAAGTTGGTTCCTTAAGTAAATTAGGCAAAAACTCCAATTTATCATCGACATCAATTATTTTCTCTTTGCTGCTTCACATCTTTCTTGAAAATCTAGAACAAGTACTAAAATCCTACAAAGCCAAGCAAACCATCAATTCAAATGGTTGGTCTAGCGTGCACCACATTGCTCACATTTAGATGAGGTGGTTGCTCGAGTGATCATGGCTTATTTAACCGAGCAAGATCTAGGGAAAGAGCAATCTTGGTAGTTTTATGTTTTTGGAGATCACAACAATTCAGTTTTCAATCTTGATTCATTCTAATCTAAATGCTATAAACTAAAGGACTGGTGTTCGAGGTGAAAAATATCGTGACCAAGCAAGCATGAGCAAAACATGTTTTTACCGGCCTAAAATGACTCATTGAGGAAAATGATCCCTAACTAGGCATGTGGCTGGTCACGTGAGCAGAGTTGACTTGAGGATGCGCGAAGAGAGACCATAATCAAGTTAGAAGACTTGGTCAAAGGTCAACCCGTGGTTTCCTCTAAAGAATTTCAGCATGAAGCCCACTCAACAATAGTTATGCTGCCCATTCAGCAACAGTTATGCTGCCCACTCACCAACGATTATGTAATCGACCCAGTAATGGTTGAGTAGGAGAGGAAGCTAATAATTTCAGTTGGGTATAAAAGCTCTAGGGAATATAAGTAAAAGGGAAAACTTTTCGCTTGACTCTCAGATTCTCTGTCTCTCCATCAATAATTTTTTCTTCCTTTCTTTCTTTTTGAAATTAAGTTTTCTAATTTAAAGTAGTTGTTAATAAACCACGAGAATTGTAGCACAAGTTTTTCTAAAAAAAAATCCGATTACTAACTTGAGTGTTAAAGAATTCTAGTAAAAAAAAATCTAGCTCCCCTTTAATTGAGTATTGTGAGTGCAGGCAATCTGGTTTAGCATGTTCGTGGTCGAAGCTAGTCGCTCAAGTAGAAAAGCTGCAGTGCTGACCTGTCAAATAAATTTAAGTGTTAGCGTAAACACTTGGTCGCAACCTTACTAACCAAATTTCTATATCAACAAAATTCTTCAAAAACTGGAAATAGGAGAGAAAATTTAGATTTTATTAACAAAATATTTTATTGAAAGCTCTAAACTTGCTTACCCACCATTTCAATTCCTCCAATTGCATAAAACTTCAAATAGCTTATAGATTTTCCTAGAATTAGATTTCAAATACATGTCTGATACTGATATAAAGAAATTGATTTTGATGGTTTTAATTTTTCCATTTATTTGGTTGTGCAACTTAGGAGAGAGAAACGAGAAAATAGGAGTAAATAAGAAACAAAAATCAAACCCTAAAGAGAGGGGAGAGAAAAATATTATTGTAATTAACAATTCATGTCCTCTAATCTTCACCATTTATTTTTTTTCTAATCTAAGGGTTAGAAACTTGTGTCTATAATTGTGTTTAAAATTATGTTTTTTGAACTTGTCCTTATGCGTGTGTGTGTGTGTGCGCGCGCGCACATAAAGGGGGCAAGATGGACTTAAGCTCTTAGTCGGCCTTGATCGGTAAAATCTATCTACAGAACCCAAATCTATTCATAGGTCCACTTCCAAGCCCATTCTTACTATATGTTAGGTTTAATTTACTTCCAAACATTGTGGACAAATATCAAGGCCGTTATAGTTTATTTAGAGCTTTTAACACCACGTTTGAATTTTATAGTTGATCCATATTATATTAAAAATAACTATTTTTTTTAAATTTTCACTAAAAAAAAGTAGTTCTTTTAAGTTTTGTTCATAAAATACATACAAATCTTAATACCTTAATTTTTATATAAAATATATCTCCATACTTCTAAAATTTTATATTTTTTTCAAAAAATATTTTTAATTAAAACTTAAGATATAAATACAAATTATGAAATGGGAGTGTAAAAATTTTTTAAAGAGAATAATTTATCCAAGTATTTATTTACTTAAGTATCTATTAATCCCGACCGTAAGATGTAATGTTGATATGGTTGAAGCTGAGGCTATATGCTTTGATTTAAAATTAGTTAAAGCTGAATTACGTCAAGTGCTGCTGGAATCTGATTCATCACGTGTAATGCAACTGGTTTTGGGGAAATCTTCTACTCTGACACAACGACTTTGGCTTATCTCTGAAATTCCGTTGCTTTTTTGCCTTCTATGGCTGCTTTCCAGTGCCTAACATATATTTAAAAGGTCTAATCATTTAGCTGATGCACTGGCAAAGCATGCTTGTAGTCTTGCTGGTCTTTACTGTGTAGATGGAAGAAATTCCACGCCAATTTGCTTGTCATCCATGGGACTTTTTATAATTAATGATTTTTTTTAAACATGAAAATTATTATAAAATTAAAAAAAACTTTTGAAATTAACGGATAAGAAAGTGCATGTATTGATTTTAGTAGAATATTAATTTTAATAAAAGAAATTGACGATCTCCTTTCTTTTAAGAAAAAATTTAAGAAATAAACGTTTATGATATTTAAACCTTAATCTCAATTGGGATTACAAAAGGTGGATGAAATTCTAAGAATGTAGGTAACGCAAATACCCACCCAATAGGAAGTTGTCGTAAACCAGAGGCCAATATAATCATGAAGCTGCAAGTAACAATACAAGATATCGTACAGATAGAACTAATTGGTTTGGGTTACAAAATACTAAACATTTTGGACGATCTTGGGGCTATAATTTCCTTTTTGGAGGACAGAAGGGAATTGTGGGTAAATTAACAAAATGTAAGCTTTTATAGGAATTGTAAGTATTCAACGTAAAATATTAGTTTATCGGTGGGGTGATTTATTTTATTTATTAATTCAAGTATTTTCTTTTCACTAACCAACATAGGATACAATTCAATAAAGAAATTGTATCCTTTTATACAAACAACGTTTAGAGTTTAGTTTAGAAAACGATTTAACAAGATAGAGGATATATCAGTCAGCGTATACAAACTAATTTAGTGATTAATACATTAGGATGCACAATAATTTTATTTATTTATTTTTTTTCAAGAAGATACAATACACGACAGTAAATAAAGAAATTTTTTTTCTATTCTCAATAGATCTTATAGGTTAATTAAACTACACTGACACTGACATGATAAGACCAATAATAATATAGTTATATTTTTATTTAATTACGCATAAAAAATAACAATATATATACTTAACCAGCATCATCAAGCTTTCTCCCATATTTGAACAATAAGAAAATCATGGTTGTCATTCACATCCTCGTCATTAGCAACCTGCCACATTTGAATGACCCTCTCAAACTAATCGTTATTACCTGAAAATTTTACGTTAAAAAACTTAATCGTAAATCCATATATTAAGGTACGAATTAATATATTAGTTGATATATCAATTTAGTGATTAACGTGAAACCCAGCGATATTCAACTATAGTTGGCCTAAAAATCTACGCAATGAATTTCCATATTCTTCAAGATAATCAGAAAAGATCTCTGCTAGCTTTTGGTGAACTGCGATTAAAACACAAAAGTTATTAAGTTGCTTTAACGAGTTCTTGCGTCTAGTTTGATATAATAATAAACAGTAAGAGCGAAGGTCGGTGATTGGGAAGACAACACAATATGAAGTCTTTACCAATATTGCCAACAAATTATTGAGTGCCAACAACTAATAATTGAATAAACAGTTTTTGATGTATTGTCTGTTGGCAAACCAATAATAAAAGACAAACTTTGATAAATATGATAGCCTCTTTTCTTTCAGAATATTATTTTTATTTGGAAAGATGTGGAAAGAACTGCAAAAATGTGGTTGCCTTCTAAAACATTAGTTTTTTGGGTGGCATACACATCCATGCGACCTACCTTAATAATTTGGGTCCTAACTTTTGAACTTTTGTATGGTAAAGATTCATCAACACCTAATTAAAATTCAAGTTTCTAACACCTTTTCTTTTTTGTCTTGTTTTGTTAATTTCATGAAAATCAATTCTGATACTTTTTGTGGATAAGTTAGTGGCTAAAATCATGAAGAATTAAATTTTATATAATTTTTCTCTGATTATTAAACTTTGCAATTGAAATTGTCCAACCAGTAGTGTGCAGCGAGGCTGTGTTTTGAAGAACGCAAAATGCTTCTTGTCCCAAAAAAATAAATATAGTGCTTGCATCAGTCATTCAACGATGAGTATATGCAAATTAAAAAAATTGTGCATTTATCTTTATATTCATACATTTTAAGCATATATAATTGATCAATCTAATTATTAGTAGCTGCTCGAGCTTGTATCATCTGTGACTCGGTTTCCATTCTTAAAATCTTCGGCGCATGGATTCAGCTAGAGCCTGAAATCATACTGAGGTATTTTATATTTTATATTTTTTTTTCTTTGATAGTATTCCTTGATGAATTGTAATCAGCAGAGAGAAAGTTCTAACTAAAGACATGCTCCTGACAAAAGAGAGAAAGTTTCAAATGCCTGGAAGGATACAAACGAAGAGTGCCTCCGCCAAACGCAGTGCCAATGTCACTCCTTAATTATGCCAATTCTCAATTTTAAGATGGCTACACTAATGCTGAAAGATTTTGTTGCTTCTCTGCTCATTAAACCTGGGCCGACTGGGGATATGTACTCAAGCTTTATGTTTTTTGACTTCTTCCCCGCTTAATAACCCTGATGCCATTATGAGCTTGGATTTGGGTTTTTGTTTCTAAATATTGAAAGGTGGTGATCCCACATTGTAATCACACCATACTTGAATAGCTAAGTTACAATAAAGAACAGAGTTATTGGTACCACGTAATTTATCTATTTAATTTGTAATCTTTAATTAAAATAAACAAAATGTAATTCGTATAGCAATATTTGGTGAAATATAACTATCGAAATTATTGAGATTCGTTCAACAAATTTGCATGATATATTTCACAAACAAAATAGTTGAAATATTACGGCGCATGCAATAGCAATAGCACACATTTGTTGAGCAATTTGATCCTTTTCCATAGGAAGGTAAAATGGTTAAATTAATTTTATCTTCATAGAAAAAATTTAAGAGCCAAAAATAAAATCAGGATTAAAAGGAAAAAAAATCTATGATATTGTGATTAAAATTATGACATCAGTACCATTATAAGTATAAATTTTAAAAATTACACTAAAGATCAATGGATGGAAGGTAAAACAAGTAATTTAATATAAGAATAGTAATTAGTGTTTTATAATTGCAAGTAAAATAAATACTTGTGAAAATAATATGAAACTTATGAAATAATATCAAACTTTAATTAAACAACAAATAATTTATTTATTTATTTAATTTAATTAAATAAATGTTAAAACACACTTATCAACTTGTTTTTAATTGATGATATAGAAAGTTTTAATTGATTGACGTTGAAACATAAATTGATTGATATGGAAAGTTTTAATTGATTGATATTGAAACATGAGCTAAGGCCAAATAAATGTAATTGATTAATTTCCTTTTATATCATTCATTACTATCTTTCTCAAAAGTTGTCACTGTTGTTTCGCAGGGTAAAGAAACAAGCATACAATGTTTCAACTTTGGCAGGCAGGGGAATGGAAGTCAACTAGAGGAAGCCTTTTGATACCCCTCAAAAGCCAAAATTCCTTGCAAAATCAACTAGAGTAAGCCCTTTTAAGTTTAACCAACATAATATTTTATCTTTTTTTTTAAAATTTTACTCCCACAATTATATATAATTTTATAAGAAGACTGAAACTCGCTTTTTTTTTTTTTTAAAAAAAAGACAAGTGTCAACCAACTAAATTAAGTTTAAAGAGTGGTTTGCTTCCTTTTTCTTTTTAAGAACCCTAGGTAAATTAAAAAAAAATTCCAAGTATTTAGGGGATGTAATAATGAGCCTTACCCTTTAAATGAAACATGAAACCATACTCTCAAAGCAAAGCCAGCATAAAGATATCCCCAAAACAACAAAAAGAGAAACCAACTAAACAAATACAGATAATATTCCAGTAGCCAAAATATGGACAATTCCAGCAAACCAAAAAGCTTAACCGTGAATGCGCATTGTCCCCTTTAGTTTAATGGATGAGGTTTTTTATTCCCATCCAAACAAAAAAAAAAAGTATTAGTGGAGAAATTAAAGAAAGAAACTAAATAATAAGCTAATGCCGTCACAAATTTAGGAACTAAGTTGAAAAATATATTTTTGAATTGGATATTAAATTAGAGAAGGAATTATGATTTATTATTATCTATGAGGAAAAATAAATTGTAAGAAAAATATAATAAATTTGTAGGATTTTAGAAGTATTAATGATTAAACCATAATTTAAAATAAAAATTAAGATACAAAAGTTTAAAAATATTCAAAATACTGATTAATTTAATGATATTTTTCAACCTTTGTTATAATTTAGTATATAACATTTGCATATTATTATTATTTCTTAAAAAGTTTATTAAAGGTGCCACGGCCTCCTGCTGGTGTCCATGCTAATCTGCACCGGCCAGCCATATGTAGTGGAGACCATTTCGTGCATAATTTTCACGTGTGAGCCAGCTTTTTTTCTTTTTGATATTAAGTTTAAAATTAACGGCTGTAGTCCTATCGGCAGTGGTCCCCACTATCCTCCCATTGTTTATGGAGGACAATTAATATTATCTAAGAGAATGATTTATCATAAAAACACATCACAGAGCTTAAATTTTGTGAACCACAAAAGGGGGAGCCCCTAAGTTACGTTTAACGTAACTTACGGGCGTTGTCTTTTGTTTATTTTGTTTTTTTTTGTAAAACTTCATTTAAGTCCCTTATATTTTATTTTATTTATAAATATTATAAAATTTTTTAAATTTATTCATAAATTTTTAAAATATCAAGTTTACTCTTATAATTTTTAAATTTCTAAAATATCCTTCATTTAATTAAAAAATATAATAATTATTAAATAAATTATAATTATAATTATTATATTATTATTATTTAAAATAGATTATTATTATTATTATTAACAACAACAATAAAAGATATTATTATTATAATTAATACATTAACAATAATTAATAATAATTTTTTAGTTAACAATAATTATTATTAATAATTATGGATTGAATTTAATAATTATGGATTAAAAGATATTCTACTTTATTTATAATTTATTTATAAATATTATAAAAATTTTTAAATTTATTTTTATAATTTTTAAATTCTAAAAAATCTTTTATTTAATTAAAAAATATAATTATTATTAATGGATTATAATTATAATTATGATTATAATAATATAATTTTAATTTTAAACAGATTATTATTATTATTAACAACAATAAAAGGTATTATAATTAATTATATATATATTAATAATAATTGATAATAATTTTTTAGTTAAATTGTTAACAATAATAATAATAATTGTTAATTAATTTTTGAATAATAATAATAATCACAATAATTAAAATACAAAATAATAATCTAAATATACTTATATTCAAATCCAATCAATTTGAATTAAATTTTTATACAATACTTCAAATTCAATTCATAATATGACAATAATTAATAATAATTTTTTAATTAAATTATTAACAATAATAATTATTTTTATTTATTTATTTATTTAGGGACAAGGAAACAGATGATGAAGCAAATAGCGATGGAGAAAACGAAGGGAAGTACCTTGGCTCCTTGTGAAGGAAGTAGTGTTGACAAATTTGTTGGGGGTATTGTTGATGCAATGTTATGTTGAGAAGATGAGTGAATAGATTTGATGACTTGGGGTCTAGAGAGTGAGAGTGATCTTAATCGGAAGGTGGGGAAGAGAGAGAGTGTGATGGGAAAATAGAGAGTGTAGATTTAGAGATGTGTTTATAATTAATTAATATATTAACAATAATTAATAAAGATTTTTTAGTTAAATTGTTAATAATTAATAATTATTACTATTAATTATTATTATTATTAATAAAAAAAATTAATTATTAATAATTATTATTGTTAACTAAAAAATTATTATTAATTATTTTTAATGTATTAATTATAATAATAATACCTTTTATTGTTGTTGTTAATAATAATAATAATCTATTTAAAATAATAATAATAATATAATCATTATAATTATAATTTATTTAATAATTATTATATTTTTTAATTAAATGGAGGGTATTTTAGAAATTTAAAAATTATAAGAGTAAACTTGATATTTTAAAAATTTATGAATAAATTTAAAAATATTTATAATATTTATAAATAAATTATAAATAAAATAGAATGTAAGGGGCCTGAATGAAGTTTTACAAAAAAACAAAATAAACAAAAGACAACGCCGGTAAGTTACGTTAAACGTAACTTAGGGGGTCCCACAAAAGGACAATTCTTTTTTTCTAGGCAAACTTAAATGGTACAAAGAAACGCTTTATTGATTAGTAAGATCAATGATACAATATAAAGGAAGATTTTATACTAATGAACTAACTGTAATACTATTAAAGTCTTAATTTAGCGGTGGACTTATTAAGGGTAAATACTTAAATTTCTATAAAATTTTTACAATTGTCTTTCCACGTAAACGAATGAGGTAGATAATCCTAAAATATTGGTGGAAGATGATTTTTTAAGTAATCATTGTGATTCGATAGACCTATAAATTGAACTGTAGCAATTTTCTTTTTAACAACTGAAAACACAACACGTAACATAAAGCCCAACATACAATCCATAGTATAACTACAAGCAATTAAAATTGAAAAAGGCTTCAATTGTAATATATCGATTTTAACAAATTTCAATAAATAAACAAATATAACCGTAAAAAAAAGAACTAAATTTAGGTCCCCTAATAAAAACTTTGACTGCTAGAGTATAAACATAATTTTCACAGTTTTAGAATGACTCTGGTCTTGGTAATAAAAATGGTTCTTTAATAAAACCACCAGTATAAGAAGCGACAACCATTCTTTCAATTTAAACAAAATATCAACGCATGAGAAAAAAATAACTGCACTTACAAGATTTGCTCAAGTGCATGTGCCGATCCATCCCTAAAATTTTATAAATGATCGTTCGAACTTTTATTTTAACTACTACATACACCCTTTGATTGTATAAAAAAAAAACTTTATCAAAATTATTAAAATTTGTAAATTATGTTATTTATTTTAATTTTTAATATTTCATTTGTAGGAATTTTAGATCTAATTGTAGATAGATGTAAGTAGTTAAAACCCTTGAAATAGTAACTTAACTAAATCTCAAAAAATACTGGTCACCGGAATTGTTCACGGATACTGTTCATCCGCATCAAAAACATTAATTTTCTAAAAACAAAATAAATTGTAGAAATTAAAAGACAGAGATTTTTATGTGGTTCAGATTAATCAATTCTACATCCACGAGACCACGCCCAGATGAAAAGTAATTTACTAAGTTGAGATGTTACAACCTATAGATTTACAAAACTTAAGACTCTTACTTACCGTTTACTCAACCTTAGACTGAATCTACTTCTCTTAAATCACCACTAACCCTCTTGGTCTACGATCCCAAGGCACTTTGCAAAGTGATCAATACCGATTCTTCAATTCTTCAATGTCTAGTAATCAAAGATCTACATAGACTCTCCATAGAGATGAAAAAAATAATCTCATGACAAAACAAAGGAACACAACATTATGTGCCAAATCCGGATACTCTAGGGAGGAGGCCGAATTTTGTTTCTCTGCTTTATGCTCTTTGTGTTACATCTTTTTCAATTGTGAAATACCTCTCTTTATATAGTTACTTGAGTTTCACAAAAATTGCAAGTCTTAAAAGACTTGGATTCTTACCACATAAGAGTGTTTTTCCTTTTATAATTCCTAAGAATCTGAATAGGAATAAATATGATCTTCTTGCCTTGCTTTTCTCCCAAGAAATATTTAGAGCATTTAATAACTTTTTGTTTGAACTAACTTCTTGCTCTTAAATAAATCTCATACGCCAATTATAGAATCCCATCATTAATTGACTTCCTAAATTAGACTTCTAATTAAAATAGGAAACAAATATTCCTAATAAATTGGAATTTCACTTAATTAGGGAATTAATAAATTAATCCTAAATAGAATTCCAATTTAACTAGCCTTGTCATAAAATGCCAACTCTATAAATAATTAACTCAACACCATTTGTATTTATTAAAAACTTTTTTATAAACCAGTATGGTCAAAAGGTCTAATAATAATAATAATAATAGTAATAATAATAAAAATAAAAATAAAAGGTCTATTAATAATTCATAAAGTTTAAGGATATAAATTTGAGTAAATATTTTTACCTCTATGTGATATTCTTTTAGTGTCATATTTGGTTTAAAAAAAGAAAAAGAAAAAGAGAGGAAACGAAAAGAGGAAAAGGAGAAAAGAAAAAGAAGAGAATAATGGATGAATTCCATATCAAATCGAACAATAAAATTAAAATTTGATCTTTCTTTCCAGTCATTTTCATTTCCTTCCTCTCCTTTTCACTTCTCTCGGTCTCCTTTCATTATTTCCCATCAAACATGTGCAGCAGTGTAATCGATCCTAGTGGTCCAAATGGTGTAACAAAATGTGGGCAACGAAAGCAAATAATTGTCATATAATTGTAGCCTATCGCGCAAGTGAGAAGTTTTTGGATGTCCAAGGATATGTATATTGGTCTTCACTGTTTCAGTCTCAATCTAGATAGGATGATGTATTCAGGGGCGGTTTTAAGTATAGGTGAATTAGAAGGTTGCCTAAAACACTATATATTAAGAAGGTCTCGTTGTGGTAGCTTAGTTTTCATATAATAAAAGGCCATTTTTTATTTCCTTAATATGCTCAAATTAATTTTTTTAATTTATTTATAATAAGAAAGCATATTTTTTAGATCTCTCTTTAATTGATAATTATCTTACCATTAAAATTTTTTGCACAAATTTTATATTTGATAACATTAATGTTAAAGAACTATAATTAATAGTATTAACCATTAATTCATTATTGTTTTCCTAGAAAAATATTAAAATAATTATTTATCTATTTAAAAAAACCTTAATTATTTAACATTATAAAATTTCTTGCAGTCTTCTCTAAAAAAAAATATTACATTTATTTGTTTACTTTTGAAGTAAAACAAAAAATAGTTTCTTGAAATAATAATCTTAGGAAGTTGAAAAAAAATCTTCTTAATTACTTTTTTTTTTTAATTTTTATTATCTTTTTTATTGTTAATATTCAATGTATAGTTAAAAACTGATTAAATTTTCAGCATTTTTATGTTTTTTTGAGTATTGAAACTACTAAATATAAAGAGGTCTTATAAAAAAATTTCAATTATAGTCTCTGATACTCTAGAGCCAACCTTGAATGTATTGTCCTGTCAGTCTAATGGCATCTGAGGCTTGAAAAGGGATTTGCCAACTAGGCCAGTCCATGCCATTACTCTCATTTCTCACGTTTTGCTTCTCGTTTAATTTTACTTTTACTTCCTTTACATCGTAAAACTAATTCGCCCACGCGTCTACCTGAGCTAGCATTAATTTACTTAAAATTAGGGGTGGGCAACTTCGGGTTTGGATCGGGTTCGGATCAACCCGATTGGATTTCAGGTTAATCGGGTTGAAAAAAATGTGACCTGAACTCAATCCGAACATATGATCCGATCCGATCTAAATATATTCGGATTGGATCGGATCATTTTCTATTATTTTTATTATATTTTTTTCAAATTTTTGGATCGGATCGGGTTGGCTAAAATTCAACTCGATCGAATTATAACCTTCATCTGAACCCTATCCGAACTCAAAATTTTCGGATCGAATCGGGTCGGGTCGAGTTATTTGCCCACCCCTACTTAAAATGTACATTTTTTTATATAAAAAAGTATTAATTTTTTAACTCTAATCTGGTGATCATAGGATTAGTTGTAGTAAGCAAGGATAGGTGGGGTGGGGCCCAGCTACTTTTGAAAAAGTCGAAGCATGATTTTAGAATAGACCTTATTTTCTTTGAAATTATGAAAATGTTTTAAGTTGATTTTGACAACTTGTAGACCTTTTAATTGTTAATGTATCTACTAAAAGCCCAATTCTTTATAATTAAATGTGTAATTTTGATTTTACTATATGTATTATCCACCCCTAATAAAAAAATTAATAACTCACAAACATTAAATAAACAAAAATAATACAAAATAAGGTAGTTTTTTTTTTTTTTAATAAGAAAGGGGGGGTGGGCAAGCCAAAATCAATTTTTACCTCTTCCTCATTCCTAAGACTGAATCGAAGTACCACACAGTGAGGCGTGCAGTTGCGATCAGACCGCCAATCATTATCTACGAGGGCATACAAAATAAGGTAGTTAAAATAAAGATAATTTGAATATTTCAAAATTTTTTTTTACGATATATATATTCCCAGAGGAACACAATAATTTCAATAGTAAATTTCGTTGGATATTGCTATGAGAATTACGTGCTTTAGTTTATTTAAAGATGAATTAATAAATAGAAAAAGTAGTACAAATAACTCATGGTCTTTATTTAGCGGGTTGACAGTGCTTCGTAGCCGTCAAAACTTCTGAACCTATCAAACACGTTGTAAAAGCATTATCAGCTGATATATATTACAGCTGATATATATTAAAGTCAATAATCGTATTCAAATGCAAAGGAACAATAAAGACTTCGGGGAAGTTAAATAAATTTGGTGACAATTTTTGCCCTTATATATATGACATGGTTAAATTAACAAAAGCTCAAATCCCAGCTCATAATGGCACAGTTTTGATAAGCAGAGAAGCAACAAAATCTTTAAGCACAACGCCAGCATGAGTATAGCCATCTTCATACTTGTAAATGACATCTATAACGCGTGTAAGATTGAGAATTCGCATAAGAAGTGGCACTGGCACAAGTGTTGGGCGTGGACAGTCCTCATTTATTTCCTTCCAGGCATTTGAAACTTGTTTCAGGAACTCATTCCACGCAAGTACACGGTATTGATTTCAACGAAACATTTAGTCCGGTATTGAAAGCGACGACAATTCGCTTAGTGATTGCTATTACAGTAAGTTCGAAATGGGTAATGAAGCAACCGGATGTTCGTAACGCCTTCCTATATGGAAATTTGAAAGAAACTATGTATATAGAACAACCCCCTGGCTTCCTTGATAAACATCATTCCAACTACGTTTGCAAGCTTCATATGTCTCTCTATGGACTTAAGCAAGCTCCCCGTACTTGGTTTGAATGCCTTTCAAAGGTGTTGGTTAAACTTGGTTTCCATAATAGTAAAGCTGATTCCTCTTTATTTATTTTATGCTCTAGCTTTATATTAATGGTAATTTTAATTTATGTTGATGATGTGATCATTACAAGGAACAATAAAAAAAAATTGAGTCTGTTATAAGAACTTTGAGCTGTCGTTTCTCTCTAAAAGACTTGGGTAAACTCAATTGGCTTTCAGGCATTGAAGTGAAAACTTTTAACCATGGGGTTTATTTGACGCAGGCCAAATACACAAGGGATTTGTTGGCCAAAATGCACATGGACTAGTGTTCCCCAAGTGCCGCACAAATGGCTATCAAAACCACTCCCTCTCCAAATGATGATGAACTTGTAAATCCAACAGAATATTGTGGAATTGTAGGTAGCTTACAGTACCTGACCCTCACTCGACCAGACATCATTCATGCCATTAATAAAGTTAGCCAGAAATTTCAAAACCCAACGAACGCGAATATGAAAGCTGTTAAACGGATACTTCGATATTTAAAGGGAACAATGGATTTTGGTATTCGTTTTCTCTCTCAAAGTTCTCTAACTCTTTGTTCCTTTTTTGATTCAGATTGGGCAGGTTGTCCTGATACTCATAGAAGCACCACAGGCTATTGTGTTTATCTTTGTGCAAATTGTGTTTCTTGGAGCTCCAAGAAACAAACTGTTGCTCGATCAAGCATAGAAGCCGAATATCGATCTATGGGCACTTGCGCTGTTGAACTGACCTGGATCACTTTCTTGCTCAAAGACATTGCTTTTCATGTGCTTACCCCAAAGTTGGGTGATTTCTTAATATATAGGTGTCAGTGCGCAAGTGTACACAACAAGTAATAAAGTGATAAGTATTCGAGTATCGTCTTCATAGAGACTGATGCTATAAGAATCGCTACCGTAAGTAATTGTGGTGCAATTTTAATTAAATCAAATTCTTTTTAACAACTAAATTAAACTAAGAAATCTAAATGACAAAAAATAAAGTGCACTAAAATAATTCAACACGTCTCACACAAGGATATAATCACTAAAAATGATGTAGTTGAGTGAATTAACTCACTTAATGGTATTGACTATTTTTTCTGTTATAGTACCGTTGCTACAGTAATTATAGCAGCACTGGGCAGAATCCTAATGCATCCTCAGTTGTTGCTTGTTGGATTTCTTATATCTATATGAAACATAACAATGACCAGTTGATAAATCACACAAGATATAATATTATACGATCAAGGTTCCTAATTACCTTACAAGGTGAGTCCCTATGTCTAGTTCATCATTAATTTTAAATTAAGTATGACTCTATTCAAATTAAGTTAACCAAACTTGGGAAACCTAATCTAAAACTAAGTATTGCTATGATATTTTCCACTAAAACGGCCATTTTGTGGCTTTCTCTTAGCTTGTATCACTAAATGGATGGTCAGCCAAAATAATGAATAAAATTAAGCACTATAAAAACAAAATGCTATAGCAGTCATGCAGCAATACAATAATTTCAGTCAATAAACCATTAATCTTATCATTCACTCAACCACAAATAGATTTAGTTCATGATTTGTATCAAAACAGAAAATAAAACCAATTCAGCCATCATATCATCATCATGAATCAAAGAAAACAAAGAGAATATAGATATAGACGAGTGATCCTTTTAGATTTATTGGTTCTTCTTCTTCACGCCTGCAACTTCTGATCAGTCCTTGAATTTCTCTTTATTTTGCTATTTTCTTTTTATTTTCTCGTTATTTTCTTTTAGTTGACGGCTCTTTTTTTTGTGTACGCTTCCTTTTATAATTAAAAACTAGGGTAACTGGACGCCTAGGGCACGCATCTTCCATATTTGAAAACTGCAAATCGCAGATTTTTTCTTAGATTCGCGCTAATTTTTCTCTCCTGTTGTTCCAGGATTGCTACAGCAATCATGCTATAGTAATGGTGCTACATCAATGCAATGTTTTAGACTAGTTTCTACTTTTCTGTAGCCAATTTCCTTTCTTATTTTTCCAAGCACATTTCACAACATTTCTTTTTTGAATTCGCATTTCCAGTTGCTTACAATGTAAACACATAATCTAAGCACATGCAATTTATTCCAAAATCACCTAATTTATTACAAATAATTAAAAATAGATAAATATGAAAAATTAAGCTAAAATGCAATTAAAACACATCATTTACTCTCTAAATAATCTTGATTTAAGTCCAAAAGTGCTATTGATAACTCTCATTTCATAGAGTTATCACACCCCTAAACTAAACTATTACTTATCCTCAAGTAATAACAATAACACTAAAATTTGAAACAAATAGTCATGCAACATACTTAGCTCTGTTATATTGTTTGCAAGTATTTCCTAACCCTCAGATCAAATTTTAAAGCATGCACAATTGCCATAGCAGTTCAGCTTTAGACTTAGGCTTCATTTTATCCAAAGTGAGTACGTGCTATTTTGACCAAGTCTAGAGATACTGCAGCATTGCACAATTATCATTCCGTACTCAAGAGCAAAAGTAAATTCAATAGTGTACAGGGGCAAAAATCACCACATACTTCAGCTGTGCTATAGCAAATTTTTTTTTTCAATAACTCCCTTCAATGTGGAATTGGTTTTTTATGTGAATGTCGATCACTTGTGGTGATGACACCCAATTACTTAACCAATGCACAAATCAGAGTTGCTGCTGCAATGCTCATAACATGGTCTTATCTAAAAACACCTTTTACTCAAGGTTGAACATGGGGCTCATGAACAGACCTGGTTACTTACTATCTCAGACAGAGGACTAAAAACACAGCAAATTTTTTTTTCACTTATTGCTACAACAATGCTCTTAGCATCTATTGCCTTTGGACTCAAGTCTGCATATGGGGTGCGTACTCAGCCCTAGTTACTCAGAACTTTAACCATTGGAGCAGAATTATTCATAACAAGCACAGTTTCTTAAAAAATTTTCCCCCAAACTGAAGATGTTTTCTATCTTTCGAAAACAAAAGACTTTACTACAGCATTCTCATAGAACTCAGTCAAAACCTAATTATTAAGACAAAAATTCAGCCCTCATCTTTGAACAATTCCTACCTGGCAATCACAAAATTTTTACACTCAATTTATCTTCATTAGGTATTACATTCATACACAAACTTATATAACAAAGCCTTACACACACATTCACTAATCTTACACAAAACACACATCACAAGCTTTATTTTTATTCCCAACACAACCCCCTTAAACTTGAAAGGTGATGTGCCCTCACACGCACACAGACATTTAGACGTCAAATAAACCACACATGCAACATAGATATAAAAAGTCATAAAGCAAAAAAATAACAAAATAAAAATAAGAAAAATACAACAAGTTTATGATAAAAATAGAAAAATTTAAAAATGGCAGGGGCACTCCCCTATTGGTGCAGAATCATTGCAGTAGACGCAAGGTGTTGCCTGACATCACTTCTTTTTGGAGCTGCTCTACAAGCGATCCTTGGGAGAACTCATTGGGGTAGTAGGGAATGGCTTCTTCTTCTTGCTGGGTGTTGAGCTAGTGGGAAGGGTACCAGTTGGTTTAGAAAGCTTGGGCTGATGAGCTTTTGGACGCTTTTTGTTTGGTTTTTTTGTTGCTGCAGCACCTCCCGACTGCTGTGCCCCTTTGCGCTTGCTAGACATCTTCATAATTGGAGTTGGAGCAGAATGTTTTATTAGAGTTGGTTGTGGAGCAGCTGAAGCAGATTCCTTGGCGGTAATTTCAGCAATGATATTGAGCAAACTTTATTTTTCTACAGCTGTTCTTGTAACCTTGCTAACTGCTGCTTCGATTTCGGTGTCAATCTCTACTTGGTTGTCATCAGATTCCTCCTCACTCACAACTTTCTCCTTTCCTTTTCTTTCCGGGAGGGAGTTGATGGCTCATCCTCTTGCTCCTCTTTGTCTTTCTCTTTTGCTTCCTGGTCGGTCTCCTCCTTATCCCTTTGCTCGTCTTCTTCCTACTCTGTTGTTATCTGGTCAGGTTACTTTCCTCGTTGCCTAGGGGGTACCACTAGGGGTGCTTCCTACTACTCTTCCTCATTTTTTTCCTTGGTTTCTTGATCGTCTTCCTCTTCTTCTTGCTGCTCTCCTTCTTCGGCTTGCTCGTCTATTTCTTCCTCTGTTCGTTGTCCTACTGCTCGCGATGGGGCTGTTTTAGAGCTTGATTCTTCCTTACTGGCTACTGCTGGGGCATCCTCTGTTCGTGCTTCAAAGGCGAACTGCTGCAACAATGACCCTGGGATGTTGGCATCCGTGCTTTGTAAGTACAACACCAGTTGATGTTTTTGGGCTTCCAAATGCTGCAAGTAAGTCTAGAATCGGCGATTCTCCTCTGTTTATGCTTGGACATAGTTTCTTATCATCGTGCTGAGTTTGTTCAACCTAATGCCTAGGTTTGGAGATGGTTCTGTCTCAGTGTCAGCATGTTGCTCAGTACGTGTCATAGCAGTTGCTTCTCCTACAACTTTGTCGATTTTTCTTACTGTCATTGCCCCTTTTCATTTTTTTTTACTACAAAATTAACAATCAAATAAATGGAAATATTAACATTGACATAAAATAGAATGAAAATAGTAACAAACTAAGATCAAGCACTAGCTACTAAAAATAAAATAACAAAAATAATCATAAACATTCAAAACACTTCTCTCATTGGGTTGCCTCCCAATCAGTGCTTAATTTTAAAGTCTTTCAGCCTGACCTTCCTTGAATTACTTAAGCTGGATCTTTGAGAAATAAATCCTCTCTTGAGTCATGCATAGTATCATCCATATAATGTGCCTGACCTTCCTTGAATTACTAAAGCTGAATTTTTGAAGAATAAATCCTCTCTTGAGTCATGCATGGTATCATCTATATAATGTTTAACTCTCTGTCCATTTACCATGAATTCTTGACCAGTTCTCTCATCCTTCAGGTCCATGGCACTATAAGGGTAAATTTTAAGAAGTTTAGAAGGACATGACCATCTTGATTTTAGTTTTCCTAGAAATAGCTTCAACCTTAAATTGTAGAGTAAAAGTTGCTGGCCTGGAACTAAATTCCTTTGCTGAATCTGCTTGTCATGCCATTGTTTAGTTTTTTCCTTGCAAATCTTTACATTCTTATAAGAAAACAACCTTAATTCTTCCAATTCACATAATTGAAGCTTCCCATGCTTTATTGCGGCATTCATGTCCATGTTAAATTGCTTAAGTGCCCAATATACCTTATGCTCCATCTCTAATGGCAAATGACAAGCTTTACCATAGACAATTTTGTATGGGGACATGCCAAGTGGTGTCTTGTATGCTGTTCGATAAGCCCATAGAATATCATGTAGCCTAAGAGACCAGTCCTTTTTAGTGGGGTTCAACACCTTTTCTAAAATCTTTTTGATCTCTCGGTTGGATACTTTTGCTTGTCCATTGGACTGAAGGTGATATGCTGTAGCAATCTTATGCTTGATCCCATATTTCACCAATGCTACAACAAATACCCTGTTACAAAAATGGGTGCCTTCATCACAATTATGGCCGTAGGAGTCCTAAACCTTGAGAAAATATTCCTCTGAAGAAATTTCACCATTGCCTTGGCATCATTTGTAGGTAAGGCTGCAGCCTCTACCTATTTTTGACACATGATCCACAGCCACTAAAATGTATAAATTGCGAAATAAAGGTGGAAATGGTCCCATAAAATCTATCCTATATACATAAAAAAGCTCCGCCTCCAGAATGTTGGTGAGTGGCATCTCATGTTTCTAAGAAATGTTTCCCGTTTTTTAACACCGGTCACAACATTGAACAAACTGATAAGCATATTTAAAGATAGAAGGCGAATAATAACCTGCTTGTTGTTGAGTACTAGAAAGTATTTATTTATAATGGAGAAAATCATCATTTTACACTTCAAGTTTTATTAACATTTCTACTTTTATGTCTTAAGTCCCTTGTGATTTAATTATATATGTTTTATTTTAATTAATTATTTTATATATTTTAGAGGACATCATGGTTATTTCACAATGAACAAGAGATCAGATAGAAAAACAGACAACAATTTTGAACTCAGAATAGTCGAAAACCTTAGGAGGAGCATAAAAAAATAAATAGATCTTCACATTACATGATCGGCTCACATATTCGCATATTATGCGATGACATAGTCTTTGTCATGCGATGACGTGGTAGCATTTGATTGGACGAATGATGTGGCATTGACTGATGATGTGGTGTTGACTGATGACGTGTCACGATCTTATTGGACTAAAATACTGATGTGGTGTTGATCGGCGACATGGCAGTATATTAGTGGACTGAAAAAATGTGTGTACGATATATGCATATACACAGAATAACAGCCCTGATGATGTGTTCTATCCTAAGGGTACAAATTATTTTAATCCGATGGCTATGATTTACTCATTGTATATATAAAAAGGGGGCTCTACCCCCTAATTTGACACCCCTGAATCCATTTTTTAGCTCCATTTTCTGTAATTCCATCTCCATCTTGTATTTTCTATATATTTTAATAAAATTTCTATTTTACCCTTAGTTCAATTATGAGTAGCTTATTTTTTTTCAAGCTTGTGTTGAAGGTGAAGTCTCAACATGCTCCATGGGCTTAATTTGGTAAATTTACTTTTTCTTCTCCTCTAATTTATGTGGTTGTCTTGACTTTTCGTAGACAGATAGTAATAATATTGTTTAGATATCGGTTGGTATAACCGCCTCCCTAGACAAGGTTATTACTATTTGGCACGAGAAGCACTTAGCACCATATCTATTAGAGTGAGGTTTATGAGGAGTGGAAAATCCCCCTTCATGATTTAATTAGTACTAATAATGAATGTTAAGCCGATGGTGCATGTTGAGTACAGATCCGAAGATCAAAGCATTTCATTTTAATAGTTTATTCCCACCACTTTAATTTAAATTAATATATAGCCTACGTCATCTTTCATTATAAATCCAACCACCAACTCATAAAATTAATTTTACATGCAATTAAAATTCACCTCCTCGTGGGATCGACACTCGTCACCGTTGATCTATTCTACAATAGATTCGTGCATTTGCAAGTTCAATAAAATTTGCACAACAAGTTTTTGGCACTTTTTCTACTGTTCTGTGACCTCCAAAATGTCCTCTATATGGTGTAGCATGACATGCCTGTAGTATGCTTGGAATTTCTTCATCAGGTACACATTTTCGAATGATCTGAACTGAGCACACCTTGTATAAGTAAAAGTCATCCCATTGATAGATTTTGACATCATGGAGAAACTTCTTCTTCTGCTGATAGGTTAAGTCAGGTGGCAGCAATCCACTTATTATGTAATTGGCAAAGTCTGCATAACATGGAAATCCTGACTGCTTAGCATTTGTGCATGCTAAAGGATTAACAGCTGCTCATCAGGAAACGTTTTTGTGATTGCTTGTCTCGAATGAGTACTTGCATTTGCCTCTAATTTTGATAGATGATCTACTACCTGGTTTTCAGTCCCATTTTTTGTCTTAAATCTCTAAGTCAAACCCTTGTAGCAAAAAAATCCATATGATCAGTCCCAACTTGGCATCTTTCTTGGATAACAAGTATTTTATTGCTGAGTGGTCGGTATAGACAGTTACTTTAATGCCAACTAAATATGCTTTGACTTTGTCAAATGTAGACACAATAGCCAATAACTCTTTTTCAGTGTTGGTATAGTTGAGCTGAGCATCTGCTAATATTTTGCTGGTATAGTAAATAGAATGAAAGATCTTGTTCTCTCTTTGTCCTAGCACTACTCCAACAGAATGGTCACTTGCATCACATATTAACTCAAATAGAATGCTTCAGTCTGGTGCTACAACGACAGGTGCTGTGACAAGAGCTTTTTTTAATTCCTCAAAGGCCTTCAAACAATTGTCATCAAATTTGAATGGTCTATCATGCTCAAGTAGCATGCATAAATGCTTGGCTATCTTTGAGAAATCCTTAATGAATCTTCTATAGAAGCCAGCATGACCTAAAAAACTTCTTATGCCCTTAATTGAGGTGGGTGGTGGAAGTTTCTCAATAACTTTTAATTTTGCCTTATCCAATTCAATACTCTTCCTTGAGACTCTATGACCTAATACTATCCCTTCTTACACCATGAAGTGACACTTTTCCCAATTAAGAACTATATTTGTCTCTTCATATCTTTTAAGTACATTCTCCAGGTTGTGTAAGCAATCCTCATATGATTGATCAAAGACTGAAAAGTCATTTATGAATATCTTTAGTGTTTACTCCACCATGTTTGAAAAAATTACCATCATGCACCTTTGAAATGTTACTGGTGCATTGCACAAGCCAAATGGCATCATTCTAAATGCAAAGGTACCATAAGGACATGCAAATGTTGTCTTCTCTTAATCCTCTAGTACTATGGAAATTTGGTTGTACTCTGAATACCCATCCAAAAAGCAATAATACTCATTTCCTGTAAGTTTGTCCAACATCTAATGAATAAAGGGTAGAGAAAAGTGATCCTTTCTTGTAGCCTTGTTTAGTTTTCTGTAATCCATGCAAACTCTCCAACCTATGATTGTTTTGGTGGGTATGAGTTCATTCTTTTCATTTGCTACAACAGTCACTCCTCCCTTCTTGGGTACACATTGCACTGGACTTACTCATGAGCTATCTAATATAGGGTATATGATTCCAGCATCCAGCCATTTGATGATCTCATTCTTCACTAATTCCTTCATGATTGGATTTACTTCTTTGTTGCTCTATTGAATTGCTGTAACTCTCTTCCAGCAGAATTTTATACATGCAAATAGATGGATTGATCCTTTTTATGTCTGCCACAATCCAACCAATTGCTTGCTTATGTTTCCCCAGCCATTCACTAGGCTTTTCTCCTGACCTGCATCCAAAGAAGATGAAATAATTACTGATAATGTGTCATTGTTACCAAGATATGCATATTTTAAATTTACAGGTAAGAGTTTTAATTCCAAAGTTAGTGGGGATTCCACAAAAGGTACAAGAGGTTTTACTTCTCGGTGTAATAAGTCTAAAGATTCAAAATGTTTGTTTGCTCTGAATGGTTGCTTCTCTCTTAGCCATACTATATCAACTGTCTTAACATTTTCATCATAAAAAACTACAGCATCAGGTTGCATGTTACTGCAATAATTGTCTACCTGTTCTGCTACAGTAAAATCTATAACACTGATGAAATTGGAGTCCTCCATCTCATCAGGATTTTTCATTGCATCTAACACATTGAATGTAACTTGCTGATCATTGACCCTCATTGTTAACTCTTCTCTTTACACATTAATAAGAGTCTTTCCCGTGGCTAAGAAAGGTCTTCTTAAGATGATTGGTACCTCTTTATCTGCTTCAAAGTCCAGCATAATGAAATCCACTGGAAAAATAAATTTGTCCACTTTCAACAATACATCTTCAATCTACCCCTCTGAATAGGCATGAGATCTGTCTGCTAATTGCAAAATCACTGTTATTTGTCTGCATTCTCTAACTCCTAGCTACTTGAAAATTGAAAGAGGCATGAGATTGATGTTAGCCCTCAGATCATAGAGTGCCTTTCTACTGTATTTGGTTTCTATGGAATAAGAAATTGTGAAATTATCTGGATTTTTCAGTTTTTTAGGTATTTTGCTTTGGAGCATGTGACTGCACTCCTGTGTTAAAGCACTAGTTTCAAATTACCATAACCTCATTTTTCTTGCCAAAATATCTTTCAAGAACTTCACATAATTAGGCATTTGTTATAGAGCTTTTACAAATGGAATATTGATGTGGAGCTACTTCAAAACCTCTAAGAATTTACTGAATTGTTTATCTTACTTTTGCTTTTGGAATTTCTGTGGAAATAGTGGTGGATGTCTAAACTGATGCGCTGCAATTAGCTGCACAGGTTATGTTTCACTTGCCCTTTTTTTTTTTTTACAGCAGTTGATGACTATACAACATCCTTTCTGATAGATAGTGACTCATATACTTCTGTCGGTGTTACAGTTCTGTTGCTCTCACCAGTAAGTTGATTGGTGGAAATAACAGGTTCTTCCTCATTCTGAACTTCTTCTTGAGTTTGAATAGGCTCATTTTTCTTCTTTAGCATACCTACTGGGATATGCACATCCTTTCTAGATCTCAGATTACTCACTTTCCATTGCTCTTTACCTTCTCTTTTTGAATCCTCTGTATTGCTGGGTAAACTTCCCTGAAGTATGTTGCTGAGTGCTGTAGCAAGCTACCTAACTTGATTCTTCAAGTTTCTTAACAAAACAGCTTGGCTTTGGACAATTGTCTTATTCTTCACAATATATTCTTTAATTAAGGCTTCCAGAAAGCTAATCTAGTCATTGTTGGTGTTTCTTGGACCTTGGTTTTGCTGGTGAAATCCAGGTGGTTGTACTTGTCTGTTTTGTCCACTTACTGTTGCAGCATGCTGGTTTTGATTGCTCCATGAGAAATTTAGGTGCTGTCTCCATCCTAGGTTGTAGGTGTTTGAATATAGGTTGTTCTAATTCTGTTTATTGAAGTTGCCCACATAATTCACTAAAGCTGGATTTCCAGGACAGTTTTCAAATAAGTGATCTTATCCACAATAAACACACAACACTTCTGCCGTTTGGTTTACTGTTGCTGGAGCTGTGGTTAAGGCCTTTACCATGTTTGTCAAGGAAGTTATTTATGTTGATAAAGCTGTCAGGGCATCCATATTGTGCACTCATGCTGCTCTTCTTGCTGCAGCTTGCCTAGTTGATGGCCACTGATAGTTGTTGTTAGCTATTCTCTCCAAAATCTCAAAAATTTCGTTGTAGGATTTGGATAACAAAGCTCCATTTGCTGAAGCTTCCACCATTAGTCTTATACTCAGATTAATACCATTGTAAACGATTTCCAGTTGTATACAGTAAGGAATACCATGATGTGAACATCTTCTCAATAACTCTTTAAATCTTTCCCATGCATCAGACAACCTTTCATCTTCCAATTGATGAAAAGATGTGATCTCATTTCTCAAATTGGCATTCTTAGTGGGATGGAAATACTTCATCAAAAACTTGTCAACCAAGTCATTCCATGTTGTGATGGAGTCTGGTGATAGGGAATTCAACACTGCTTTTGCTTGGTCCCTTAGAGAGAATGGGAAAAGTCTGAGCTTTATTGCTTCCTGTGATGCTCCAACAATCTTAAAAGCATGACTCACCTCCAGAAACAACTTGGGATGAAGATGAGGATCTTTTGATGGCAGTCCATTAAACTGACCAACAATTTGTAACATCTGAAACATTACTGGCTTTAACTCAAAGCTATCTGCTTGAACTTCAGGTCTAACTATGCCTGGATGTATAGCTTGAGGAGTCAACATAGCATAATCTCGAATAGCTCTTTCTCTATCATCTGCCATATGAATGATATTGTTTCCTGGTTGCTTATAAACATGTTGGCCATTCTGACCTCCTTGTCCATTTAATGGTTGCAATTCTCCTCGGTTGTTCAAATCTCTCATGTCTTGTAAATCATCCATTGCTACAGTGGCTTTTGAATTTCTTTGCTCCTTTCTTAATCTCCTAACAGTCCTCTTAATTTTAGGATCAAAGTGAAACTCAACTTGTTTGTCCTTGCGCAAGCAACAGTTGTTGGAACAATCTAACAACACAGAGAAATAAAGATTAAACAAATAATTAAATAAAACGCTAGAAAAATTGATTCCACAAATCAAAATAAACAATTAGCCCCCGGCAATGGCGTCAAAAACTTGTTGGGTGATTTCTTAATATATAGGTGTCAATGCGCAAGTGTACACAACAAGTAATAAAGTGATAAGTATTCGAGTATCGTCTCCACAGAGACTAATGCTATAAAAGTTGCTACAGCAAGTAATTGTGGTGCAATTTTAATTAAATCAAATTCTTTTTAACAACTAAATTAAACTAAGAAATCTAAATGAGAAAAAATAAAGTGTACTAAAATAATTCAACATGTCTCACACAGGGATGTAATCACTAAAAATGATATAATTGAGTGAATTAACTCACTTAAAGGTATTGACTGTTTTTTATATTACAGCACCGTTGTTATAGCAATTATTACAGCATTGGGCAGTATCCTAATACATCCTCAGCTGTCGCTTGTTGGATTTTTTATATCTTTATGCAACCTAACAATGACCAGTTGATAAATCACACAAAATATAGTATTATGCGATCAAGGTTCCTAATTACCATAGAAGGTGAATCCTTATGTCTAGTTCATCATTAATTTTAAATTAAGTATGGCCTTATTCAAATTAAGTTAATCCAACTTGGGAAACCTAATATAAAACAAAGTATTGCTATGATATTTTCTACTAAAATGGCCTTTTTGTGGCTTTCTCTTAGCTTGATTCACTAAATGGATGGTCAGCCAAAATAATGAATAAAAGTAAGCACTATCAAAACAAAATGCTATAGCAGTCATGTAGTAACACAATAATTTCAGTCAATAAACCATCAAGCTTATCATTCACTCAATTACAAATAGATTTAGTTCATGATTTGTATCAAAACAGAAAATAAATCCAATTCAAGGATCATATCATCATCATGAACCAAAGAAAACAAAGATAATATAGATAGAGGCGAGTGATCCTTTTAGATTTCTTGATTCTTCTTTTTCACGCCTGCAACTTCTGATCAGCCCTTGAATTTCTCTTCTCTTTGCTGTTTTCTTTTTATTTGCTCGTTATTTTCTTGTGGTTGATGGCTCTTTCTTTTATTTGGTGTGCGCTTCCTTTTATAATTGAAAACTAAAGCAACTGGACGCCTGGGGCATGCATATTCCATATTTGGAAACTGCAGATCACAGATTTTTTTTTTGTGATTCGCACGAATTTTTCTTCTCTGTTGTTCCAGGATTGCTATAACAATTATGCTACAGCAATGCACTGTTTGAAACTAGTTTCTACTTTTCTGTAGCCAATTTCCTTCCTCATTTTTCCAAGCCCATTGCACAATATTTCTTCTTTGAATTTGCACTTCCAGTTGCCTACAATGTAGACAAATAATCTAAGCACACGTAATTTATTCCAAAATCATGTAATTTATTACAAATAACTAAAAATAGATAAATATGAAAAATTAAGCTAAAATGCAATTAAAACACATCATTTACACTCTAAGTAATCTTGATTTAAGTCCAAAAGTGCCATTGATAACTCTCATTGCAAAGAGTTATCACCCACCCAAGATTTTTATGTGACAACATGAGTGCAATTTACCTGACAAAGAATCCGTGTTTCATGCCCACACGAAACATATTGAGATTGATCATCGTTTTATATGGGAAGAGGTCTCAGTAGGCTCTCTTGTCACGTAATACATTCCAACAAGATCACAGATTACGGACAACTTTACAAAGCCTTTGAACAAAGCATTGTTCTTAACTTTTCATCGAAAGCTAGGCATTCATTCCTTGGTACGGCCTAGCTTGAGAGGGGTTGATGAATTATCAAGGAATTCTCACGTGACATCTTGACATGCATGGCACATGCAAAAGAAGAATCACATTTGAAACCGAATCAACTGCATCAAGACAGCTCAAGATTAGCACACGATTAACACTAAGTAATTGACAATTTGGTTTCAATCAAATCTCTTGATTTGTATCTATTAACTATTGATGTAGGAAGTTATTTTAGGAATTTTAAGATTCTAAAATTTTATTATCTTAGGACTTTCTATTTTAATTAGAGTCAATTCTGGTATTTTATTATTTTAGGACTTTCTATTTTAATTAGAGTCAATTATGGTATTTTATTATTTTAGGACTTTTTATTTTAATTGGAGTCAATTAAGGTATGAAATTTAGTAAGCTTAGTAAAGTATGTTTTATTTCTAGTATAATTGTGATTTAGTTTCCCATTTTTAAGTTAACTTAGGGAAAGTATATTCTCTTTCTATTATAATTGTAATTTAGTTTTCTTTTTTAAGTTAACTTGGGGAAGTGGGTTTTTATATTATAAATATAGAGGTCTTATCATTGTTTTAAGGACTTTTCAAACTCAATTATTCTTTAACCTGAGAATGGCAGCGATGGAGCAAGCAATCGAGGGTCCCACGCTTTTCGTGAATAATATAGAAAGAGGGCAGTGATAAAAAGTTAATTGCAAGAAGGTTATTGAAGGAGTCAATAAAAAAGAAAAACCTTAGAATTATCACCATGAAAAGGTTCGATGTGGTTTGAATTATGAAGTAGCGCTTCAGGGCATCAATCGTGAAGTAGTACCACAGAACCAAGAACTCATGAGGCGAGTGCAGCAGCATGTGAGTTAAAAGTTAAAAAGTGATTTAGAGGAATAAGAAGATGAGGATTATAATAAGAGGCATGGGAAGAATTCAGTTACAAGATTAATATTGATATTACAGATTTTTATGACGTGATGCATGTTGAAGAATCTTTAGATTGGATATCAGATATAGAAAATTTCTTTCAGTAAATAGAGATTCCGTAAAATAAGCAGGTTAAACTTATAGCATTTAAGTTGAATGGTGCAACATGTGCATAGTGTAAAACATCCAAAATTGAAGAAGAGTTACGAGAAAGCCATTGATCAAATCGTGGCCTAGAATGCAAAGGATGATGAAAGAGTACTTCTTGCCAAAGGATTATCAACAACATTCGTACGTGAAATATCATAATTGTAGGCAAGGAAATTGCGATGTTGATGAATATAAAAAAGAATTTTATCATCTGCACACAAGAAAAAAGTATAGATGAGCTAGAGTTTTAGATAGTTACAAAATATGTTAGCTGGTTGAAGCAAGAATTGCAAGATGAGATTATAGACGCGATTTGGGATATGGGTATAGCAATTGCTAGAGCAAAGAAGTCAGGAGAGCAAAAGGAACGTGTTGTCTTTAGAGTTTAGCAAAGACAACTCATTGATGTGCAAAATAGACCAAACAGTGCAGGGATTGAAAACAAGCAGAAGACTTAGGCTGGTAGTAGTCAAATGCAACAACCAATACAACAGCAGTTAAGGCAACAACTGCCAAGACAGCAGTAGCCACTTAGACAGGAGAATAATCCTTATGCAAAGCCTATGCCAAATAAGTGTTTCAAGTATGGAGAATTAGGACATAGATAAAGTGATCTTCGTTATAAAAATTTAAATTTGGTAAGGTTAAAGACAGTGAAGCAGAGGCAAATGACGTTGAGGATGAGAATGAAAAAGAGGCCTTGGAATTGGAAGTAGATGAGGGAAAGTTACTGAATTGTATTGTGTAGAAAATTTTATTAGCACCGAAATTTGAAGAAGATAACCAGCGCAACAAGATTTTCAGAGCACATGGCACCATCAACGATAAGGTGTGCAATGTGATAATTAATAGTGGAAATAGCAAGAACATAGTTTCAAAGGCATTGGTTAACGTGATAGGGCTCTCCACAGAGAAACATCCTGTACTTTACAGAATATGATGGATAAAGAAAGGAATAGAAATGCGAGTAATAGAGGCATGCCTTGTTCCTTTGTCCATTAGAAAGATTTATAAAAGTGATGTTGTATGTGATGTAGTAGACATGGATATGTGCCATCTGTTATTGGGTAGACCTTGGCAATTTGATGTGGACGTAGTACATAGAGGAAGGGATAATGTGTACGAGTTTTGGTGGAATAGTAAAAAGGTTCGCTTAGTGTCTTTATCAAACAAGAAGAAGAACCCTAAGACTGAGGGAAAGAATTTTCTGGCTATTGTAAAGGCACATCTGGAAGAAGATTGTGATTGGTGTAAGAAGTTATAGAAGGAAGATGAGCTCAAGGTAAATTCTATTCCTAAAGAGGTACAGCCATTGCTAGTCAAGGTCGCAGATATTACATCATCAGAGATGCTAGATAGGCTACTACCTTTGTGATATATCCAGCATCATATAGACTTAGTCACTGGAGCAAGTTTACCTAACTTGCCCCATTATCGTATGAGTTCTTCTAAGCATGTGATTTTACCAGGACAGGTTGATGAATTGTTGCGAAAGGGATTTATTCATGAGAGCATGAGCCCATATGCTGTACTAGCATTGTTGGTGCTAAAGAAAGATGAGAATTGGCGTATGTGTGTGGATAGTAAGCGGATTAATCAAATTACAGTGAAATACCAATTTCCTATTCTTACATTTCGAGATTTACTAGATTAGCTTGATGGAGCTCGGGTTTTCTCAAAAATAGACTTGTGAAGTGGTATCATCAGATTCAAATTAGGCCTGGAAATGAGTGGAAAATTATGTTTAAGACGAAGGAAGGACTATATGAGTGGCTTATGTTGCTATTCGGATTATCAAACGCGCCAAGTACTTTTATGCGCTTAATGAATTAGGTTCATAAGCCCTTTTCTTACAAATTTGTTATGGTATATTTTGATGATATTTTGGTGTATTTTGTTGATATGGTTGAATAAGACACAACAGAAGTGGTCTACTTACGACCAAGAATTTTATGCCATCTTTAAGGCATTATAGACATGGGAGCATTACTTGATTAAAAAAGAGTTCATGCTCTACAGCGACCATCAGGCACTGAAGTACTTTAACCATTAGTTGAACTTGAGCAAGAAGCATGCGAGAAAGGTGAGTTATATGCAGAAGTTTCTTTTGTTTTGAAACATAAATCTAGGAAGCAGAATAAAGTAGCACACGCGCTCAGTAAGAGGGCAACTTTACTAGTAACTCTAGTTAATAAAGTTACTGGTTTTGAGTGCTTAAGGGAGTTGTACGCTAATGATGACGACTTTGCACATATTTGGGATTGCTGCATTAATCATCAGGATGTAAAGGATTTCTTTATTCCAGATGGATATTTATTCGAGGCCAACCAATTATGTGTTCCTCAAAGTTCTTTAAGGGAGCAAATTACTTGCGAGTTGCATAGAGGAGGATTGGGCAAACATCTTGGACGAGATAAGACCAAGGCACTTGTAGGGGAATATTATTATTGGCCACAGTTGATCAAAGATGTGCGGTAAATCGTGTTAACGTGTTGGGTTTACCAAGAAGGCAAGGGATATACACAGAATACGGGTTTATACATATCTTTACCCGTTCCAAAAACTATTTGCTTGGATCTGTCTATGGATTTCATGTTAGGATTGCCGCACACAAGGATGGATCGAGACTCTATACTAGTGGTCGTTGACAGGTGTTCAAAGATGGCACACTTTATTACTTGTAAGAAGACTAAATATGCCCCTTTAGTAGTGCATTTGTTCTTTCGAGAGATATTAAGTTTGCATGGTGTTCCAACTACTATCACTTCTGACAGGGATGTGAAGTTCATTAGTAAGTTTTGGCATCATCTCTGGGACAAGTTTAGTACACAGTTGCAGTTTAGTAGTGTTTTGCATTCACAAACAGATGGGCAAAGACGAAAGTAGTCAATTGAACTTTGGGCAATATGTTGCCCTATGTTTGTGGTGACAAGCAACAGAACTAGGAAGCTGCATTGCCTCAGGTTGAGTTTGCTTATAATAGCATGGTGAATCATTCTATTGGTAAGACCCTTTTTGAGATACATTTATGACCCTCATCGTGTGTATGACTTGGCTGTCTTGTCAACAGTAGTTGTAGTTGGAGAAAGCAAGGCAATAGATAATGCGGTGAAAAAGCTCTAAAGATTCATGCTGAGGTACGGGCTCACTTGGAGCCTGCCAATGCTAAGTACAAGACTGAAGCAGACAAACATCGGCAAAAGAAAGTGTATTCAAAAGGAGACTTAGTGATGGCATATTTACAATGGAGCCGTTTTTCTGTCATTCGCACTAAATTGGAGAAGCGCAAATATAGACCATTTCGAGTGGCTTGGAAGATCAATGACGATGCTTATGTGCTCCAGTTACCAAACAATTGGAACATCTCTCATACTTTTAATGTGGCTGATCTGTTCGAGCATCATCCAGACGATGAGAGACAATGAGGAGTTATACGAGCTAAACTCAAGGACGAGTTCTTTTCCAAGTGCGGGGGACTGATGTAGGAAGTTATTTTAGGAATTTTAAAATTCTAGAATTTTATTATTTTAGGACTTTCTATTTTAATTGGAGTCAATTAAAGTATGAAATTTAGTCAACTTAGTAAAATATCTTTTATTTCTAGTATAATTGTGATTTAGTTTCCCATTTTTAAGTTAACTTAGGGAAAATATATTTTATTTCTATTATAATTATAATTTAGTTTTCCTTTTTAAGTTAACTTAGGAAAGTGAGTTTCCTCTATTATAAATATATAGGTCTTGTCATTGTTTTAAGAACTTTTCAAACTTTTTATAAACTTTTTATTTAGAGACTTATTTTTCTCTATCTTTATCTTTTTTTAAAGGGAAATTATCCACCGACCACCCGATTTTTTTCACTTTTTTAAAAATACACAATATCTTTTTTTTTTTTGCCTGAATTACACCAGAAGTTATAATTTTTTTCACTTTTCCACTTCCGTCTGTTGACCATTAAGATTCTGTTATTTTTTTAACAAAATGACGATTTTGCCCCTCAAATGTAAAATTACAATTTCATTCTATAGCATTAATTTTGGGGGACAAAAAGTCATTTTGTTAAAAAAACTAACGGAATCTTAACGGTCAACAGACGAAAGTGGAAAAATGCAAAGAATTATAACTTCAGGTGTAATTTAGGCAAAAAAAAAAAAAAGAATTTTGTATTTTTAAAAAAGTCCGAAACATTAGGTGGTCGGTGGATAATTTCCCTTTTTTAAATTCTGCTTCGTCAACTATGATTGATTTCTCAAAAAAATATTCTTTTCCTTATTTTTTTTGTTATCTTTGCTTCTTGGTGTATATATATTGTAATACTTTGCACTTTTATTCATCATTCAAGAAAAGGAAATACAAAAGCTATTTTTCTAATTCTTGCACGGTATTGGTTTTTTATTTATAAGATATTCAACAAGTGGAATAAGTGAGAAAAAGACATACTAGCAGAAATTTTATAGCCATTTTGTCTAAGCAATTGAAATTGAAGAGAGCTATAATAGAGGTCATCATTCTCATTATCCCCAACATCATAGTCTTGGTGAGCCTTATGCATTTTTCTGAAGATTTCATCAATCTCACTTTCAAAATGGTAAGGCACTCCTAAACGCTGAATTGCTTCAATCAAGTCCAGATTATTTTGTGAAGACTTGTTGATATAAGCTTTTAGCATCCTTCTAATTTCCTTCTTCGGCTCTTGATGCTTTGCACTGCCATTATCTTTTTCCTGATGAAGATGTTAATCTTTTAATATTAATTTTGATGATAACAAAACTTATATGTTTTTTATTAAAATGTTGGGGCCATTAAAATGAATTTCTTAAAGCCATAGACATGTTTAAAGAAGCTTAATGACCGTTAACTTGAGTCAGAAAATCATTTTTCTACAAAAAGTTGTCAAAATATAGATTCTGGATATTACCCTTGAACCATTTATTATAAAAAGCAAACCGATAATTTACAAAAAGATTTAGTCTTTTAATGGTTAGCTGGACTTGTTTTAGAGCACTCTGGAAATTAACGGTGAACCGTTTATTAATAAATCACAAACCAATAATTTATAGAAAAGAGAGTTTTTTAATCTTGAACCGTTTAGCAAAAACAAAGACCTAAGTCTGTTTTATAGGATTCTGAAAATAAACGGCAATCCGATAATGGAAAATGGTAAACCGTTTATTTAAAATCTAAGGACAACGACTACTTGGAGAAGTCAAAACGGTAAACTGACAGTAGTAAACGATAATCCGATTATTCTTAGAAAGTTAACAACAGCTAGTTTTTAGCTCCAACTATAAAATGGCTCAATCAAATTCAAATCAGAAGAGATTAAACAATTATCATTGAGCTGCTACTGAGAAAACATTCATCATTAAGCTTTAAACTTTTTTTTGTTTCATTGATTCACACCTTGAAATTTCAATTGTAATGATATACATTGTGGGAGAGATTGTTTGATTGTAATATTTGCTTTTGAGTGATTGTAAGTGTTGGGAAACACTTGGGTTAAGAGATTGGGAATAATCTCTTGTTGTAAAGGTTTATTGACACGTTTGAAGTCAATTGTAAGTGTTATTGAAGCCTTGAAGGCTTGCTTAGTGGAATCCTCAAGCCCAGTGAGCTTGATAGTGTAGAAGTAGTCACGGTTGGCTGAAGCACGTAAAAATTATGTGTTTGCTTTCTCTTACCCTATGTCTTTATTATTTATTGCATATTAATTATTTATTTTGAATTTGATTGGTTTATAATTTTTTTTAATGCTTTTAGCTTTTAAATTTTGATTAAGAACCCAATTCACCCCCCCTCTTGGGTAGCCTAGTTAGTATTTCATTTGGTATCAGAGTTAGGTTCTCTTGTTAAAACTTAACTGTCTAAGAGTAAAAGATCCATGGCAACCCAAAATAATTCTAGTTTTAGGGAAGGACAATCCACTAGTAGACTACCATTCTTTAATGGAAATGATTATCCCTATTGGAAAACTAAGATGAGAATTTATTTGCAAACATTAGATTATGAAATATAGAAGGTTTTTTGTGATGGTCCATTCATGCCTATGACTAAAGATGAAGAAGGGGAAGATATTCTAAAACCTTCACGTGAATGGAATGACTTGGAAAAGAAAAAAACTTCTTTAAACTCCAAAGCTATGAATGCCTTGTTTTGTGCCCTAGATAAGAAAGAGTTTCATAGAGTTTTAGGTTGTTCTAATGCTTATAAGATTTGGAAGAAACTTGAAGTAGTTTATGAAGGAATAAATCAGGCTAAAGAATCCAAAATTAGTAGATGCATCAGGCAATATGAGTTGTTTCAAATAGAGCAAAATGAGAGTGTTTATTCTATGTATACTAGATTCACGGACATCTTAAACACTCTAGGAGCACTTGGTAAGACATTTTCAAATAGCGAGAAGGTAAAGAAAATAATTAGATCATTACCAAAGGAATGAAGACCTAAGAAAACTGTCATTGAGGAAGGCAAAGATTTAAATACGTGGTCTATTGATGATCTAATTGGCTCACTTATTTCTTATGAAGAAGATTTGCCAGCTGAAAGAGGAGATGAAGATAAGAAGAACAAAAGCATCGCCTTGAAAGCATCAAAATCTTAAAGTGATTTTGAAGATGAAAAGAAGGCTATGATAGCCAGAAAGTTTAGGAAATTTTTCACAAAATTCGGTGAATGAAGAAAATTCAAAAACTTTAAGAATCAAAAGGAGAAGAAGTAAGCAATCATATGTTATGAATGCAAGAAGCCTGGTCATATAAAATCTAAATTCCCTCTTCTTAACAAACTTAAGAAGAAAACCATGGTGGCAACATGGGATGATAGTGATGAAGAATTAAGTGAAGATGAACAATCACAAGAAATGTCAAACTTGGCACTAATGGCAATAGGAGAAGATGAGCTTGATGAGATAAGTGATCTTCCAACCTATAATGAATTATATGATGCTTTTAATGAGTTGCATAGTGATATGATGAAAATTGGTAAGAAAAATGCATGTTTGCAGAAGAAAATGGTAGAATTTCAAATGAAAAGGATGCCTTGCAAAAATGCAATGATTTGCTAAATGAAAATATTAAAGGACTAAAATTAGATAATGAAATATTGCATGATAGGATTGCATCCTTAAAAGGTAAACAAAGTATTTCATATGAGCATGAAAAATTACATGTTGATAACTTGATCAAAGAAAATGAAGAGCTTAAAAAGAAGAGAAGTGTGCTCAATGAGATTTGTTAAAATTCACACATGGTCAAAAGAATTTAGAAAAATTACTCAGTTCTAAAAAATATATGTTTGATAAAGGAGGAATTGGGTATAAGCCTAACTTGAAACAAAAATATTACAAAAGCTACTTTATTAAGGCTACCTCCACTAATAACCATGAAATTGTTTGTCAGTATTGCAATGGAAATGGTCACATGAATTATAGATGTCCTGTTAAGAAAAATGCATATTATTGAATTAAATGTGTTTGGGTTCTAAAAGGAACCGTTACTAACACTCAAGGACCCAAAAAGTTTCGAGTACTTAAAACTTGAGATCTTCTCTGCAAGAATCAAAGAAAAAGGGAAAGAGAAGTAAATGGTATTTGGACAGCCGATGTTCAAGACATATGACCGATGATTATTCATGGCTCTCAAGTTTTAGCAAAATAAAAAATGGTGGAGATGTATCCTTTGGAGATAATTCAAAAGGAAAAATCATTGGTATTGGTAATGTTGGTAAAGTTTCCTCAATGCTTATTGAAAATGTATGCTTAGTTGAAAATCTAAAATACAACTTGCTTAGTATTACTCAATTGTGTGATAAAGGATATACAGTTTCTTTTTATAAAATAAAATGTGTTATTGAAAATGCATGTGATGATAAAATTTTCTTTGTTGGAAAGAGGTGTGTTAATGTTTATACTATTGATATAGATTTTTCATCTACTTATGATAAATGTTTTTCTGCATTACATGATGATAGTTGGTTATGACATAGAAGACTAGGGCATGCAAGCATGGATTTAATTTCAAAGATTTCCAAAAAAAATTTAGTTAAAGATCTTTTGAAAATCGATTTTGAAAAAGATCAAAACTTTTTTCAAAAACAAAAATCATATTTATGCTTCAAAACCACTTTAACTTCTTCACTTGGATTTGTTTGGACCTTCTAAATATGCTAGTCTAAGTGGTAAATATTATGCATTTATAATTGTGGATGATTATTCTAGATATACATGGGTCTTATTCTTAGCTAATAAGGATGATGCCTTTGATGCATTTAAAGTTTTCTGTAAAACGGTTCAAAATGAAAAAGGCTATTTCATTACTTGCATTAGAAGTGATCATGGTGGAGAATTTGAAAATCATGCATTTGAGAGGTTTTCTAATGGTTTTGGTATTAAACATCAATTTTCATCACCTAGGACTCCACAACAAAATGGAGTTGTTGAGAGAAATAATAGGTCTATTCAAGAAATGGCTAGGACCATGTTAAATGAAAATGCGTTAGGAAAATACTTTTAGGCTGAAGCCATAAATACCGCATGTTATGTGTTAAATCGTGTTTTGATTAGACCACTTCTTAATAAAATTCCCTATGAGCTTTGGAAAGATAGGAAACCTAACATTGGTTATTTCAATGTTTTTGGATGTAAATGTTTTATATTGAATACTAAAGATAATCTTGGTAAATTTAATCCAAAATCGGATGTTGGTATTTTTTTTTGGATATTCAAGTACTAGCAAAGCATATAGAGTATATAATAAAAGAACCTTGGTTGTTGAAGAATCCATGCACGTTACGTTTGATGAATCTAACCCCTCATTTATGAAGAAAGTTGTTGTTAATGATGCAGATGAAAAAGTGCAACAAAAAGAACCTTTAAACGTCAAACAAGATGCTTCACCTTATGAGAATCAAGAGAAGCAAAAAGAAGAACAGACTAATATGGAGCAAAATGAAGTTAATTCTCAAACACTCCCCAACGAGTGGAGGTATGTCTCTTCTCACCCTAAAGACTTAATTTTATGAGATCCTTTACGAAGTGTAACCACTAAATCATCACTTAGGAACACATGTGCACATATTGCATTCATATCTCAAATTGAACCAAAATCCTTTACGGATGCAAAAAATGATGAATATTGGATTATGGCAATGTAAGAGGAGTTAAATCAATTTGAGAGAAACAATGTATGGAAATTAGTTCTTAAACCGGAACATCAAATCCGTTATAGGCACTAAATGGGTATTTAGGAATAAGATGGATGAATCTGGTGAGGTTGTAAGGAATAAAGTTAGATTAGTAGTTCAAGGTTACAATCAAGAAAAAGGAATTGATTTTGATGAAACTTTTGCACTTGTAGCTAGATTAGAATCCATTAGGATGCTCTTAGCATTTGCATACTATAAGAATTTTATTTGGTAACCAATGGATGTCAAAAGTGTATTTCTAAATGGGTACATCATGGCAGAAGTGCATGTAAAACAACCTTCTTGTTTTGAAAATGAAAAATTTTCAAATCATGTTTATAAATTGTCAAAAGCTTTGTATGGATTAAAACAAGCACCTAAAGCTTGGCATGATAGGCTTGGTAAATTTCTTTTGGAAAATAATTTTTCAATTGGAAGAGCATATACTATACTATTTATTAAGCATAAAAATCAAGATATACTTATTGTCCAAATTTATGTCGATGACATTATTTTTTATTCTACTAATGAGTCTTTGTGTAAGGAATTTTCATCTTGCATGAGCAAAGAATTTGAGATGAGCATGATGGGAGAATTAAAGTACTTCCTTAGGTTATAAATAAAAAAAAAACGAAGAAAGAAGCTTCATCAATCAAGCCAAATATTTGAGAGATTTACTCAAAAGATTCAGACTTGAAGACGGAAAGGTCAAAAGTACTCCAATGTGCTCAACAATTAAGCTTGACAAAGATGAAAACGGTAAAGATATTGATGTAAAAAAATATCAAGGTATGATCGAATCTTTATTTTACTTAACTGCTAGCAGACCCGATGTCATGTTTAGAGTATGTTTGTGTGCAAGATTTCAATCATGTCCTAAAGAATCTCATTTGCTTGCTGTCAAGAGAATTTTTCGTTACTTGAAAAGAACCATAGATCTTGGCATTTGGTATCCTAGAGGAACTCATATAGATTTAACTTGTTATTCGGATGTCGATTTTGTTTGTTATAAGGTTGATAGGAAGAGTACTAGTGGAACTTGTTACTTTCTAGGTCACTCACTTGCCTCTTGGTTTAGCAAAAAACAAAACTTGGTTGCACTCTCAACCACCGAAGCAGAATATATTGCAATCAGTAGTTGTTGTGCACAAGCACTTTGGATGAAACAAACCCTTACAGACAATACAAGTGCCATAAATCTATCTAAGAATCCTATGCAACACTCTAGAAACAAGTATATTGAGATAAGACATCATTTCTTAAAAGATCATGTTCAAAAAAGGGATATTTTATTAAATTTTATTTTAATTGAAAAACAGCTCGCTAATATCTTTACTAAACCTCTTGGCGAAGAACAATTTGCTAAAATTAGGCATGAGCTTAGAATGATAAATGTTGCACAATAGTTTTGCTTTATACAATGTCTTCTTTGTTTTTCTATAATATGATTATTAGATGTTTTAAATTGTGTAAATTTAGGAATCATATATTATATTGACCTTTAAAGACATTTTTTATCAACTAAATGGTTTGATATGTATTAAGTATTAGATATTTTGCACAATATTTTCATATTTTGGATACTTTTATATGTGATAGATTGTTTCTTATTTTTATGAATGCTTGTGTTATAAATGAGACTTAGCATTGATTTTGCTATGATTTTAGCATTGGTTTTAGTTGTTTAATATTGATTTTGAATTTTTTTTTGGTGTAAATTTTGCTAATGGTTTTTGAAGAGATACTTAATGTATAGGAGAGATTTTGCTGAAATTTTCACTTGTTGAGGAAGGATATGTCTTTATTCTTTTTTTTTTTTTTTATGATGAAAGGGGAGAATAAGTTATATTTTTATATCTTTTCACAGGGAGCTTATATTCAGGGGGAGTTAACAAAATTTTCTTATCTTTACATATAAAGTTTGTCATCATAAAAAAGGGGAGATTGTTAATCTTATAATATTGATTTTGATGATAACAAAACTTATATGTTCTTTATTAAAATGTTGGGGCTATTAAAATGAATTTCTTAAAGCTATAGACATGTTTAAAGAAGCTTAATGACCATTCACTTGAGTCGAAAAATCATTTTTCTACAAAAAGTTGTCAAAATATAGATTATAGATATTACCCTTGAACTGTTTATTATAAAAGGCAAATCGATAATTTACAGAAAAGATTTAGTCTTTTAATGTTTAGCTAGACTTGTTTTAGAGCATTCAGGAAATTAACGGTTAATCGTTTATTAAAAAACGGCAAACTAATAATTTACAGAAAAGAGAGAGTTTTCTAATCTTCAACCGTTTAGCAAAAATGGAAACCTAAGTCTGTTTTGCATGATTCTAGAAATAAATGGCAATCCAATGATGGAAAACAGTAAACCGTTTATTTAAAATCTAAGCATAACGGCTATTTGGACAAGTCAAAACGGTATATCGACAGCAGTAAACGACAATTCGATTATTCTCAGGAAGTCAACAACAGCTAGTTTTCAGCTCCAACTATAAAATGGCTCAATCAAATTCAAATCAGAAGATATCAAACAATTATCATTGAGCTTGCTACTGAGAAAACATTCATCATGGAGCTTTAAACTTGTTTTTGTTTCATTGATTCACACCTTGAGATTTTAATTGTAATCATATACATTGTGTGAGAGATTGTTTGATTGTAATCTTTGCTTTTAAGTGATTGTAAGTGTTGGGATACACTTGGGCTAAGAGATTCAGAATAATCTCTTGTTATAAAGGTTTATTGACACCTTTGAAGTTAATTGTAATTGTTGTTGAAGCCTTAGAGGCTTGCTTAGTGGAATCCTCAAGCCCGGTGAGCTTGGAGGCATGGACGTAGGCACGGTTGACTGAACCACGTAAAAATCACGTGTTAGCTTTCTCTTATCATATCTCTTTATTATTTATTGCATATTAATTGTTTATTTTGAATTTGATTGGTTTATAATTTTCTTTAAGCTTTTAGCTTTTAAATTTTTATTAAGAACCCAATTCACCCCTCTCTTGGGTAGCATAGTTAGTATTTCAGAAGAAAATAAATTGAGAGATGTTAGTAGAGGAATGAATAAATTTTAGAGCTTGTATATATATATCTACTTGCCTATATCTTAGTATACAAATTAACACATGCAATACTACCATTGTGGTACATATTTTACCATGGAGTCACTTGTATATGAGAGGAAATAGTCCCCCCAAATGCTATGATGAAAATTTATAGAGCAACGAGTAGAATCTTTCTTAGCATTTCGTTGGATAATTTTAGAAGGAGAGGTTGAAACTTGAAGAGACATACTAATTTTGTATTACTTTCTAAAGACTTTTTAGTTTTGAGATAAAAAGGTTGTTTAATTCTTGGCGTGGCTTCTTGTGCTTCAAAAGCTAGACAGTGTGAGTCTTTAGAGCCTTCATGCTCATGCATTTTATAGACTTCGAGTGAAAAAAGACAGCCTAATACTAAGCAGGAAGCAACAACCTTATTCTCACGTTGCACATGTTTGAAGCATCGAAACTCTTTAAGCATCAGCAGACCTAGGATTTTAAATTCCTCGAGCTAAATTTTTTTAAAAAAATACGTACATACATACATACATATGTATGTATGTATATATGTATGTATTGTAAAGTGAACATAAAATTTCATAAGTAGAAAAAAATAACATAAACCTAATAAGAAAGGGACATTAGAAGCCTTACCCCAAATAATATTTACTTTAAACAAAATAATTATATAAAAAAAGTTGAAAGAAATGTAATTCAAAATAAAAATCCTACTAAAGTTATATTTTTCATAGTTTTAAACAATAGAACTCATCAATTGTAGAATCTGAATTAATAGCATTTGCAATTTCTCCTTCAGCATAAATTACTATACTATCCAAAAGGCACTCATTTTCCATCTTACTATGAAGTGATGCCTTGATAAGGCTCATGGTTGAACATGCATGTGTTGTGCAAATTTTATTAAATTTACAACTGGATGAATCTATTGTAGAATAAATCAACGATGACAAGCATTGATCACAATAGGAGGTGAATTTTAATTGCTTATAGAATTAATTTTCTGAGTGGGTGGTTAGATTTTTAATGAAAGCGACGTAGGCTAGCTTATGATTTAAATTAGAACGACAGGAATAAACTATTAAAATGAAGTGCTTGGGTCTCTGGATCTGTACTTAACATGCACTATGGGCTTAACATTCCTTATTAGTGTCAATTAAATCATGAAGGGGCATTTTCCACTCCTTATGAACCTCACTCTAATTAATATGGTGCTAAGTGCTTATCGTGTCAAATAGTAATAACCTTGTAATAGAAAGACGGTTATACCGGTACAATATCTAGACAAAATTATTACTATCTGTAAACGAAAAGTCAAAACATCCACAAGAATCGGAAGGGAAGAAAAAGTAAATTTACCAAATTAAGCCCATGGAGAATGTTGAGACTTCACCTTCAACCAAAGCTTGAAAGAAAATTAGCTACTCATAATTGAACTAGGGGTAAAATGGGAATTTATTAAAATAAATAGAAAATACAAGATAGAAAAGGAATTACAGAAAATGAAGCTCAAAAATAGATTCAGCGGTGTCAAATTAGAGAGGGAGCCCTCTATTTATAAATAAAATGAGTAAATCATGGCCATCGGATCAAAACAATTTGGACGCTCAGGATTTCAGTACGTGGCGGGTTCTGATTGGATAGAACACATCATTAGGTCTATTGTTACAGTGCATTTCATGCACTAGTTTTACATTGTTTACTCCCTTTATTATCAATGTTTCACACTTAATAGTTGTGATTTACTTGTGTTTTATTTTTGTAGGTGCAATTCTATTAATTAGTGTTAAATTGAGCTACAAGATGATGTTTGAGGATGAATTGACTTATTGGAGAAATTCTCAATTTCAGAAGAAGTTTGTTGATAAGGCGTGGCCGCGTGACAGTCGATTTCAGAAGATGTTTGTTGATAAGGCGTGGGCGCGTGCTATCAATTGCGGACTTGACGTTTTTATTTTTTTTTAACGTGTTTTATATTTTTGTTACTCTTGTAATCTTGAGCTTAAATTTTAGATAATATTTTATATAATATTTTAGATATTAGTATCTTTATCCTCTTGAAGAAAACTATAAAAATGGGAGATAAAGAAGGATTAAGATTAGATTTTGGATTATTAATTACTTTTATTTTTTTAGGGTTTTCTCTTTTTCTCCATGAGGAACTAAACTTATTTTTTCTAGTTGAAGGGTTAATGAAGCTTTGATTCACCATTACTGTGAGATCTTTCTCGTGCTTTTAATTTTTTTATTGCATTTTGGGTATTTGTTTATTCTTTGAATTATTGTCATGATTATGTTTGTTAATTAGATAATTGGCCACTATTTAATTATCAATTTAATCTACTGCTAATTGAAAGATTCATAGTATGAAGGTTTTGATGCTTTTGGAAAATAACATAGCAGTGCGTTGTGTTATGGGAATAAACAATTTAATTTAAATGAAGCATCGTATGTGTTTGTTAATTAAGATTTGGGTCTCTCTAATTTTCAGGCTGTCAATTGATTAAATCCTATGATTGTATCTAGGGTTGTTTATTGATTAGGGACATAACCAATGGTCGTACCTTGGTTATCGACTAATTAAGGAGAGATTGGCTATTAGAGTGTCTCAGTAACTATAACCAGTCTATTCATAAGCAATATTAATTTATCGTTGTATCGATGATCAGTAATCGAATCAAAGCTGAGTTAATTCCTTTAACCAGAGTTTTCCCATTTTGAATTATACTTTTAATTTGCATTCTTATTAATTTAAATTGATTTTCATTATTATCAACAATCCCCCAATTTACATTTTCATTTTAAAAAGGATTTAATAATTACCAGTCTCTGTGGACACGACATTGCTCAATCACTATATACAATCTTGTTTAGAGTAGGTTTTTATATTTGCTGGCTTCGACACCCATCAGCTATCAATCCATGTATATGCATGTACCATACACACGATTTTCAGTCCACTAATATACTGCCATGTCACCGATCAATGCCACATAAGCATTTTAGTCCAATAGGATCATGACACATCATTAGTCAACACCACATCATCAGTCAATGCAACATAAACAATCAATGCCACATCATTCATCCAATCGAATGTGTATATATGAACAGTTCCATTTATCTTTCTAGGCTCCTCCTAATGTTTTTTATTGTCCTGGATTCAAAATTGCTGTTTGTTTTGCTATTTGATCTCTCGTTCATTGTGAAATGGCCATGATACCCCTAGAATACATAAAATACTTAATTAAAATAAAAATACATAATTAAATCACAAGGGACTTAAAAATATAAAAGTATGGATTTTAGTAAGACTTAGAGTGTAAAATGACGATTTTCTCCTTTATAAATACACACTTTTTAGCACTCAACAGCACGCTTTGTTATGACTATAGAAACTGGAAGAGTCAACACTAGAGGAATTAGTCTATCAATCAAGAAATAGTGTTGCATCTTCTTTGTTTTAATTAATCGTTGACATAACTCATAAATTGAAATAACTTTTAGAAAACATGGATGACATCAAACCTATAATGTCCCAATTCTCTTCTCAAAGCAAGAATCTTATTTATAGTGAAATTAAGAGGATAAAACTTCTTAGCAAGACAACAAATATGATCTATATCAAATAATTTAAACCCATGGATTGAATCCAAAGCTGAGCTTAAAGTTAAGAGTTCCATATTTTTCTCTAGCAACCTACTATTTATCTCTATCAATTGAAAATCTATTACAACATTTAATGTATCAAAGTGATAACGATGCTCAACTGTAACATAATTTTTTTGTTGATAAGAACATTTTATACCTTCATTATAACAAACATTCATATCAACCACACTAGTGTCATACTTTCCACAAAATGATACCACACTTTTAATAAAATCATCCCAACCGTTATCTTAAAATTCTTGCAAAAGCCTTTTAGTACTTGTGACATAATTCAAAGCATTCAAGATGTCTAAACATTTTGTTGGTAATGCTCGACAAAGAATATCAGAGATTCTAAGAACTCTACTTAACAAAAGCAGAATAAACACAAACTCAAAGGATTTCATCTATCTTTATACACCTTTAGTTTCTCCATGCATATCTCAACTAGGTCCATCATTAATCATCTTTCTTATAACTTCGAGACTTGCACGAAACATCTCAATAAGCCTAGTAATTGAAGTAAAATGTGAGCCCTAATGAGGGTCTCTAGCTTTTTGTAAAGTTTGGACTTAACTAGCTCCTGTACCCATCTTAAGCTCTTCTGAAGCTATCAATTCTATAATTTCTTTGGCAACGTTTAATTCTACCCCCAAACCTACTCTAGACATGAAAAACATGTATGCAAAACGGTGAAAATGACATAAAAAAAAAACTACTTGATAAAAGAAGAAGTTAAAAAGATCACACTTAAAATGACTGTCGAAGCTTTTTAAAAAAAAATTGTACGAAATTTTTTTTAACTAAGAAGATGTGTTTTTAAAGTCACTACACTCCATATTTAGCCATATTCAACTAAAAAATTTGTTAGTTTCTACAACAAAAATCAATAAAAATTTCACCAAGATTGAGATATTCCATAATTGTCAACTATTCCCTTCCTCCAACAAGAACGAAACATTGTCCTCAAGATTTGAAAGAAAAAAATATGGTTTAAAAGACATCACGTGGGTGCTGCATCACAAAAGAAAATATTTACAAGCGGAGAGTTAAATCTAATTTGCACTTCTTACTACGACTACTGTTACCATTATTAGTTGGCCATTCTAACACAAGGGTCGTGGGATCGGGCTCTCGTCTATAAGCTTGTAACAGATCAAATAACTCGTTAGTAGTATGAGCACAAATAAAAAACTTTTCTGTTGTGAAAGGGATGAAATGGTTTTTTATGAAATGATTAAGAAATGAGATAAAGCCATTATAAAAGTTATTGACATTTAACAAACTGATGTGTTTCTGATGAATGTTCAGGTAGGCCCAAGATACTAATGTGATTAGTGCCTCTAAAGTTGCAAGATCTCTTGGTAGGAAAATAAAAGCATCAGCATGATTTAGCATTTTGGTTATTCTCTCTTACATACTTAAGACAACTAACTCTTCGCCAGTTGGTGAGTCAGACGAATAGCCTAAAGGTTTTAGGCTTCTTGGGATAATGCCTAACATTTGACTCCCTCTAATATAAGCAGCTTCTAAGACCAGTTTTGATAACCTTCGGTCACCTCCTCTATATACCAAATGTAAATTTCTTTATGCTATGCTTTGACTAAGATCTATGACTGCCTCAACGAACTTTTTATGTTTGCCATAGGTAAACCCAAATAGCACACAAATGTTCTTGAATTGTTTATTGGGAGTAGCTGCCATTGGGATGCTTCTAAAAAATAATTTGTGAGTGTTAAAAAAAAAGAATCATATTCAAGGATCTTGGTGACAATGGTTTATAGCTGTATATGAAGTAACATGTTTGTGTCAATTAACACGTAACAGACATGGCTCGAGAGTAAAAAAGAAAATAGTAAAATGAAAAAGCAAACAATGATAAAATTATTAAAGATAAGAATGCAAATAATAAAACAATAGTGAAATAAAACAACAGTAAAAGGATATTTATAGGTAGTTGTGACTATGACTCACATCTTCCTCTGGTTTTACATCTAGAAACGGCTTGGACGCCCTCTATAGGTCAAGGATAGACTTCCCATCCAGTTTTCTTATAAACTGGCAAACAAGGTCGTTTATAGTCAGATTCCCAAGACTATATCGTACATGCTCTTTCTGAAATAATGACCATAACTTGAGAATTACTCTTTGTATGTATCTATTGGGATGGGTTTTAAGAGATAAAAGGACATCATCCAATGACTCTTTATTCAAGCCATCCCTAATAAATTGAATCTTATCTTCCCTGTTATTAGACATCATTCCTGAAGAACAAGGATGTTTATTGCATTTCATCCTGGCACACTTATGACAACTAGGCATGTATACAATAAATTTGGGAGGCAACTCACCTACCAAACTTACGTTGGCCTCGATTAACCAATGGATGTTAGCAGGGACATTATTCCTTATAAGCAATTGCATGCGTTCGGACTGAGCTTTATAGATTATAAGGAGGGCATTCTGAGGAAGTGAAGGAAATTGTTTGTGAAGCTTTGCTAGAATCGCGTTTTTGTCCATACCTTAATATCAGAATATCAGTTATTATGGGAAACTGAAGAAATCGACTTTGATTGTCATGGAGTACCATTATCTGCCACTTAACCAGGGTAACAAACTAAAGAACACAAAGAAAATAAAAAAAAATAGTTTCACAACCTTTCTCTTATTGAATTTACCTCAAGTTCCATTTGGATGTCGTTGATACCTCCTTCAATTTCTCTGAGTTGTCTTTCTAAATCCTCAACGTGGGAGACGAACTCTGGAGATTGTAGATCCCAAATACGATGTGTTTTACAAAATCATATCTGGTTTCTCAGATGAGATTGTACACGTTGAAGTTGTCTAAGAATGTTTAAGAGGATCTGTCTAGTTGAAGCACATATGATTAAAAGTGATAAAAAAAAACTAAATGGTTAAATAAACATACTTTCACAAAAATTTAAATCACCGAAAAGAAGAAAGAAGAAAAAGAAAAAAATATCATTTCAAATTTGACAGGTCACTCAAATCTATTTCAGTGTCCTCTCCATGTTGTTGGTACTCTAAATATGGCTTTAATATTTGACCATTAACTTTAAAAGTGACACCATTCTTTGGATCCTTAATTTCAGTTGCTCCATGTGGAAAAATCGTATGAACTATAAAGGGACTAGTCCATCGAGAGCATAACTTACCTGGGAATAGGTGCACACGAGAATTGAATAAAAGCACTTTCTGACCTGGGGCGAAAGATTTTCTCGTAATTTGCTTGTCATGAAAGACTTTTATTTACTGCTTGTAAATCTTGGCATTTTCGTATGCATCATTGCAAATTTTTTCAAGTTCTACCAATTGTAATTTTTTTTCTGAGCTAGCTTGTTGCATGTCAAAGTTGAATTTCTTGATGGCCCGGTATGCACGATACCCGAGTTCCACAGGTAGGTGGAAAGCTTTTCCATATACTAGCCTATAGGGTGACATGCCTATTGGGGTCTTGAAAGCCATTCTATATGTCCGTAATGCATCATCCAGTCTTAATGACCATTATTTTATCTTTGACAGGCCACGAAATGGAAATCAACAAGAGGAGGAATTTTTAAACCTTTCATTTTCGGGAATTCATTGCGTGATTGCTCTTCCATTGCACAACAAATTCTTAAGCCTAGAGCCAGGAACTATAGAATCAAATCTAAACATGTCAGGACATTAATTCACACCGCAACAAATTGTTAACCAACATAATATTTTTATCTTATTTTTAACCCGCACAATTAATTATAAGGAGATTCAACTCTCTAATATATATATATATATATATATATATATATATATATATATATATATATATATAAGACAGGTATCAGCCAACTAAAATAAGCTAACGAGTGTTTTGCTTTCTTTTTCTTTTTAACAATCCCAGGGAAATTAATTTTTTTTAAAAAAGTAGGGATGCAATAATGGGGTTCAACTATGTTGCTATAGTGGTATGGTACCACCTTTTTTGTCTTTTTGTCACCTAACCATTACATTCAACGAAAGAATTGCAAAAGCAAAAGAAACAACAGAATGTATTTACTTAGGTAATTAACATTGCAATCCCTCTAGTTTCCTAAAATTTCAAAAAGAATATAATTATTATTATTTTACTCTCCTACCCCATCAATCGTCATCCTCCTCTTTCCTTCTGATACAACCCATGAGTAATATTTATATTTTCTTTTTTTTTTATCTTAGTTGTTTATTTTATTTCTTTTTGTAAATATTTTTATTTATTGGCTAAATTATTAAATAATATGAATAAGGAAGATGTAGGGAATTTTGAGAGGATTTTTATTATTAATATTGGGTAATTATACTGCATGATTTAGTTGTGCATCCATGAGAGCCACAACCTTTTAAATATAATAAAGCCTATGAATTTTAGGAAGACAAATCCCTTGATTTATTCCACAAATATATCAATTTTTATAATTTTCCAATTATTGCTATTATTTCCACATCTACTTCTATAGTTAATTATCCATAATATTGAGAAAGTACATAACATTAAAATTGAATAGAAAAATGAAGAGGAGTTACTGTTTCCTCTGTTTTTATTTCTCTAGTTTTTAATGGGAACATAATGGAGCTAAGTATTGGTAGAGTAGTATTTTCCTTATCATTTTGTGTATATTTAGTAAAGTTTGTAGAGACTTATAATGAGTTTAATAATGATAAAATTCATGTAAAGATTTCTAATAGCTTTGTCGATTTGATTTTTATGAACCAAAATGAAAATTGAACTTTTTTTTTTTTTGGTAAAAGGGGTAGAAACAAATAAAGTAAAGCTTGTTTGACTAGTCAAAACTTAAAAGAGTTACTCCATGTTTAGTTAAACTTCTTTCATATTAAGCAAAAAAATTATGGTTTAAGCTTTTAATAATAATAATAATACAAGTTGAGATGGGTAAGTTGTTTTAGTGTTTGCACGTTTTCAATCAAATTCAAATAATGATAGTTAAATCCTAATAAATTTTTAACAAGATTTTCTTTTTAACGTTATTGATTAAAACTTTGTGATTTAAGGTAGTTAAATTAGGATTCTCTCATGATTTAATATTTTCCAAGGAAAAAAATCATGAAGTAATTGGTAGTTAATGAATAAAAAAATAAAGATAATTATATCCTAATCATATACTAATACTAAAAGACAAGTGTCGTAAGATTTTTAAAATCCTAAGATAACTTAGATTTAGTTGGCAAAATTTGATCATTAAACCAATTGATTGTATCAAAAATTAGCCAAATAAGCTTATTATCTTTGAGAGAAGACCACCCAATAACTAAAATAGAATCAACTTAGAAAAAGAGACCAAACACAACCAATATCAGATCAAATCCAATTGATTGATCTACTAAAAACTCCTCTTATTTCCTTTTCTATTTTTTTAATAAATCCTCTTATTGTCTTTGAAAATTCAGAAATATAAAAATTATCTATGAAATTCTATAAAAGAAAAAAAGAAAGAGAAGAATAAACCAAATTAAAAAAAAAAAAAGAAGCGTGGAGGAGAAAAAAAATAACCAGGATTATATTATACCATGAAAAATAAGAGAGAGAAAATAATAAATAATTTTTAAATTATGGCATATATGTTAAAATTTCAAGACTTGCAATTTTTATTATTCTCAGAAAACAAGAAGGACTATTGTGTAATAGAGCATTATTGTTGTACGGTACCACCGTTGCAAGATAGCTTTTTCCTATAACAATGAGCCTTACCCTTTATTCCTTTAAATCAAACATGAAACCATACTCTCAAAGCAAAGCCTACATAGAAGAAAATCGAAAAATAACAAGAAGTGAAACTAACTAAACAAATACTGACAATATGCCAGTAGCCAAAGTACGTACAATTTCAGCAAACTAAAAAGCTTAACCGTAAATGTGCATTGTGTGTAACATATGCACCTTATTTTTTTATTTTTTTATGACCTTATTTTTTATTTTTTTATGAAGCGTTTTATGTATTTTTAATTTCATCCCTAATTTTCAAAGTCGTCGGATTGGTTACTAAATCATTACAGGTAATTAGATGCGGTTAATAAATTGATCGTGCTCAAATAATTTAAATTTTATCACGACACAAGATTGAGAAAATTCGGATTCGATTCAATGGCAACGTAGCTGGATTTCATTTCGACACTTGGGTCTGATATTAGCTTAATTTGTATTAAGCTTACAAAAAAAGAAAAAAGAAATTGATTTCTATAAATGGAAAGGGAGAGAGACAGAGAGAGAGAAGAAACCATTGACCTGGTTTGACCGCGACCCGACTCAAAAACCAGCGAGGTTGACTCAATCGGATCTCTCATTTTCGGCCACCTCACCAGCCAAGCTTTGTATTGATCTGAAGCTTGTGAGCGGACCGTCGCATCCCTACTATCATCGTCGCTGGAAACCGACCAGAACACAGGTGATGAAGCTCAAAAACCCACGGCAAAGCCGTTTCTCTCCCCTTCAATTTCGCTGATTTTAGGCCATGCCACCACCTGGATCTTATTCTTCAACTCACCCTTATCATTTTCTGATCAAACACTTCACTTGAAACGACCAGATTGCCACTGAGCCAAAAATTTCATGACTTTGGGAGCTCGATCTACCGTCATCGCCGCGTGTAGGAGGTCACTGATGGCACCATTGGACTCACCAAGGTCAAAACTATCGACTGAGCTTACCGTCACTAGATTGCTGACTCGAGTCTTGGCCACCAAATAAGGGGCAATTTGGAAATTTCATAAACTTTAGGGTATTTATGTAAGTTTGGAAGTTAGTGGAAATTTTAGTAATTTCATATTAGGGCAGTTAAGTAATTTAAGATTTCAGGGGTAATTCAGTAATTTACGTTGTTAGGGGCATTTTAGTAATTTTATATTTTAGGAGCGAATCGTGTCAAGTTGGTATTAAAGCGTGGTTATAGATTCTGTAGACTTCACTGTTATAATTAAAATAAGTTTTACAGTTATTAAAATGAGAATTAATATTTTGTAGGCACCATCATGCTCTGTCCTACTTGCCCAGTACAACTACGGCCATGGCTTCTACCACGTCTATTGCTATGACGGAGCATGATGGTGCCTACAAAATATTAATTCCCACTTTAATAACTATAAAACTTATTTTAATTATAACAGTGAAGTCTACAGAATCTATAACCACGCTTTGATACCAATAGACGTGGTAGAAGCCATGGCCGTAGTTGTACTAGGCAAGTAGTTAGGTTGACTCCAGGCATTGTACATATCAGGAAAAATGAACCCATGAATGAAGGCGTAGTTAAGTCCTCAACACATGAGGTGACATAACAGGCAACAGAAAACGTGCCGAACATTGAGTAATCATTTGATAGTCTAGCGTAGATTATGACTACAGTAGTACAGAATCAAACTTATAGGCATGCCGGTCATGTTAATACTATTGAGCGTGTGAGAAGTTTAAGGGCCAAGAGCTTTAATGATTCTGGAGATCTATTTGAGGCAAAATTGTGGTTTTCCAAGTTAGAACATATTTTTCATGTAATGAAATGCTTAAAAGAGGATAAACTTTCTTTTGCCACTTTTCTATTAGAGGATAGAGCCTATCATTGGTGGTAAACAATGGAGCGTTGGTATCAAAGGTATGATGCAATTACTTGGGCTATATTTCGTAAGGAATTTTACAATCATTATTTTCAAGTCGTGTACTAAGATATTAAACGTAGTGAATTCCTTTGGCTGATTCAAGGATTTATGTCAGTCGAGGAATATAAGAAGAAGTTTATAGAACTCTTTAGATTTGCTATGTTTGCAGTTGGTAATGAGAGGAAAAAATGCATGCGATTTGAGGAACGTCTCTGATTTAAGATATGTACGACTGTGACTGCATCATGATATACTGAGTTTACAGAGGTAGTTGAGGCAGCAAAGAAAGTAGAACATAGTATTTCAGAGAGACGCAAAGTTCAAGCCCTTAAACAAAAGCGTAGTCAAAGTTGGATAGAGGGTGGCTCTAGTAGTAGGTCGCCTAAGAAAAGAGGCACTCATGCCAGCTACTCTGATAACATTTAAAGAAGTTAGGGTACAAGTTTCAGGAAGATTTAAGACAGACTGTTAGTTATAGTTCAGTGCAGCAATCAGTAGGGAGTAATGTCAAGACTCAAGGAAAGTATGACAAGAATAATGGAGGACACCGTGGTGATCGTCCTAGGAATATACAACAGACTTCTTACCCTTCGTGTGGTAAGAACCATCAGGGCCAGTGTTACTTATATGGACAGTCTAGTCACATAAAGAGATTTTGCCCTACTTTGCTTTAGGGTGACAGTTTTACTCGAAGAACGGCCCCACAATATCAATCTCACTCTAAACCAGCTCAGGGTCAGAGAGGTGTACAGACAGGGGATTCTACATCTACATTTAGGAGTCAGACGGTTGCTCTAAGTTAAAGAGGTCCACCTGGTCAACCTCATACCCAGGCTTAAGTTTTTGCCTTGACACAATAAGAGGCTCATACTACACTAGAAATTATTATGGGTACGCTACTTATCTTTGGTTGTGAGGCCCATATTCTTGTTAATCCTGGATCCACACATTCTTTTGTTTCTCATACGTTTGCTATGCATGTAAAGCGAGAACCTGAACCACTGAATTTTTGATTAGTTGTTACAACACTTACTGGGGGGGCGTTACTTGCCCAGAGTGTGTAACGAGATTGTATGATGAGATTGGGTGAGCATGAATTCTGGGCAAATTTGATTATTTTAGACATTCGAGATTTCGATACTATTTTGAGTATGGATTGGCTTGCAATTGCACAATGCTACTGTGGATTGTTTCAAAAAGAAAGGTTTGTTCAAAAAGCCTAGCAAAGTTGAGGTGAAATTCTATGGAGAGCATAAAATATTATCCTCGTGTGTCATATCGGCCATTAGTGCAAAATGGTTGTTAAGAAAAAGGATGCTAAACTTATCTTGCATATACGATAGACACAGAAGCTAAAGAGTTGGGATTGGAGGATATTATAGTAGTCTAGGAGTTTTCAAATTTATTCCTAAATGAACGTTCTAGGATGCCACCTAACAGGGAGATTGAGTTTTCTATCGATTTAGTTTTTGGGACGGCTCCTATATCTATAGCACTATACAGGATGGCTCCAGCTGAATTGAAAAAACTTAAAGTTCAACTACAGGAATTGATGGATAAAGGGTTTATTAAAGTAGTGTATATCTTTGTGGGGAGTTCCAGTTTTGTTTGTTAAGAAAAATGATGGTACTTTTAGACTTTGCATTAACTATAAATAGTTGAACAAAGTTACAGTATGCAATAAGTATCCTCTTTCGTGTATTGATGACTTGTTTGATCAACTTCAAATAGCAAAGGTGTTTTCTAAGATTGACTTGCACTTGGGATATCATTAGGCTAGAATTAAAGAGGCTGACGTTCTTAAAATAGTATTCAGAACTCGATATAGACACTGTGAGTTCATAGTAGTGCCATTTGGGTTAACTAATACTCCTGCAGCTTTTATGGATCTCATGAATAGAGTATTTTGCTCTTATCTAGATGGATTTGTGATTATGTTCATTGATGATATTTTGGTGTATTCACGGAGTTAAAAGGAACATGTATGGCATTTATGGACTGTTTTGTAGACTCTAAGACAAAAGTAGCTTTATGTCAAGTTCAACAAGTGTGAGTTCTGGTTGGACAAAGTAGTGCTTTTAGGCCATATGAAATCAACTTAAGGCATTTATGTCAATCTTCAAAAGATCGAAGCATTTGTGAAATGGGAACGGCCTATAAATGTCATAGAGGTTAGGAGTTTCCTTGGATTAGCTAAGTATTATCGTAGATTTATGCAAGGATTCTCTAATATTGCCTTCCTTTGACACGGCTAACTAGGAAGAATGCTAAGTTCCAATGGGATGATGATTGAGAAAAGAGTTTTCAAGAACTTAAGACACGTCTTACCTCGACACTAGTCCTTACACTTTCATATGGTAATAAAGGGTTTGTGGTATATAGTGATGCCTCTAAACAGGGATCGGGTTGTATGTTAATGTAGCATGGGAAAGTAGTGGTTTATGCTTCTAGACAACTTAAGAAGCATGAGCAAAACTATCCAACATATGATTTAGAGCTAGCAGCAGTGGTGTTTGCACTCAAAACATAGATGCATTACTTATATAGGGTAACATGTCAAATTTTCACTGATCATAAGAGTCTAAAGTATTTATTTACTCAGAAAAAGCTAAATTTGAGACAAAGGAGATGGATTGAGTTAATTAAGGACTACGACTACACTATTGATTATCATCCAGCCAAAGCGAATGTGGTAGCTGATGCACTAAGTAGAAAATCCTTCAGCTCTATAGCTCACTTACGAGTGGTATATATACCTTTGTTGATCAAGCTGAGATCTTTGGGAGCCGAATTAAAGGTTGATAATTGCGGAGCTTTGATAGTTAATTTTTGAGTTAGGCCGACTTGGATTGACAAAGTTCATTAGATGCAAGATTAGGACCTCCAATTAATGAAGTTGAGAGAGGATTTGCAAAAAGGTTTACGAACTGACTTTACAGTGAGAGATGATGGAGTCTTAGTCATGGGTGATAGACTTTGTGTACCTGATATTAAGGAGTTAAAAAAGGAGATCAGGGAAAAAGCTCATTATTTTACTTATGTGATGCATCCTGGTAATATCAAGATGTACCATATTTTGAGGGATCATTATTAGTGGCAGAGCATGAAAAGAGAAATAGCAAAATTTATTTCTCGATGTTTAGTTTGCCAGTATATTAAGGCTGAACACCAAAGGCCTACAGGATGTTCTCAGCACTTTTTATTTTTGAGTGGAAGTGAAAGCATATCACTATAGACTTTGTAGCAGGGCTTCCATGTACCCAAAGTGAACATGATAGTGTTTGGGTGGTTATTGATCGACTTACAAAATCTACTCACCTTTTACCATTCAAAACCACCTATTCGATGGATAAGTTGAAAAGTATTTATGTAGTTAAGATAGTTCGACTTCATGGGGTGCCAGTGTTTATTGTTTCAGACAGAGATTCTAGATTTATTTTTAAGTTCTGGACCAGCTTGCAAAAGGCTTTAAGCACCAAGTTGAATTTTAATATAATTTTTCATCCGCAGGCTGATGGTCAATTAGAGTGTACTATTCAAACCCTTGAGGATATGCTGCAAGCTTGTGTTTTTGAGTTTAAGGGTAGTTGGGATGTTTATTTACCATTGATGGAGTTTGCTTACAATAACAATTTTCAAGCTCATATTGAGATGGCACCTTATGAGGCTCTATATGGTAGAAAATGCAAAATTGTAGTATGTTGGGATGAGGCTAGTGAGCAAAGGTTATACGGTCCCAAATTAGTTTAGGATACTAATGAGAAGATACAACTTATTCGAGATAGATTAAAGGTGGCCCAAAATAGACAGAAGAGTTATGTAGATAAGCGTAGGCGGGAACTTGAATTTGAAGTTGGCAATAGAGTTTTCATACAAATTTCTCCTTGGAAAGAGGCACTTTGATCTAGGAAGCGCGAAACGCTAAGCCCACGCTACATTGGGCCATATAAAATTGTTGAGCGCATTGGTTTGTTAGCTTATCGATTAGCTCTACCACTTGAGTTATCCAAAATTCATGATGTATTTCATGTCTCGATGCTCCAAAAGTACATGTATGATCCGAGTCATGTGTTGTTGAGGCAACCAATCAAACTAAAGGAAGACTTGACTTATGAAGACGAACCAATGTAGATATTAGAAAGGAAACACCAAGTCTTGTGTTCTATAACTATTCCTTTAGTAAAAGTGCCGTGGAGGAATCACGCAAAGGAGGAGGCTACATGGAAACATAAGGACTTAATGAGAGCTTAGTATCCTCACCTATTCTCATCAGATGTGTACATTTCGAGGTCAAAATTTTTGTAAAGGGGGAGGATTGTAACATATGCACCTTATTTTTTTTATGAAGCATTTTATGTATTTTTAATTTTTTCGCTAATTTTCAAAGTTGTCGGATTGGTTACTAAATAGTTGGGGGTATTTAGACGCAATTAATAAATTGATCATGCTCAAATAATTTAAATTTTGTCACAACATAAAATTGAGACAATTTGGACGTGATTCAATGGTTGTGTAGTCGAATTTCATTTCGACACTTGGTCTGGAATTAGCTTCATTTTTATGAATCTTACAAAAAAAAAAAAAGAAATCTATTTCTATAAATGGAAAGGGAGAGAGAGTGATTTCCTAAATTAGAAAAGAGAGAGAGAGAGAAGAAACCATTGACCTGGTTAAACCACGACCCAACCTGGAAACCCGTGAGTTTGACCCGACTGAATCTCCCATTTTAGGCCACCTCACTGGCCAAGCTTGGTATCGATCTGAAGCTTGTGAGCCAACCGTCGCATCCCTGCCATCACCATTGCCAGAAACCTACCAGAACGCCGACAATTAAGCTCAAAAACCCGTGGCAAACCTGTTTCTATCACGTTGATTTCACAAGTTTTAGGCCACACCACCACTTAGATCTTGTTTCTTAGCTCACCCTCATCATTTTTCAACCAACTCGGTCACCTGAAATAGCCGGATTACCGTCGATCGACCACCGGAAAGTTCACAGTTTTGGGAGCTTGATCCGCTACCGTCACAACGCTTGTGAGATTACTGCCGACACCATTGGACTCACCGAGGTCAGAACTATCAAACTTGAGCTTCCAGTGGCAGTTGACTGAGCTCTGGTTACCGTTCACCAATAGGGACAATTTGATAATTTTATAAACTTGAGGGGCATTTTTAAAATTAGTGGATATTTTAGTAATTTCATATTAGGGCAGTTAGATATTTTAAGATTTTAAGTGTAATTTGATAATTTATATTGTTAGATGCATTTTGATAATTTCACATTTTCGGGAGCGGGTCGTGTAATTGTGCCCACTAGTTTAAGTTAGAATATGAGCAAATGTTAGTGTTTTATGGATAAGGTTTCTTATCCCTGTCCAAACCATAAAAAAGAATGAAGTATTAGTTGAGAAATTAAAGAAAGAAATTAGATAATAAGCTAACATTGTCAAAGATTGGAATAATAACAAATTCAAAAATGAGTAAAAAAAATTATTTTTTAATTGAATATTAAACTAGAGAATAGAATTATGATTTATTATTATCTATGAGGAAAAGTCAATTGTAAAAAAATTATAATAAATTTGTAAGATTTTAGAGGTATTAGTGATTAAACCATTTACAATAAAAATTAGGATACAAGATTCGAGATTTGGGAATGTAGTAGTGTTAAATACTCGTTGGGAGAACATTGCCGCCTTAATGGTCCTACCAAATCGAATCCGAATTAGTCTGAAACTAATGTGGTTTTCGAACACTGCATTAGTAATATAGCAAAAAAAATAAAAATTGGGATACAAAAGAAAAAAATATTCAAAATACTAATAAATTTGAGAATATTTTTCAACATTTATTAGAATTTAATACATAACATTTGTATATTAATTTTTTCTTTTAAAAATTTTTTAAAGGTACACGCCTCTGCCAGCCTCCACACCAATCTGCACCTGCCGACCATGTGCAGTGGAGACCACTTCGTGCATCATTTTCACGTGCGCCAGTATTTTTTTTTTTTATATTAAGTTTAAAATTAAAGGCTTATACAAGCCCTGGTCCTATCGGCCACGGTCCCCAGCACCCTCCCATTGTTTGAAGGGACAACTAATATTATCTTCGAGAATGATTAACAAGTGTGTGATTTGACGACACGCCTATTTTTATCTAAAACGACATCATAGAGCTTAAATTTTGTGAACCACAAAGGATTTTTTTTTTCTGTTCTTTAAAGGAAAACTTCAGCCGTACGAGGAAAAGCTTTATTCATTAGTAAGAAAAAAAGATACACTACAAAATAGATTTTGCAATAATGAGCTAACTGTGATACTGTTAAGGTCTTAGTTTAGTGGTAGACTTGTTAAGGGCGCAAGTTTGAATTTCTATAAAATTTTTACAATTCTCTTTCCACATATTGGAATGAGGCAGATAACCCTAGAATATTAGTGGAAGATGGTTGTTGAGCTAGCCATCATGATTCAGTAGAACTTTAATATGTATCATAGTTGTATGTATTTTTTTTTTACAACTAAAAGCACAACACATGGTATAAAGCCCAACATACAACACATATTATAACTGCATGCATTTAAAATTGCAAAAGGCTTCAATTGTAATAAATAAACAACTATTTATCGCCACTTCCTCCGCCACCCCCCCCCCCCAAAAAAAAAGAACTAAATTACTTTTACGACTAGAGTATAAACATAATTCTTGTAATTTTAGAATGACTCTAGTCTTGGTAATAAAAATGATTCTACAATTAAAGCTCTCGTAAAAAGAGTGACAACCATTCTTATAATTTAAACAAATTAACTACATTTACAAGATTTGTTCAAGTGCATGCCCGATCCAGCCCAAAAATTTTATAAATGATCGTACAAACTTTTATTTTAACTACTACATACACCCTTTGATAATAGACAAAAGCAAATGACTTTTATCAAAATTATTGAAAATTGGAAATTACATTATTTATTTTATTTTTTAATAATCTATTTTTATTTATTAAAAACTTTAAAATTAATTAGTATAGTCAAAAGATATAATAATAAAAAAAATTGTTAATAATTCATAAAGTTTAAGGTTATACACTTGAGTAAATATTATTCTCTATATGTGATATTCTCTTAAAATTATTTTTGGTTTGAAGAAAGAAAAGAAAAAAAAAAAAAGAGAACGAAGAGAAGAAAGGAGAAAAAAAGAAAGAGAATAATGAATAAATTCTATTTTAAATCAAACAATAAAATTAAATTTAATGTCTTTTTCCTGTCGTTTTCTTTCCCTTCCTCTTCTTTTCACTTCTCTCGTCTCCTTTCATTCTTTCCTATCAGACGTGGACGGTGTTAATCGATCCTTCTGGTCCAAAAGCAGCAACGAAAAGTGGGCAACGAAAGCCAATAATTGTCATATATAATTATAGCCGGTCGCGCGAGGGAGAAGTCTTCGGGTGTCCGAGGATGATGTCCAGCCAGTGTACTGGTATATAATGATGTCTTATAATTATTAATATATCCACTAAAAGTCCAATTCTTTATAACTGAATGAGTAATTTTGATTTTACAAAATGTATTAATAAATATAATAATTCACAAACATTAAATAAATTCAAAGAATGACCATTAAGGTTGTTAAGATAAAGTTAATTTAAATATATCAACTATTTTGCTTATGACCGATATATATGATGCTAAATTTCTCAAAAGAACACAATAATTTTAATAGTACATTTGATTAGATATTACTATGAGAATTATATTTCTTTAGTTTATTGAAAGATGAATTTTAGATAAAGTAGTACAAATTATTGGATTTTTAATCTAGCATTATTAGATCTTTAATCTAACGTTAGACTTGTATGTGAATAATTATATTTTATAGACTGCTATATAAAGAAAAACCTAATTAAAAGTGATCTATTAATATTTTTGGTATTATGAGATTTCATGTATCTAATAAGGTGTGAGTCTTTAATGTGTAGAGGCTTAAAGGTAATTTCTATTTCTAAGATAAACTGAAATAAGAATACCAAATAACAGTAGGAAAAGTTATCTATATAAGTGGTTATGGTCCTAAGATCACACGTATATTCTATTCTTTCTAACATCCTATCATCAGAGAAACAGTACAGAGAAATTTTAAAGGATTTTTCATGAGAATGTGTTGATCTAGAAGGTCAACCACACAACTCGAGAGAACAATTAAGCATTATGGATTCTGGTATAGTTCCGTATAATTTGTTATTAATTCTTGGTGATATAACATGAGTGTTACTGGTTTATAGGTGATGGTTTCACCAAAGAAATTTTTTATTCTAACAAATTATATTAGAGCCTTTTCATGTTGAATAATTGAGAATCAATTTTATTTTCGATTACTGATTAAATTTTTGGGTTTTCTCAAATCTAGTATCATTGAATTTAAGAAATATTGTGATTTATTTTAAGGATTAAAAAGAAAAAAAATTTGCTAATTAAAAAAAAGTTGGTTCTTATGATTTTAAAGCCAACGGCAGCTACCATTCGAGAGAGGCGTGGTTGATTGTGGCAGATCTAGTTAAAGAACTTTAAAAAAGAAAAAGGAGACAACCACGCCAATAGGAAGTGGTTGGCTGATTAACTAAGGCGGTGGCCACGAAAGAAGAAGGACGGCCATGGACATCGCACAAAGAAAAAAAAATTTAGGGCTTTTGAATTTTTTATTTAGTGTTGGTTCAAGTCCAATTTGGGTCCACTGAATTAGTCCAGCCCTAAACTGGTCAAAGATTGACGGTCAATGGTCAACATTGATCGTTGACTTTAATCATTGACCACACCAAACTTGGTCTTTATAGATTGATCCAAAAGATAAGAAATTATGCAAAATTTAGATACTATTACTTGATTTCCTTTTTTCAGTCATGTGAGTTTGTATGGAGTTTGGTGAGACTCTGTCTTTAAGTTTATATTTGTTACAGCTTTTTTTAAAATAACATTCTCGCGAGTACCCAAGTTTGTAACCATACATTATACTTTTCCCCTAATGGTGCAAGTAGTCTGAAAACTATTTTGTCCTAACCACTTGTCTTTGTCTTGTCCTTTAAAAGTGAAGAATTCATGATTTATTATCAACAGTGGTCCGTTATCATCATGTTCTGCAACTGATCAGGCACTACCATACTATCAAAAGTTAGCTTTTTAGCAAACTCTTTAGTTTCCTTCTCCTAGTAATCTTTACTTTCCTAAGTGCCTATGAATAAGTTGTGTTATACCTTCCTCACTTTTTACACTGTCACTCAAAGTCTACTTTCCCTGTAATTGAAAAAGTGTGATCCCAATCTTAAGGATTGGATTTTGTTGTTTTGACTATTCTCACTAGATTTACTAATTTTATTTTGGAGGATTTAGAGTAGAGAAATTACAAAATTGGGAAGTTAGGTTTAAATTATCAGAACAACACTTTTAGAATCTCAAAAAGTTTAAGTCACTAGTACAACGACTAAAGTGTTTTTCCAATTATGAAGCTTGTTGGTATGCTTCTGAGACAAAGTATGGATCAAGAAAATTCAATTGATCTTGAAACTGTGATCTTAGACCCCAGTGTAGTAGGAAACTTGTTTTCCTTCTGTCTCTGTCAAGTCATTAAGTGCTACCAACTAATAGAATTCTGTGGTGTAATAATCTATTAATCAATTACCTTGTCTCAAATTCTGTGGCTGTTAGTATAACAATTTGGCGTAATTGTGAGATAATAATGCTCCAGGCAAGTGCTTTTTCAACTTTTCCCAAGAGTCAATCTTTTTTTTTGCCTTGTATCATCCTTGTGAGTTTGTCTATTGCCACCAAGCTATTGTTGTTCCACAAAACCGAGTTGCAGCAAGTGAGAATAGTTTGTTATCAATAACTTCTTTGCATTCAAAAACTTCCTCAAAGGCATTAATCCAATCTAATAATTTTTCTGGCTAGCCACTTTCTTAGAATTTAGAAATGTCAATTCTCAATCCAATTTCCATCTTTTATGATTCATAGACTCAATTCTATGTCAACACACAGAGAATGGGTTAGTGAAGTTTTCACTTGATTTGTCTTCGTATTCCAGTGTACGATGACATTTGGGGAGTAACTCTGCCATTTGTGCAACTAACATATCAATCCTGGTTGCCATGCTAACTATAGCTTTATCTCTAAGAGCATCATCTTGATCGTAAGTTGCAGCATGAGGGGTATAACACCCATGGGCTTTTCTTGGAGGCATTTTCCCAATTTCGTTTTAAAAGAGTTAAGTCTAAATAGAAAATTAAGCAAAATTTTAGTAAAACTGTAATTACCTATAAATTTAGGTTTCCGGTCATGGTGATTTGAAATCTAGCAAGAATGGGGGATCTTAAAAATTTAATGTCGGTTAGTGTGGTGGTGGTGATGGCGGCTTGTTTGAAAATGTGGTATTTTGGTTGGAAATTAAAGATAAAGGCAGTGGTTTTGTGTAGGCTTTGATTCTGACTATCGGTGCATCAATCGGCGATGGTGAATGGCTAGAAAGGTTAAGCTGGTGGAGAGGAGTTGATCGATGGTGGTGGTGTCGGCCAAAATGCGGTGGAAATCAACGAACGACGCACAGCCTTTCGTGGCTACTTTGGTTGTTTTTTGGTAGCTATAGTGGTGGAAATGAGAGTTTAAGGAATGGGATATGGTCAGCAACCTATTCTGACTGTGACAGTGGTGGTTGTTCATCAAAAGGTGACTGAAAAGTATGCTGGCAACCATTAACGACGGCTGTTGCAATGGCCTTGGATTTTGCTAGAAACCTTTTTTTGGTTTCCGATTTTTTTTGTTGTTTTTTTTTTTGTCTTTTTTTTTAGAAAGCTAGACAATTTTAGGAAGAAAAAAAGATAGGTGTTGAGGACAATTAAGAATCATGCTTTTGTCTCTAATACCAAACTAATGCAACGGAAATTTAACATTATATTATTCCATTGATTCTAGAGAATACCGCAATAAAGGAACAAACTAAATTCATGTTGATTCAAAAGAATACCGTGAACCTTGGGGTTTAAGACTCGTTAATTCCACAAAATACTAAGAATTAACTAAACTCAAAAACTCACATGAGCTTTGAAAACTGAAATATTATTGAACTAAAACCTACCTTCGAAAGCTATAAGAGAGAGCTATTTATATCAATAGTAATTATCCTAAACAATGAAGTAAAAGGAAAATAAAGTTCTAAACTAGAAAGGAAAACAAAGTACTAAACTTTAGATGATAAGTAAACTAATCCAAATATGATAACGATTCGTAATCTGCATCAGTATTGATTCCTTATTTGCACACAAGTGGTATTCGACCACAAAGTGACGCTTCCGTAGCCCAACAATTTCAAATATAGCAAATATGGCTTACTTAAAGCCATTTCTAAGAGGATCAAAGCTGACCATATCACCAACATTGTTTCTTTTTTTTATTATTTAAGTTAAACTTCTGTTGTATTTGCGAGAATTTTATTAAATAAAGTATAGACAAAATGACACTTAGTCGGGACATAATAAACTTTACTCCTCTTAAAAATAAAGCAAGCAAGTCAAAACACAAACCAAATAATAACGAGCACCGAGAATCCAAGGGAGAGTTATAGAGACATATAATTAGCAAAACTAATATTCAAAGAAAACAGGATCCTTTAGCAATGCGGCTACATGAACTTTCATCAAGTGAGGATTTGTATAGGAATCATTATTTTTGTACAGCACATCCATTGAACGAGCAAGACTAAGAATCCGTTCGAGCAAAGGCATAGGAACAACAGGTGGTCTCATGAACTCCTCATTTATATCTTTCCATGCATTTCCAACTTTCTCCCGAAACACTTTAACTGCCTCTTCCTCAAAAACGCCATGCTGCTTCATGTAGCATTAAACAGCTGAGGCAACATGTCCTCTCTGTTGCTCAAACTACATAACATTTGCATATATATTGGTCATTTAAAAATAGGATAATAATAAAGAGCATTAAATAATAAATGATTTAGTTCATTCTACCTTATGAGAGATAATGTCATCCATGAGTCTGCTAATTACTGAGGAAGCCTGAACAATTTTAAGGTTGTCAGATACCCATTCAAAGGCTTCTTTTGTCACAATATCTTCCATTCCCACAAATGAAGATGTTGATAACAGTAATGGTGTGTTTACTAAATAGGAATAAAAATGGGTTATAATCGGAATGGGCTGGAATCAAAATGGAGAATGGAAATCAGAATAAGTTATTTACTTTTTCTATTAGAATCGGAATCGAAATAAACTATATTGCCATTAATATGTTTACTTTTTCATGAAACCGAAATGAATTGTTTTAATTTACTACAACACCCTTAGTTTATTATTACCATTATTTTTATTATTTATTATAAGATTATAATTATTATTATTAAAAACATTATTTTCAATAATAATAAAAATAGTTATAATCATTATTATTATTATTTATCTTTTATTTTTTTTATTATTTTCTCTCTCTGTTTGCAACCTATTTCTCCTATTTTTTTTTTTACTTTTTCTTTCTTTCTCTTGCAAATTGTTTGTTACTTTTTCTCCTCCTTCGTATCTTCTTCTCCTTTCTCCTTTCATTTTTATTTTCTATTTTTCTTTTCTTTATCGTTTCTTCTTCTCCTCTATCTATTCTTCATCTTCAAACTCATTCTTTCTTTTGTCTTATTTTTCGTTGCTTCTTCTTCTTCATTTCTCTTTTTTATTTTTATTTTTTCTCTTATTTACTGTTTCTTCTTCTTCTCCATCTATTCCTCATCTTGAAATGAAAGTAACAATGGCATGATGAACGACGATGCAATTTCAAATGGTGATTGGTGCGAGATCAGTGACGAGCAATGAAATCAGGTGGCGGGCTCTCATTTATGGGTGAGAGAAATGAGATGGGTCATCTGCTTTAATTATGGATTTCTTTTTTTTTAATTTATTTTTTTTATGACACAAAGGGCATTTTAGAAAAATAAAAAAATGAATGAGGACATTTTCGTCATGTGGGGGAATAGCTTTCTGATTCCCAACTCCCCAGTGGAATCAAGATCCGAGTAATCATTCCTTGGTACTGTGTGGGGCCCATACATTTCATTCCCATTCCCATCTTAAATTTAACAAGTAAATAAATTTTTTATTCTGTTTTCTTCATTCGGATTCCCATTCCGAAAATGTAAACACGCCATAAGTAACCACATGAAAGTAATGCAACGCACATGTATTCCTCCATTTTCGATACAAATTATTGGTCACACCATCTAGCTTCGATGATGTAACTTCTCACCAAAGTCTTCATCTAAGAAATTATTAAAAAAAAAATTAACAAAGGATAAAATAGGAAAGAAAGATTTATTTTGCGTAACACTCGCTAAAGTGAGGGAGGAAAATTATATTTGCTACTCAGCTTTCACAATAATTGAAATGAACTGACCGATTCTTTAGCAAACGGTAGGTCGTACAACATTCCTTTGCTGGCCAAATCTTTCTCAAATTTGCTGTAAGCATCCAGGAGAGCCTTATAGCACAATTGCATGTACTCAGGAAGCAAATCTATGGCACTGATATCCCACCTGGAAAACAAAATTATAAACCATAGCATTTTATATTAGATATTAATCAATCATTAGCACAAGTTTAAATAAGTTTAATTTTGTTAAGAAATATGCAAATGTGAAAATTTTAACATATCAGACCTCTCAATTGCTGTGGCAAAAAGCTCAAGTTCTTCTATGGTACCACAAGCATCATAAATGTGGTCAATAATTGAAGACATTAATATAAATTCTAGCCAATAAAAATTTTGGCTCAAAATATACTCCCAAAATCCAGAAATAGCCCTCCACCACTCTGTCTCTTATGAAAGGTAGTTTATTTGGAACATCAAAATTTTTCCACCACCTAATATGCTAAAAAAAATTATTATTTAGAGAAATTAAGCCAAAAACATTAACATATGAGCCCTAAAATCGTTCAAACCTTATGATATCTTTGAGTTCTTCTTGGTGTTGTTTTTTAAGTATGTTGAAATCTAACACAGCAAAGGTTAATAGATCTTTGCTGTGTGAAGGGTCTTTCTGATAGATTGGCATGTAGTGTTTTGCCTCTAGCCTTGGTAAGCTTTTGCGAATAGGTTGATTAAGGGCACGATTGACTTGAGCCGCAAATTGAGTGTTGGATTGGCGTGTAAATGACTCAAGGTGAGTGACAGTGAAAGCAAGTGCTTCGTTAAGTATATTTTCTCCATGTACCTTGAGATGTGCCGCTTCATACAGACTTAAAATTCCCCGAATATCTCTTTTAAAGAAAGACTTGAAGTTCCCATTGCTGTCCTTTAACCTGTTAAAGACATTAGCTTTACCACCCATTAACAAATTTCATGTAATTTTTCTTTTTATATCAATAACTAACGATATATAAATGAGAATTTTGAATTTCTTTTCCATGTCTTTCTTCTTATGCTAAAATAAAGATAAGCAAATGCTCATTTTTAAGTGGATAAACAAAAATTGCATGTATTGATAATTGTATAAATATATATATAATTAGGCCTTGGAGACATTTGAAATAATTAGAGTGGAACTCACTCTCTTTTACAGTTTTCTTTATGTGAGTTTCTATAAATACCATCCGTCACTAAAATATCCATAAAGGCAAGTGAAATTAAGTGACATAACACATATATACAGCAGGAGCAGCAGCTTCAGTTCCCGAAAATTAGATAAAGGATGAAGAAGTAAACATTTTGCAAGATTTTTTTTTTTTAACTTTTTGAGAAGTACGAGATATTGAACAAGAGGAATTAGTGAGAAAAAAGACATACCAGCGGAAATTTTATGGTCATTTTGTCTAAGTAATCGAAACTGAAGAGAGATATAATAGAGCTTATGATCATTTTCATCATCGCTAAGATCACAGCCTTGGTTAGCCTCATGCATTTTTCCCAAGATTTCATCAATCTCACTTTCAAAATGATAAGACACTCCTAAACGCTGAATTTCATCAATCAAATCCAGTTTAGTCTGCGAAGGCTTGTTCATATCAGCTCTCAGCATCGTTCTAATTTCTTCCTTCGGCTCTTGATGCTTTACGCTAGCATCACCACTTTCCTAAGGAAGAAATTAAATTTAGAGATGAAGCTATCTATAGAGGAAGAAAACTATACGTAATTAACTTAAATGCTAAGTATAATTAGTGAGCTCAACTTATAACTGGAGTTTGTTAGATTGCCAGCTGATGTGGCTAATGAGTCAGCTTGAAGAAGCTGAGTTTGTTATAAAGGTTTGTTAGTTGCTGGTAAAGTGTGATTCTGTTACGAGTGTGTAGAATCTTCCAATTGTATATAAGATCTTATATTTTCCAGATTTTTCAACAGTTTGAAATACAGAAATTTACAGTTTCTAAAATGTTCTATTCGCTCTGTATTTTCTCAGCAAGTTTCTCACTAACCAAACAATATTGAAAAATCATATGAACATTAATATGGTATCAGAGCCTTAATCAAACTTATCAATGGCTTCAAACACAAACAATTCACCATCAATTTCATCATTCATTTTTACAACACCGATCAAACTTGATCGATCAAATTACTTGATCTAAAAATCTCAGATTTTGTCCTCAGCTCGAGTTAATGATCTTGAAGGCTTTCTTGATGGTTCCAAAGCCTATCCAGATCAGTTTCTTGATGGTGGATCTGAGAACTTTAATGAAGTTTCATGTGAAAATCCAGCATTCATGACTTGGAAGAAACAAGATCAGATGCTTCTGAATGGGCTTCTCTCTTCCATTAGTGTTGGCATTCTCAGCTTAGTGGTAACTTCTAAAACCTCTTTTGAGCTTTGGACTAGCTTAGAGCAACAGTTTGGATATGAAACTATAGCTAAAAAGGTTGATCTGAAAATAATGCTAAATAATCTTAGCAAAGGCTCCATGTCTATCTCTGAATACTTTGGTAAGCTGAAGTCAATAACTGATGAATTAGCTTTAGCTGGAAGTCCAGTCAGTGACTTGGATTTCATTACACACTTTATCTCTGGACTAGGACAGCTATATTATCTAGTTGTGGTTTATATTAAAGCAAATGTTCTTAAAATGACTATTAATGAAACTTACTCTATGTTATTAACTCATGAGGCTTGACTGGAGAGTAGTCATCTTAATGCTAATAAAGAAGCTAAAATGAACTATGCTGTAAAGTTGGTTCAGACAGGGAATAATCAAAGAAAAGGTAATTCTGGATCAAATAGCAATAATCAGAACAATTGGAATGGAAATTATCAAGGAAATTGGTCTGAAAACTATATGAATAAAAATGAAGGAGGAAACTGGAATGGAAACTATGGTAACAAAGGAAACTCAAGACCTAAGAAAGGAGGTAATGCAGGCTATGGTACTGGAAGAGGACAATGGAATGGTAATTTCAATTGGTTTCCAAATCAAGGCAGAGGTGGATTTATTCCTGGTATTAATGCATTTGGAAAAGGAGATGGCAGAGCAAGTATCACTTGTCAGATTTGTTTCAAACACAATCATTCAGCAGCTAAATGCAGAGATAGATACAACAAAAATTTTGTTCCAAATCTTCCTCCAAGTTCTTTAGCACAAGGTTTCTTTTCAAATCCAGGCCCTAGAGCTGCCTATATGGTAACATCAGAAAGAGTTGTTGACCAAGGGTGGTATTTAGACAGTGCTGCCACTCATCACCTTACTAATGCAGAGCAAAATCTCACTGATGGTAAGCCTTATTTTGGTTCTGAGTTACTGTTAGTTGGTGATGGTAAAGGTCTCTTTATTACTTATATTGGCTATACTTGCTTTTATACATTTTTTTGTGCTTCATTACATCTTACTGATGTATTATATGTCCCACATATTACCAAAAATCTTATTAGTGTATCCAAACTTCTTACTGATAACAATGTGATAATAGAATTTTCTTCTACTCTTTGTTTTGTAAAGGACAAAGTGAAGGGAACATTGCTAGCATAATGAATTGCTAAAGGTGGTCTCTACAAGTTATTGTCACAAGATGATCTCTTTCTAAATTCTTTAGTCAAAGTCCTTAAGCCAAGTTCAATGTTGTCTGTTGTTTTTAATAAGAACGTAAACACCTTTTCAGAGTCAATCAAGTCTATGTTTGTTAGTTCAAATTCCTTCAATAATCATCCTGCAAGCTATAATGCTTTACATAATAGACTTTGTCATCATAATAAACATACAATGCAAGTCTTTTTGAAGAAACAACCCTTGAATGCTATCAAAATTCAATCTTTTGCCTTTTGTAATGCATGCCAATTTGGAAAATTGCATCAGTTTCACTTTCTAGTCACTGATATAAAATTAAAGTCTCCACTTGAATTGATTCATGCTGATATATGAGGTCCAGCACCTGTGCAGTCAAGAGATGGATATAGATATTATCTATCTTTTGTATATGACTACACTAGATATTGTTGGTTATTTCCTCTCAATTCTTCGGTTGCTTATGTTTTTCTTTATTAAGACCTTACAATCAGCACAAGTTTGATTTTCATACCACAAAAATGTATCTTTATTGGTTATAGTCCTATGCATAAAGGTTATAAATGTTTAGCCAAGTCAGGAAGAATTTATATTGCTAGACATGTGACCTTTAATGAGCTTGAGTTTCCTTACTCATAATTGTTTTCTGTTCATAATCATTCTCCTTAGTCAGTTATTGTTCTTATCAATCAGTCATTTACACATTTTACTCTCTTCACACCTTCTCATCTTAGTGACAATAATGAGAATCAGTCATCTATAGCAGCTCCTAAACCAGTAAGCACAACCCAACACTTAAATGAACCAAATTTTATTCTTGTACTCAACCATCCTCCACCCACAAATGAACCAAATTCAATTCATGTATTCAACCATCCTCTACCCATTGAACCATCTTCAACTCTCTTTATTACCTCTCAATCCACACATCCTATGGTTACTAGAGCTAAATCTAGAATTTTCAAACCCAAAACTTACCTTGCAACAACTTAAGATATTAAACCACCAACTATTAAAGCAGCACTATCAAATCCAAAATGGTATATGGCCATGAGGGAGGAGATTGAGGCTTTGCACAGAAATCAAACTTGGACTCTAGTACCTCCTGATTCAGCAACAAAAGTTGTAGGCAACAAATAGTTATTTTGAGTTAAGTATAACCCAGATGGAGGCATATCAAAGTATAAAGCAAGGCTGGTTGCTAAATGATTTCATCAAACATATGGGGTGGATTTTTTAAAAACATTCAATCCAATTGTGAAGGCTTGTGCAGTCAGAGTTGTCCTTAGCTTATCAGTGATGCATAATTGGACCATTAGGCAACTACACATCAACAATGCCTTCTTAAATTGAGTGCTTACAGAGAATGTTTATATGCATCAACTAGAGGGGTTTATTGACTCAAGATTTCCTTCTCATGTATGCAGGCTGAATAAGGTTTTATATGGCCTTAAACAAGCTCCAAGGGCTTGGTATGATCAATTGAAGAGCTCACTGGTAAAATGGGGTTTTCAATCCTCAAAATCAGACACCTCTCTCTTTATTAAGCTTGTTGATACTGATATCTTAGTTATCTTAGTCTATGTGGATGATATACTCATAACTAGGTGAAATTCAAAATAAATTGAGAAGGTTATTGATATGTTTGGCTCAACTTATGCTCTTAAAGACTTAGGAGAGTTCAATTACTTTCTTAGTATAGAAGTTACACCTAGTTTGGATGGTTTACATCTTTCACAGACCAAATACATTTGTGATATTCTTAAAAAAGCTCACATGCTGGATAGTAAGGGATATAATACACCCATGAGCACAACTGAAAAATTAAAGAAAGATAATGGTGCACTATTTGAAAATCCTTCTCTCTATAGGAGTATCATAGGTTCTTTACAATGTGTTACATTAACAAGGCCTGACATTGCTTTTCCAATGAATAAACTAAGTCGTTCCTTGTTGCTCCTACTATTCTTCATTGGCAAGCTTGCAAAAGAGTCTTGCATTATCTTCAAAGTACCTCTCATTATGGTCTTCAGTTCTTCCATTTTGGTTCTCTTATTTTGAATGCTTATTCTGATGTGGATTGGGGATCAAACCCTGATGATCGAAGATCATTTGGTGATTATTGTATGTTTCTTAGTGCAAATTTGATTTCATGGTCATCAAAGAAACAACACATTGTCCCCAAATCATCTGCATAATTAGAGTATAGAGCTCTTGCACTTGCAACATCAGAGGTACTTTGGATTATTTATTTGTTACAAGAGCTGAAGGTTTCTTTGCAAAAATGTCCTACTTTGTATTGTGATAATAAAAGTGCTGAGGTATTGGCTTGCAATCCAAAGTTCCATACACATACAAAACACATTGAACTTGACCTTCACTTTATTCGTGATCATATTGCCAAGCATGACCTCTCTGTCACTCATGTTTCTAGCTCTGAACAATTAGCTGATATTCTTACTAAGCCTTTGGCTTATGATCAGTTTGTTTATTTGCGTCACAAGCTTAATGTTCTCCCGAGACATTAAGCTTGAGGGGGAATGTTAAGTATAATTAGTGAGCTCAGTTTATAGCTGGAGTTTGTTAGATTGCCTATTGATGTGGCTGATGAGTCAGCTTGAATAAGCTGAGTTGGTTATAAAGGTTTGTTAGTTGCCGGTAAAGTGTGATTTTGTTACGAGTGTGTAGAATCTTCCAATTGTATATAAGATCTTATATTTTCCAGATTTATTAAGTAATGAAATACATAAATTTATAGTTTCTAAAATGTTCTATTCGCTTTGTATTTTCTCAGCAAGTTTCTCACTAACCAAAAAATATTGCAAAATCATATGAACATTAATAGTAAATATGCAATACTAGTATTAAGTTGCTTTAGAGTAGAGTACCACTAAAGAGTCATTTTAGCTTGAAGTCACTAGTATATGCAAGGAAATAATGCCCTTAAATGGTAGGATAAAAATTTGCGGACCGACGAGTAGATTCTTTCTCGGCATTTGTTTGGATAACTTTATTAGGAGAGGCTGAAACTTGAAAAGACGCGTATTTAATTTCTATTGCTTTCTAAAGGCATTTAAGGTTGCTACAAATTGAGTTGTTGTTTCTTTGCTGTAGCTTCTTGTGCTTCAATGATGCCTTCATGCTCGTGCATTTTATAGACTTGATTGCATTATTTTTTTTGTCTGAAATCTGAATATGCCTGAATTTAGCCGAAGTCTAAATAGATTAAATAAAATTATCTAAATAATATGTTTATTACTTTTGTTTTTTACAATATATAAATAGAAAAATTTAAGAGAGTAATTTGACATAAATATTCTTTTAAGTGGTGCATATACTTGTTCTTCAAATTTAGAAATTTAACATGTTGACCAGCTTGATAGCATTATAGAAAAAGTACTATCATTGTTTCTTAATTTTATTTTGTAATAAAAGATATGATTATAATATCAACTTTTCATTATAAAGCAAACATTGTTATTTTAGTTTTGATTATTCACAATGGATATAATCTGCTTTATTCAATATTTCGGTTTTATGTTGTCATCTTGTGAATAAAAATTTAAAGTAATTAAAAAAATAACTTCAAGGATAATATAAAAATATTAGGTTTATATATAATATAATAAATACATAAATTATTAAGGGTATTTTTGAGATTTGAAATTAAAATTTTCCATTTAGATTTCGAACTTTAGATAAAGGTAGACTTTTTTACTTTTTCTATCATTATCTCACAATAAATTAAGAAAACAAATAACCCAAAACAAGTACAAGTATGAAAAATTAAAAGTTAAATTTAGATTATTAACTGAAAAACAAACAACATCTTAATTCTTTTATAGCCACACATTGCAAGATCTCCCTCTTATTTGATTTTTTTCGATGAGGCTCGTATCTTTTAAAGAGATTTGTAGACTGTCAGTAGTAACTTCAAGGATAATGATTCTTTCCTCCTCTGATCATGTATTGAATAAATAACTCAATTATTGATTGGTAGTTAATAAATAAAATATAGAAAGAAATCAAATCTTATATCTATACATTATTATTAAAAGATACATAAAAGAAAAACTTTAAAAACTCAATAGAACTCAAATAAAAAGAGGATTGTATTCCTAAAATCAAAGGTTTCTTTGTCCTCATTCTCCCCTTCTTTTATAGCCACACATTGCAAGATCTTCCTCTCATTTGAGGATCCAGATGACATGGACCCTTACTTGTTTTAAAGGGATTAATAGACTCTTGGTAGTAAAATCAAAAGGTTTCTCCGTCCTAATTCTTCCCTTCTTCTTCTTCTCCTTCTCTTTTAAATTTACCCAGGTCTCCTTTTATTTCTTAATCCTCTCTCTTCTCATTTCTAAATGAATTTTCTTTTCTGACAGTTTATGAAGTCCATTACGTGTGAATTGAAACTTGATCATATGACTAACAATCATTTTCATTTGTTGTTAATCCTTCAAAAATACATATAGAATCATTATAATCTCTTATTTTGTTAACATAAGGGACCAATTAAAAAAAAAATTATAGATTCTGATACACTATAGGACAATATACACTATATATATTGAAATGTGTATTTTTTTTTTCAGTTTATAAAATAAAAGATCCCTATTGAAAAAGTATTTTTGATTTATAAATATAAATATAAATCAACTTCCCATTATTCAAAAAAGTATTTTTGGAGGAGATTCGAAATGAGTCCTACGAGAGTTCACGACTTTACAAGGAGAGGATGAAAACATTTCATGACAAAATGATTTTGAGAAAAAAGTTTTCTGTTGGTCAAAAAGTTCTTCTTTTTCATTCTAAATTTAAACGCTTTCCTGGTAAATTACGCCCTCGATGGGTTGGACCTTTTATTGTTACTAATGTTTTTCCTCATGGTGCAGTCGAGATTCGGAGTTTGACCTCTGACAAAATTTTTAAAGTTAATGGTCATCGCTTAAAACCTTTTTATGAAGGTTTTTCGGTGAATATTGCGGAGGAAGTGGCTCTTGAGAGTCCCATTTATGGAGATTGAGTAATGAATATGTCTGGCCAAAGACATAAAACAAAGGCGCTTTTTGGGAGGCAACCCAAAGTTTTTAATGTTTATTTTAAATTTTTGTGCATTTTTGGTTTTTGGTTTTAATAAATTTTTTTTAAATAATATCTATGTTTATTTTGGCCAGAAGAAATTTTTGGTTAAGGCGTGCCCACGTCTTAACTAATAAGTATTTCTGTTTTTAATTTATTATAGTAAATATTAAGGCTTGCCCATATGCTTAATAAAAAAGTTTTTCTGTAATTTTTGGTGTCTCAAGTATATATTTCAGTATTTAATTTTTATTTTAATTCTATTCTTTTATTTAAAAAAAAATCTGATTTTATGCTTCAATTTCCAGCAACTCGCGTGCCAAAGATCCAAGCCGCTTCTCCACGATCCAGCATGTCGCGAGTCAAGCCGCCTCCTCACGAGCTCCTGCCGATCACAAGCCGTGCACGCCATCTGCGATCGATTCCACACCAGCAATCACCGTCCAGATCCGTTCCATCCACTCCCCACGAGCTCCAGCCGGCGTCACAACCTCCATGCACGCCATCCGCATCCAGATCTGTCCGCGAGATCCATCACGCCCACGTTCAAAGCTAGCGACGTTCCAATCTGCGTTGACCCAAAGACTCAAGCGCCCACAACTTGCGGGATCCACGCCAGCAGCCACGATCACGATCTCCAGCACTGCTGGATGTCTTCTCCAGAAGCCGAGCCCCTCCAGAAGCCGAGCCCCTCTTCACGATCCAACACGTCGGGAACCCACAACCCGCGAGACCCAGCCAAGCCGTGCATCCACTTCCGCGCGTCGAGACCAAAGAACCCGCGCGCCGAACCTTTCCAAAGAAGCTGCAAAGAACGAGTCAATCGCAGCCCACGATCCAGTCGTAACAATCACCAACCAGATCGGATCCAAACGACCACAACCCGTGACCCACAATTTTCCAACAACGATATCCACGACCCATTTCCAGCCACGTTGCAATTCAGAGCCCACGCACGCCAATCACAGTCATGATCCAGACAAGCCACTCCGATCAAGTTCCAGTAGCCATGACAACCACTCTCATTGCTCCAAAGTTCCAGCAACCGCCCACGAGCTTCAACCTACCACAAGTCATGCACGCCATCCACGCTCAGATCCGTTCCAGTCACAACCCGCGACGTCAATTTGCTGTTCCACCCACCATTTTCGCCAAGCCCATCGACGATATGGGGACAATTCAGGGACGTTTTCTTTGCCTTTAATCTTTTTGTCCCTATGCTTTATTTCGTTATGTGAACTGTGATTATCATACATTGGGGACAATGTATGTTTCTGGTGTGGGGGAGCGATTTTTGCAATATTATTGTTTGGAAGTGTTATTTTGTTGTTTTTTAGATGATTTTGAATAGCATTCTTGGTTGTGTCATTTTTATTTTATTTTCTTCTTTTGTGAAGTCGTTTTTGTTTCACTCTGCTCATTCTTGAATGATTTTGGAGTTAGTGTTATTTTTCTTGGATGTGAGTTGAGATGCATGAATAGATTCGAGTTTTGATTAGTTTGGTCTTGGTTGCTTAAATGAATAACTCACCACTATTGATAGTTGATTCATTTGATCAGTGTGCATGATTTGATGGCAAATTCACCAACTTTGAGAGGATTTGAGCTTATGAGCAACCACTTTGCTCTAATTATTTTTGTTGAGTGAATATCAATCTTAGTTTGTCTATTCTAGAACTTGCTTTGTTATGCATGTTGAAGCCGCATTACGGGATTTTATGCATTAAAATGATAAGGGCAAACCTCTTTCCATTTTTCTATTTTCACATTTTTTTTCTTTTTCTCCACTCGAAGATCTTTATTTGTTTTAATTTGTTACCTTTGTTTGATCCTTAACCATCTACTTCTCTACATCTACTTACCCATTTATCTATTTTTTGAGCCTTAATTTGAGGAGATTTTTGAACTCATTGTTTGGATATATTTTGTTGCTTTTGCTACCTTGAATAAAAGTTTCTCAATTACATCAAGTTGCATTATGCTTGAATAAAATTGTGCAAGATTCATCGAAAAAAAAAAGAGATGAAAAAAAAATGAAAAACAAAAAACCCAAAAAAAAAAAAAAACTCTTGACGACTTAAGTAGCAATAAGCATTTTGATGTCATAAGGTTCATTCAATGGGTTCATTCTTCTCATTTTGATCTCTTTTTCTTCCATAGACCTTTCTTTTTCATTCAATTCATTAGCCCCATTACAACCCTATTAAGACCCTTAGATTTTTGTATTTAATTCATGTTTTGTGGTTGAGATGTGATATATAAGCAAGCTTATGGTAATAGCATTCTTTGATTTGATTTGAGTGCATAAATGATACCCTAAACACTTTGAGTGCATGGAGTGAAATCAATGAGAGGGCTATTAAATTTTGTTGCACTTGGATTTTGAAAAGATTGTCTTGGTGGTTGAGTGACTTTATGCTAGCTTCTGAGATTCTATGCTTTGAAATCCTTGTCTCTTGAATGTTGATTGACTTAAATCCTTGAGGTGTGCTTGCTTAAGATCGTTTTTGGATGAGTTGGAATGAGAATTGAGGGAAGATTTGGGATTATTCTTGAGTTATATGCTTGAGGACAAGCATTATCTTGGTGTGGGGGAATTTGTTATAGTGCATTTCACGCACTAATTTTCATTGTTTACTCCCTTTAATATCAATGTTTTACACTTAATAGTTGTGATTTACTTGTGTTTTATTTTTATAGGTGCAATTCTATTGATCAGTGCTAAATTGAGCTACAAGATAATGTTTAAAGATGAATTAACTTCCTGGAGAAATTTTCAATTTCAGAAGAAGTTTATTGATAAGGCGTGGGCGCGTGACAGTCGATTTCAGAAGAAGTTTGTTGATAAGGCGTGGGTGCGTGCTATCAATTGCGGACTTGACGTTTTTATTTCTTTTAACGTGTTTTATCTTTTCATGACTCTTGTAAGTTTAGATAAGATTTTAGATATTTTTATCTTTATTCTTTTTAAGAGAACTATAAAAAGAGGAGATAAAGAAGGATTATGAGGAGAATTAGAATTGGATTATTAATTATTTTTATCTTTTTTTTAGGGTTTTCTCTTTTTCTCCATGAGGAACTAAACTTATTTTTCTGGTTGAAGGTTAATGAAGCTTTGATTCACCATTACTGTGAGATCTTTCTTGTGCTTTTAATTGTTTTATTACTTTTTGAGTATTTGTTTATTCTCTAAATTATTGTCATGATTATCTTTGTTAATTAGATAATTGGCCACTATTTAATTATCAATTTAATCTATTGCCAATTAAAGGATTCATCGTATGAAGATTTTGATATTTGTGGCAAATAACATAGCAGTGCGTTGTGTTATGGGAATAAATAATCTAATTTAAATGAACCATCGTATGCGTTTGTTAATTAGGATTTGGGTCTCTCTAATTTTTTTTGTCGATTGATTAAATCTTATGATCGTATCTAGGATTGTCTATTGATTAGGGAAATAACCAATGGTCGTACCTTGGTTATCGACTAATTAAGGAGAGATTGGCTATTAGAGTGTCTCAGTAGCTATAACTGGTCTATTCATAAGCAGTAATGATTTATAGTTGCATCAATGATCAGTAGTCGAATCAAAGCTGAATTAATTCCTTCAACCAAAGTTTTCCCATTTTGAATTACACCTTTAATTTGCATTCTTATTAATTTAAATTGATTTTCATTATTGTCAACAATCTCCCAATTTTACATTTTTATTTTAAAAAGGATTTAATAATTACCAATCTCTGTGGACACGACCCTGCTCAATCAATATACACAATCTTGTTAGAGTAGGGTTTATATTTGCTAGCTTCGACACCCATCAAATGTGTATTTTTTTTTTCAGTTTATAAAATAAAAGATCCCTATTGAAAAAGTATTTTTGATTTATAAATATAAATATAAATCAACTTCCGATTATTCAAAATCAAGTATATATCAAGCGTGATGTTTTAACCTCAAAAGCCTAGCTGAGCGATTTTCAAGCGCTTGAATTTGAATAATGGGGCTGATAAAGTGTTAAACAATATTTTTATTTTGGAGTTGTAAACTGATGGTTTTTGTTCGTCCATATTACCATCGGAAACTTGAGCTAGAATTGCAGAATTCTCTCACCTTCTGAAAGTTGCATGCATGTAAACGAGCCACGAGAAATCAAATCGTACGCAGTTCGAGAGACTACTCACCACAAACATCAACGTGCGTATTTCAGTAATTTAGGGCCGTTCAGTATTGTTTCTGAATTTGTATTTTCAAAGAATAAAAATGAAAATAAAAATGATGTTTTACAGTTACAGTATTTCAAATTCAAATATGTGTTTGGTATCATTTTCTTTATCCTGTATTTTAAAAATGAAAATTATAATATGCGTTCGTTAGACACAATTGAAAATGATAAAAATAAAGAATATGTGTTCGGTAGAACCTTTTTCAAAATTAGTTTTGACTAAGCATTTAAGTTATACTTATAGTTAGAAAATAATTGTTTTACTAATACATACACAAATATACCATAATAATTTAAACAAAATTATTATAAAAAATTACATGATGATAAAGTTTTAGTATTAGCATTAATTAAAAAAATTACATTGTCATTTTTTTTATACTATAATTTAGATATATATTGCAACACATGTGATATAAACAAAACAATTATAAAAAATTACATGATAGACATTATGCATTCATTGTGTAATCATGCCCCATAGAAGCTGCAATTCTATCTCTTGTAGTATTCATCTCTGCCACACTTGCTGGAGATAAATCACCCTTTTTAACATGGTCATGCCCTATATGAATAAAAACGGTTTTAGTCTAGCTAGACCAATCAGCCATAACATCATGTGGATCCATATTTTGTTACTCAAAAATTGAAAAAAAATAAATATATCAAATATTAATGAAATTAAAGAAACTACTTGTAAAAATACATAGCTTAAAATTTTGAAATTAATCAAATTCAATGTAGCATAAAAGCCATTTCAGCAACATGTCATAGATTAAAAATTAAACATATCAAAATCAAATATATTCTACTACAAATTAACCAATTCAAATTAAGACCAAGCTCTTGTCAAATTTTGTTCAACTCATTTTTTCACGGTACAAAACAAAATGGAATTTGCCAAAAAAGAAACTTATCACAATCACGTAAAGAAGGTCCAAACAATACAATTAAGTCGTTCTTAGATATGACAAAAACCACGAATCTATATCAGACCGTTGCAAGAAGAAAAAATAAAAAGAATCAATTAGTAATTTTCGGACAACATTTGCAAAACTCTTGCAGTCTAACAAGAACATAAAGTGCCAAAGCTTTAACAAGCTTACCAACTTCATGCACACAAGCTTACTAGTATATACAAAGATATACCCTGTTGTAAATCACATCACTCCCTTTTGAGTGGTTGCTTCTCCACTCAAAAATCTTTATAAATTAAGTGATTCTAGAAACATTCAGGTAAAGCATATGAATTATTTGACTAATTTCATAGCAACTAGTGATAAACACTCGGAAGTCTAACTTCAAACAATCTTTAAAACTCAGTTTAAAGTGCATGAATAAAATGTCAACTATAACTGCCAATATTCCTAAGTAATCCATTTCAAAAAAAAAAAAAGGCCAAGACAAAAGATAGAGACATAAGAGTGCTATAAATATACCTTGAAGAGGAAGAACCATCGGACAAAGAGGGAGACGGCGGATGTCTTCCGGGCAACGGTATATGCAACGTTTTCAAAGCAAACATCTGAAGATTCGTAGCCAACCCATTTAAACTTTTGATATCAGCCACCTACATTCATTTCCAAAATCTCATCCATCAGCCAAAATGAAAACAACCCAGTTCATAAAACACAATAAATAGATTTTACCCGCATCATATTTTCAGTAGATTGTGACTCCAAAATCCAGTCCCACATCATTTTTGAAGGATTAAAAAATAAATTAAAAACTAAAAATTACCTCAACCCCATACTTAATGGCGACACCAGCAAGAGTGTCCATTTTGGAGACTTGATACCCGATGTAATTCCAACCATTTGCTCCTCCATTAAAATTAATTCCATTTGAAGGAGACATTTGGGTATAAAAGCAAAATCCAAATCCCAGATCAGTGCTTAGAAAGTGAGAGTTGACTCAAAACCCAAAAAAATTCTATTGTCTCTGTTTACTTTAAACAAAAACTTATCCCATAAATCCAGTGACATGGATTCACCATTAAAATTGAATGAAAATGGAAGTTGCAGTAGTTGCAACAGCGGCAGAGGAGAAGTTGCAGCAGCGGCAGAGGCGAAGTTGCAGCAGTTGGCACACCGAGGGAGAGTAGATCGGGAGAGATAACGAGAGAGAGTGTGTTGTTGAATGAAGATAAGGAGGGGGAGCGCTGTTGGCTGCAGATTTGTTGTGAGATCAAGAAAGCTTGGGGGAAGAGAGCTGTTGACAGAGAAAGAGATGAGGAGATAAAGCTTACGAGTTGGGGTTTGTTTTTTAATCTATTTTTGAGTTCAGGTAAAAAATATGTTTAACAGGTTTTCATAATTATAGTTATAAAATTGAATCTGAATTCTTCATTTTGTGGTTTATTTTCTAAATTTCATTCACCGAACATGTATTATATTTATATTTTTAAAACAAAAACGAAAATAGAAGTTGAAAACGGTACCGAACAAGCCTTAGCAACACCACAAGTGAAAACAACTGTTACACTACTATACAAATTTTATCTCGAAACTGACCAATTAGAGGAGTGCTACTGACTCACTCTCGCCATCGGTTGGACAGGTGTCCACAATTATTTTTAATTCCTTTCTCTTTTATATCATCCAATTTGTTCAAAATATTTATGGTTATAGCACTTGCTCACTTCATCTAATTTTACCAAATTAACTGTGACTTCTCAAACACACTTTAGCTTCCACTGCTACTCCATTTCAAGAGATATTTGAGAGGTTCAAATAAATGAGTTATAGGGCTTTTTAGCCGATTTTTTTCTTTTTTTGTTTAATTAAGAACATAGAATTAGCAGGGGCTCCTTAGAGAAACTACAAGAGTCCATGGTAAGTAAGAACTTTGCATTATTAAATAGCTATTTCATAATTAAATTTCTCTCTCTTTTTATATTTTTTTCTGGTGCAAAAATTAATTAAACAAACATAGATAACATTTACAACCGGTAGAATATCGGTTGTTCAAATTTCCTGTTCACTGTTCAATAGGCTGTATGAGCTTAAAAAATGAAGGGCCTTTGATTAATAATGTAACAGCAATGGAATTGTAACCGCATTTTCAGGTGTTGGCCACGATGCACTAAAGCAGTGTAAATTGTAACCGCATTTTCCAATTCCTTTTCGGTGATATAACAGTTGTGACAAGTTCCTATCCAGTGAGCTTGAATCCAGAGCGCAAATTATTTGCTGCCGTTTTCTATTTCTAAATTTCTTTAATTTTTTAATTAAAAATAATTACCTCAAATGAAATGGAGAAATATTGGGAAATGTACATCATAAGCTATACTTTGAACACACTATTTGTTTGGGCATCTTTGCAAAACATTGGAAAATTATTTTTTTTTCTTTGAGTTCCTTTTTAAGGTCTCATTGGAGATTTCAATTGAAACACAAAAAATATATTATTACATTTTTTTCTTTTTACAAAAAGTTTTTGATAAATCTTTTAAAATCTTTTCATTTCATAAGTTTATTTATTTTGACATTGATTTTTCAAAAATAGGTGCAGATTCCTTTTTAAATGCAGCATATAAAATAAGTCACCGCAAGATTTTAAAGTTGCTATTATAACATTATTATTTTAACCAAAAAAAACTATTTCTTCTTCTTGAACCCTACTATAAAAATCACCATAATAAATTGTTTTATTAACATAAGATTAAGAGAATGAGAATATGATAATTAACTTCTAAGCCATGTGGGGAGACTTGAACCCTCCACTATAAGAATAAGAGAATGAGGTGCTAAGTAATTCAACCATGGAGTTGTTAATTACTTTTCATTTTGTTGTGTTAAGAGTTTTATCATATGTTAGATCAAAATTTAGTTTTTTTATGAGAATTTGCGCGTTTTAAAACGTAAAAAGGACATGTATGAACAAGTTATTAAATTTGGCCATAGTCGGGCCATCACGCTTGCCACGACTGGCCCCGAGCCAAGCTATTTTAAAGCCCATGTTGATTTTTTTAACCCAAAAAAAAAGCACTATAATTTAACTCAGGAAATTAAAAAGAGCCCTTTTGATTAGATATTTCTTCCATTGATTTGTAGGTAGAGTAAGTATATCCCTTTAATTTAAGAAGGGTATATTTCCGAAGGAATTGATTTAAGTGAGTGCCATAGAATTTCGATTGTAAATATGGAGGTAAAATACTTGAATTGTACCATACTTGAAAAGGAAAAAAAAAACAAATATGGCGCGTATGGCTCAACTTAAAGCCGTTTCTAAGGGTATCAAAGTTGACCGTGTCACTCTTAAACTTCTATTGATTTTCATACATGAAACGTTTATTTATTTATGAATGTGAAAGCGTGTAGCTCTCACCAATACTCTTGTACATAAAATGTTCATGCTTAGTTCATGTTTAGTTGTTTACATCCTTTCCAACCATTTGTATTGATTTCCGTGTATATTTCAACTTTCAACACATAATTAATGAAAAATCTAAAAATACCTCTTAATTCCTAGATGCGGAAGTGAATCATAGCGAGATTATGTTACTATAAGAACAGAGGATAATCTCATGTAAAATTCTCATGCTGCTATATGCGTAAGGTCGGAGAATAGCCATAAGAAAAGAAAAATCCCTCAGATCACATTGCAAGAGCCTACTACCTTTTCTCTCATGCGTTTTCATTTTCTGTATTTTCTAATACGTTCTACGTATTTTCTTTATCTCCCACACACTTGTATTTTAGATACAATAAGTGTGTTTATATAAAAGCTAATGAAAGTAATTGAAATCAACCAAAAGACTTCATAACTCTCAGAGTCCAATTAGACTTACAAAAATCATACGAAACTCTATCTAAAAACAACTTTTAAATATTCTTTATGTTGGACTAGTCCAGCCCATCACAAGCACCAATTCCAATAATTTGCAACTTCATTGTTGTGATAATCAAATGAAAAGAAAAAGTTAATTGAGAAATATAAAATTAAAAAAGAAACTCATTAATTTTGAAGGATGAGTTAATTTTTTTTTTTTAGTTGAGATAAGAAATTGAAAGAGAAATTAATGGAGATAGAGTCAGCATATGGGACAATTAGACAATGGGTATTGAGTAGTGATATATATTTGACACTTAAATTCATCTCATGTATTCGCACTTTATAATTGACGGCTTACCCCCCTCCCCCCCTTTTAGAGTTACCTTTATTAAAAATTAAAAAATAATTACAAATAGATATTTTTTCCTTTTTCTTTTATCTCTCTCTCTCTCTCACTCTCACGTCTCTCTCACTTTTTTGAATTGATTTAAATTAAATCCCAAAGTTTCCCCTAGGGTCTAGCTTAGTTGTTTTCAAGTAGCTTATAATTTGGTTAGCCACCCAACTTTAGATCCAAGAGGCAAGGGATAAAAGAAAATTAATTTAACTTTTACTCATCCTTTATTAGGAAACCCTAAATTAAAAATTTTAAAAATCATTACTCTTAAATAATAAACTTAAGCCCTATAGCATGTAAAATTAATCAGTAGATCCAAAAAATTAAACTAAGATGTAAGGGCACAACATTAATTAATATTAAATAGAAGTTGTCACTTTTCGTCATATAATGGTCACTCTAAAACTACTTGAAAGGGTTAATATGATTTTTTTTTAACTTCAACAGACTGTTCTTTCATGCAAATAAGATTTATTATAAGTGCTCAAATTTATAATCAAATAAAATTAACAGAAACTGTAGTGGTCTTCAAAGCTTCTAGGGTCAGGCTCCGCCACTTAGGCTCAGGCAACTTGCTCTTTCGCCAAATACAAATCCGTGAATCGATCACCATCATTGTGCAGAAACTCACATAAACGCATAAGATTAAGAATACTCACAAGCATGGCAAATGGTATATCAGTTGGCTTGAAAAATCCCTCATTTAATTACCTCCAAGTCAGATACACTATGTTGCTTCATTAGCATTCAACGGCTGAGGCAACATGTCCTCTCTTCCGCTTAAACTGTATCATGGATTCAAATTGTTTATACAACAAAAATTATTCATACTGATTCTTAAATATTTGAATCCCTTCCCCGATCTAAATTCTCCCTAATTTTTAGAAAATTTAATAGCACAAGTTATGTACCCTTTAATGTGAATAGTATATGTGTTAGACATTTTTTACCTCAAATAATACTAAGTTAGCCTTTAGATAATTTACATGATGGGTATATTTAATAAATTAATTCATATAAAATAGGTTATTTAGAATGGTTTGTAAGGTGCACAAAGCACCATCTGTACAAAAATGGTGTTTTCACCAAATTTTTGCTAGGATCCAATTTGAACCACTAAGTGGTACTTCTTATCAGATCTAGGTTAAATCCTATTTAAACAAATAAATTTATATTTTAAGGGAGCTTATGTTAAGTTTCGGTTTAAGTGTATTTTTTTTTGTTGTTTGGGGCAAATGGTTTAGCTGAGGTACCCTTGGTAGTGAGCTAAAATAATATATAGAGTGAACTAAGGTGATCATATGAGGAATAATAGAGAAAACTCATTAGAGCTCTATGGGAGCTGATATGGAGGGTTGCTTGGGTATATTGGGGGGACAACTTAGGGAGTCTCACATACTACTTAAGGTAACTGAGGTAACTCGAGGTAGCTCAAGTAAGATCATACATGAAACATAATCTGAACATCAAATGAAAAATATAGTAAAACAAATATAAATATAAAGAACATATGATGTTTATATGGTTCGGCCTTAGGCCATAGAAGCAAGTCATCACCAATCCACTAAATAAATGAGAGATTACATAAAATTTTATATTATCCAAGATGAATAATATAAGCTAGATAGCTATATAGAGATGCTTGGTGTTGATAAAGATGAAGATGGTAAATAAAGATACGGAGAGTAATAACATGATGGAGAAGATCATAAAGGTGGGGAATAGAAATGGCTTACCAAAAATGGAGACAAATATTTGGGGGAAATATTCCTTTTGTATTATTTGTTAATACAGATCATGATATCTCCAAGTATTTTCTACATTTTACCCTTGTAATTGTCATTTGTCATTCATTTGTTAGTCCAAAAATATCCTTTCAAATTATCCCCAAACAAATGGAAATATTCAATCATATATGCTAGTTATGAAGCATATTGAAATGCGATACAATACGGATTAGTGTTGTGGATCATTGTGGACTCAGTGAAGATTTAACAATCTTTTAAAGTTCTTTTATGCTGGGTAGGAATGTTGTTTGCTTTAACTATATTCAACATTTTTCTTCTTAATTTGTCATTCAAATTGCTCAAGCATATGGTTAAATTAAATATGATGCAATATATTGGACAGTAACCCATAAACGAGATTTTTTGAATGTCTAAGATGACCTTTTTTTTTTCCTTAAATATGAATAGATTTGAGTTACTTTGAATTCGGAATAGAGCTAAATATCTAAATGACAAGCGTATTTTTTGTGAATCATTAAAAATAAGTATTAAGTGTTTTTTTAACTAAAAAATTTTGAAAATCAGTATTTTTACTTTCGTGCCCTTACAAATTATAAATTTCAGTAAATAATAAAAATCTCAAAGAACATAAATAAAATAACATATTATCGTAACATAAATCATGTAGAATTAAATACAACCCTTTAATATATCTATATATCTATATATATATATATATATATATATATATATATATATATATATATATATATATATATATATATATATATATATATATATATATATATGTATGTATGTATGTATGTATGTATGTATGTATGTATGTATGTATATGAATCTATTTTATTGTAATTTATGATGTTTTTATATGAAAAGTATTCATAAAAATTATAAAGATAGATAATAATAATTTGAAGAAAATAAAAAATAAAAATAATGATAGTTTACCATTATATTGTCACAAGTTGTAGAGATGAGTAGTAAATTTATTTAGGTAAAGATAAAAATTAATTAATTAGATAGAGATAAATTAGAAAATATTTTTTAATAATGTCATTCAAAACTTTTAAATTAAGCAAAAGCTAAAAACTTAGGCTAATAATTTAACTAAAAATTTTCACTAAATTAAAATAATAAATGAACTTAGTAAATTAATTAATAAAATTAAGCCAATTAAGTTATTAAATTAGAAAAACAAATGACCCATCGGTATGTAAGACTAATGAGTATCACTAAAAAATAAATAAATAACGAAGTACCATTCAAAAAGACGAATAAGACAATGGATGTAATTGGGCCTCACCATTTCACATCATAAGTCTCTATCTCTCACTTTTTTTTTGTAACATATGCACCGTAAATTATTTAATTGAGTGTGATATTATTTTTAATTTCGTCGTAAATTTTTTAAAGTCGTCAGAATTGTTACAAATCGTGGCGAGTAATCGGACACAATTATTAAATTGATCATGCTCAAATAATTTAAATTTGTTGCGACACAAAATCGAGACATTTCATATGCGATTCAATAGCCGCGTAATCGGATTTTAGTTTGGCACTCAAGTCCGTATTAGCTTAATTTTTATTAAGGTTACAAAAAAAAATGTCAGTATTAGTTCTATTTAAGGAAAGAATGAGAGAGAGAAGCATTTATTTTTTTGTCCTAAAATAGAAAGGGAGGAGAGAGAGAGAGAAGAAGAAGAAGACCCATTGACCCAGTTCTCGACTGAAACCCGTGCGACGAGACCCAATCGTATCTCGCATTTCTGGCCACCCCACTTGCTGAGCTTGGTACCGATTTGAAGCTTGAGAGCTGGCCGACGTATTACTGCCTTCACAGATGCCGGAAAACGACCAGAATGCCGACGATCTAGCTTGGAAGACCCGCTGCCTAACCGATTTCAACCCGCCGTGATTTTGCCGGAATTAGACCAAGCCACCACTTGGATCTTGTTCCTCAGCTCCCCCTCATCATTTTCCGACCAACCTAGTCACCTAAAACTGTCAGATTGCTGCCGATTGACTACCGAAAAGGTCACAGTTTTGGGGAGCTTGATTCGCTGTCACTCGCAGCACCATCAGACTCACTGAGGTTAGAACTATCAGACCTAAGCTTTCGTCGCCGTTGACTAAGTCCCGATCACCGTTGACCGTTAGGTGCAATTCGATAATTTCACAAACTTTAGGGATAATTCTGTAATTTTGAAGTTGGTGGACATTTTGGTAATTTCAGATTAGGGTAGTTAGGCAATTTAAGATTTCAGGAATAATTCAATAATTTATGTTGTTAGAGGCATTTTAGTAATTTGTATTTTTCGAGGGTAATTTCATAAATTCAGAACTTGTGGAAAGTTTTGTAATACGAATTGAGGGTAGTTTCGTAATAAGTGATTCTAAGGATAATTTCATAAATTTTGATGTCAAGGGTATTTTAGTAATTTTATGAATTCAAGGATATTTTATTGCGGATAAATGTCGTTTTCGAGTTTATTAGTTATGATTCACATTACGGATAGTAATTATATTATTTCCTTAAATTAGGAGGATCTGCAAATGAGAATCAACCTGCGGATGTTGTCGATACCGAGTTCGAACATCGTCACAGTTAGTGGAATATACAAAACCTATTTTCGTTGTAGTTTATTACGATTTTAAAATATGGTAAAGCATGTTTACGAGATTGGTTTTAAAGGCTTCAATTTAATGATTTTATAGAAATGGAATTTATTTGTGTTTTGGTATTTATTACGAGAAATGTGTTTGATTAATAATTTTGGTGACTGATTTTGAATATGTATGATAATATTTTAAAGAAAAGAAAAGCATATTTAAGGCATGTTAAATGAGATTTCGGATGAGATTATATGTTTATATATGTGTGTATAAAGGTTGTTTGCAAAATCATTAGACAGTATCGTTCCCCTCCAGATACAATGATATAGATGAGATGAGATATGTATGCGATATGATGAATATAGATAATACAGATGAGATACAAGCTTTTGGGGCCCGTCTGAGTACACACAGAGGCTTTGGGCCGTGTACTCAGGCAACTTTGTCTTTTGGGGACCAGATTATGCATGCATAGATATGATGAGATATGAGATGATATTTTCCGATCTATCCATGTAGCTCTGGGGTATGATTGTATCCAGATAGTACATCATTGCCCGTTCATCGAGGTTCGGATATAATCAGATGTGAGATGGTACTTCCCTATCTATACGTGTAGCTCTAGGGCATGATTGTACCTAGATAGTACGTCATTGCCCGTCCGTCAAGGTCTGGATATGATGAAATTATTCCCCTGAGTACTTGTTTGGTGATAGTTTTCAGCATTTAGTATTAATGTTATAAGTATTATGGATTCCCATTGATTTATACAGTATATATGTGATATTTTTATTTGAGTACATGATTTGAATTTTATAAGCTATTTAAGTACTTGTGGTATTTTGATGAGATTGTGTTTTGATATGATTAATTATTTTAGAGTAAAGTTATGTTCAAAAACTAATATCCACTCGCTGAGGTCACTGAGTTTTATACTCATCCCGTTTTATTATATTTTCCCCCCTACAAGATAATTGCAGGTATAACAGTCGACCCAGCAATGACAATTATTTTGGAATTATGGCCACGTGATTGTGTTAGGAGTCATAGATGTATTTATTGAGATATATTAGATTGTATAATTTATTACATTTTGGGTATTGTGGATGACATTTGTATTTTCTTTGATATTGAATATTGAATAATTTGGTATTTAGTTGAGGAGATTGGTTGTTTTGAGATAATTGTATTTGAAATTATTTTGGGAGTGTTTGATTTATAATCTTACAGATTTGGTTATGTGATAATTATAGGGGAGACTACCGAATTTTCATCAGAATCCTCGTTAATTAAATTGTTTTCGATTATTTTACTAAAATCAGGCCAATTCACCTTGGGAATTTGGGGCGGATCATGTCAAGTTGGTATCAGAGTGTGATTTTAGATTCAATAGACTTTACTGTCGTAATTAGAATAAGTTTTACAGTTATTAAAGTGGGAATTATTATTTTGTAGGCATTATCATGCTCCGTTGTAGCAATAGACATGGTTGAGGTTGTGGCCGTCGTTGTACTAGGATAGTAGTTGGGTTGACTCTAGGGGTGGGCAACTTCAAGTTCGGATCAACCCGATCAGATTTCGGGTTAATCGAGTTGAGAAAAATGTGACCCGAACTCAATCCAAACATATGATCCGATTCGATCCAAATATCGGATCGGATCATTTTCTATTTTTTTAATTATATTTTTTTCAAATTTTTGGATCGGATCGGGTTTGACCCGATCCGATCCGATCGGGTTGGCTAAAATTCAACCCAATCGGGTTATAACCTTCATCCGAACCTGATCCGAACTCAAAATTTTCAGATCAGATCAAGTCGGATCAGGTCGGGTCGGGTTATTTGCCCACCCCTAGTTGACTCTAGGTATTGTACCTACAGGGAAAAATGAACCCATGAATGAGATCATAGTTGAGTCCTCAACGCATAAGGTAGCACAACAAGCACCAGAAAAATGTGCCGAACATTAAGCAATCATTTGATAAGCTAGCGCAGATTATGATTGCAGTGTTACAAAATCATACTCATACAGATGTTGGTCCTGCTAATACTATTGAACGTGTGAAACGCTTAGGGGATAAAAGTTTTAACGGTTCTGGAGATCCACCCGAGGTAGAATCATGGTTTGTCAAATTAGAATGCATTTTTGATGTGATGAAATGCTTGGGAGAAGATAGACTTTCCTTTGCCACTTTTCTACTTAAGGATAGAGTCTATCATTGGTGGCAAACAATTGGACGTCGATATCAAGGGCATGATGCAATTACTTAAGCTATATTTCGTAAGGAATCTTACGATCATTATTTTTCAGTTGTGTACTAAGATATTAAACGCAGTGAATTCCTTCAGTTGGTTCAGGGATCCATGACAGTTGAGGAGCATGAGAAGAATTTTATGGACCTTTCTAGATTTGCTACGTCTGCAGTTGCTGATAAGAGGGAGAAATGCAAGTGATTTAAAGAGGGTCTCCAATTTAAGATACACATGACCATGACTGCATTGCGATATACTGAGTTTACAGAGGTAGTTAAGGCAACAAAGAAAGTAGAACATAATATCTCGGAAGGACACAGAATTCAAGCCTTGAAACAAAAGCGTAGTTAGAGTTGGACAGAGGGTGGCTCTAATAGTAAGCCGCCTAAGAAAGGAGGCACTCATGCTAGCTACGATGATAACATTCAAAGGAGTTAGGGTATAGGTTTCATGGGAGATTCAAGACAAACTATCAGTCACAATTCAGTGCAGCAGTTCGTAGAGAGTAATGCGTGGACTTAGGGACATATGACCAGAATAGCGAAGGAGACCATGACGATCGTTCTAGGAATATGCAGTAGACTTCTTGCCCTTCGTGTGGTAAAAATCATCAGGGCCAGTGTCGTGTGGGGGACAAGGTGTGTTATCTTTATGAACAGCCTAGTCACATTAAGAGATTCTGCTTTACTTTGCTTGAAGGTGATAGTTCAGCTCGAGGGATAGCTCCACAATATTAGTTTCACTCTAGACCAACTCTGGGTCAGAAAGGTGTGTAGATCGGGGGTTCTACATCTACATTTTAGAGCCAGACGGTTGCCCTGATTGAGATCCACGCAATCTTTTATTAATATAGCAGGAGGCTCATGCTGCACCAGAAATTATTATGGGTACACTATCTATCTTTGGCCACGAGGCCCATATTCTTGTTGATCTTAGATCCACGCAATCTTTTATTTCCCGTATGTTTGCCATGCATGAAGAACGAGAGCCTGAACCACTGGATTATCAATTAGTTGTTAGTACACCTACTAGGGGTTCACTACTTGTCGAGAGTGTAGATATGCATCCGATATGATGAATACAAATGACATAGATATTGAGATACAGATAATACAGATGAGATACATGCTTTTGGGGCCCGTCTGAGTACATACAGAGGCTTTGAGCCGTGTACTCATGCAACTTTGTCTTTTGGGGACCAAATTATGGATGCACAAATATGATGAGATATGAGATGATATTTTTCGATCTATCCATGTAGCTCCGAGGTGTGATTGTACCCAAATAGTACATCATTGCTAGTTCATCGAGATTCGGATATGATCAGATATGATATGATACTTCCCTGTCTATCCGTGTAGCTCTGGGGCGTGATTGTACCCATATAGTACGTCATTGCCCATCCGTCGAGGTCTGGATATGATGAGATTATTTCCCTGGGTACTTGTTTGGTGACAGTTTTTTATATTCAATATTAATGTTATAAATATTATAGATTTCCATTGATTTATGTATTATATTTGCAATATTGTTATTTGAGTACATGATTTGAATTTAATAAGTTACTTAAGTTCTTGTGATATTTTGATGAGATTGTGTTTTGATATGATTAATTATTTTAGAGTAAAGTTATGTTCAAAAACTATTATCCACTCACTGAGCTTAGTGAGTTTTATACTCATCTCGTTTTATTGTATTCCCTCCTCTCCCATAAGAGAATCGCAGGTACAACGGTCGACCCAGCAAAGATAATTATTTTAGAATTATGGCCGCATGATGGTGTTAGGAGTCATAGATGTATTTATTGAGATATATCGAATTGTATAATTTATTACATTTCGGGGATTGTAGATAACATTTATATTTTCTCTGATATTGGATATTGAATAATTTGGTATTTTGTTGAGGAGATTGGTTGTTCGGAGGTAGTTGTATTTGAAATTATTTTGAGAGTGCTTGATTTATAAATTTACAGCTTTGGTTATGTAATAATTATAGGGGAGACTCTGTCGAATGTTCAGCTAAATCCTTATTAGTTAAATTATGTCGGAACGATTTAATAGAATCAGACAAACTCACCCTATGAATTCGGGGCGGGTGGTGTCATTTTACTTCACATATAATTTTATATTGTAACAGGTGAATATCAACAGCCCACGTGTTTAGCCTGGGCTGACAATAGTCCCTAGAATAAATTTATTATTATTTTTCCAAGGAAATAAAAGTCATTTTAATGGTAAATTATAGTAAACTCCTTTCAGTTTTCCAAAATGTAAAATTGACTGGTAAGTTACATAATCGATCAATTAAATCCTCCCTAATTTCTCAATGGCTAAATCCTAATTTTAATTTTGTGGATATTTGACCATTAAGGTTGTTAAGATAAAATGGTTAAGAATCTTATTCGTCTAATTGTAAGTATACACTACAAGAAAAAGAGAGATAAGATAATAGGAATTTAGCAAAGTACATGTTATGCGTGCTGCAAAATATGGTATTTAATAACATTCGAAAATTATGTGTTGTTAAAAGTAACTAAAAGTTTATTTTCAACAGCATGCTTCATGGCGTATTATAAAAAGTATATTCACAACAATTTTGTGATTGTGGTATATATCATAGGCCAACTGACAACGTACAAACTAAGCATATTGTTAAAAAGCTTCATCTTCAGCAATGTTTTTCAAAACACTGCTAATAAGAATGTACCACAACATACTTTTGCTCGTTGTTATTTGTTTTCAACAACTTGTTGTGTTGTGAAATATAATATCAGAACCCGTAAATGCACATTATTGATTACACTTGTTATTATTATTTTTTTGTCTACAACAATAACAAAGCAAATAATAATTTATTTCTTTTCTTTTCTTCTTTTTAGCCAATCATTATCTCTTCGTTTTATGTAAAAGTTATAATTTATTAGTAGGATAAGATGAAGTCTTAGTTCATTCCATTAAATATAGGTATCTACATTTAGATACTTAAAAATCAATTTAATTTTTTTAGTTATAGCCTAATAAATGATATTTCAATTTACTCTCATGAATCGACCCATGTGAGTAAGGTTTGAATCTTAAATCTCTTGTTTACACTCAAAAGATTTTACCAACAGAACTAGCAATTGAATTTTTATATTTTTTTGAATCTTATTGATCATTTTATTGCTAATTCAACTATTAATTAACAAATTACTTATCATTTACAATAAAAATCACTAACCATGTTTACAATAAATATCACTTCACATTATAATAATGTTATTGACTCACTATTCTGGAATAATTTAAAATGTAGCTTTTAATGGTAAATTTAGTTGATAAATACTATTTTAGTTTTTAACTTTAGAAAGAGAGATTTTGAAAATTTCAAAAAATTAAAAAGGAGCGAAGCCAAAAATTTCAAAAAATAAAAAAGGCACAAAGCCAAACCCAGTTTTCAAACTATCTATATAACTAGTACTTAATAAATTAGAAATTCCCGGCTTTTATCTTATCTCTGTCTCTTTACCGCCGCCTGTGCCTTACCGCTCCCTTCATCTCTCTTTTCTAGGAGCCGGCAACTTATTTCCCTCAATAACGAAGACAACGAAGGAACTAATTAGATCCCCCCATCATGTCTTCAATCTATAAGTCAATTTTTATCGATTGCTTATGCCTTCTTCATGTTTGAAATATCGTCTCTCACAAAACAAAAAAATAATAACAAATTTATGGCAAAAGCCTATTCAAAAGTCCTAATTTTTCTCTTTTTCTTTTTTAATTTATTAAATTTTACATTCCTGGGATTTTAGGTTTTAGAAATTAATATTTATGTTTTGTATTATACTTACTATTTTGTCTACTGAGAATCTTGAAGATAGTCAAATAAAAAAATAATGTCAAGTAGCACCGCTTCGGTTGAAACGATGTTGGGGGATCTCTTCAGAGGTCTATTTGGTTTTTTTTTTTACCAACTCTAATTTTTTGGTTTAACCTTTTATGTTAATTCAGATGTATGTAAATTAAATGCTTATGTTTTTTTTGTCTTTTTAATTTAGTTTATAATGTAGTTGTGTTATTATAATTATTTTGATTAATCTTGATTTTGTTTGTCCAGGAGTTTCGATTTTATTGCTAATGACGTGATTGGGCTTATTATTGAAGAAGAAGGTTGGGATTGAGCTGCTGCTAAGATTTTATGTGATGAAGATATCACTGTTGTGATTATATCTTTGTGATAGTATTCAATTTTGTAACACAAATTGTTTTGATTGTAGCGATTGTTAAATTAATTTATTGTTTTTAATAAAATATAATTTTTTTATTCAATTATTAGTTTGTTTGTATCTGTAAGTTTTTAATATTTATAAAAAAAGAAATATTGGAAAAAATAAATAAAAGGATTTTGGAAGCAAAATGTGCATATAAAATAAAATAAAATTGTTGATGCCAAAAAATGACCTCAACAATTGAATTTATTTTTTAGGGAACCACAGCACGAATTCGACTCGAGCAACACCACAACCGCCAATTTCTATACCTGCCAATCACAAAATACGGTTAGGACACGCCGGTGGAGATTCCGGCGAAAATCTTCCAATGCTTAAGTCAGTTGCTTTATATTTCAAAAAGAGAAAAATGAAAAAGAGAGCTTGAGAATGAGTCCGATTTATGAATTTTCCGGTTTTGGAGTTAAGGGTCTTGGTAGAAAAATGGTAACCTTTGAGGTTGATTCTGTAGAGTTTCTTGGTTTGTTTTTCTAACCCTTTCACATGAAGCTTTCTTTCCTTTAAATAGCTTCCTGGTCGTGGGGTGGTTACCACGATTTTACCACATTCAAAAGTAGTTACTTGCGGTTACTTATCAGTCGTGAGTGGTTGAGAAGATAATGGTATATAACTCACCTAAAAAATAGGCCACGTTATCCCGATTAAATTGCGGAATGTATGAACCAGATCGTCCATACAGGCTTAGGTTGTACTTGTAACTTAGGTAGCCAACTTAGGCCCCAGGTTGCATTTCCGAGGTCAGCTCGACGACAATGATTCTGGGTAGATTAAGGTTGACTACGACGAGTTCAGGAATATATAAACTAGGTTGTCCATACAAGCTTTAGGTTGTACTTGTAAATCAGGTTGTCAACTTAGGCCTCAGGTTGTACTTCCGAGGTATGCTCAACAACAATGATTTGAGTAAATTAAGGTCGATTGTATTTCTTGATGCTATTGAAAAATCCGACCCTAACACCAGTCCCCTAGTTTTCCATACCGAGAAGTTATGATCGGTGCTAAAAACTAATTATTGAAAAATAGAAAAATATGAAAGCCTAACAAAAATAAAACAGGTAACACAATTCACGACGATCATATTACATGTTAAAAAAATTTTGCATATGAAGGTTTTGAAGATGTTAAATTTGCGATGTTTAAAGCATTTTTACCTGCAAGAGCATGACTTTTACAATGTGTCTTGCATGTCGTTCAAAGTAACTTTAAGACAAAATATCGATCCACAGCGCCGCGGATACACCTTTGACAACGTGAAATACTCCTTGCTATGTTCAATTTTTCTTATAAGGATTATCTCGTACTTATACCAAAGCTATTGGCCGTGATTCACATGTATCCCAGAACAGAATGGGATTCGAAAAATAGAAACAAAGATATATGAAATAAGGGATAATAAATTTATGAACTCTTATACAAATTTATTTTGTAAAAACTGATATGATATAAATATAATGGTTTGATGATAATACAAAGTAATACAAATAAATCATATTTTCTAAGAGCTATTTCATCAGATCAATATATTTGTATCACACTAATTTATGAAATATTAACTAGACTACCTATGAAGGGAGGGGTGAATTGGGTTCTTAAATAAAATTTAAAAACTAAAAGCTTAAAGAAAATTATAAATCAATCAAATTCAAAATAAACAATTAATATGCAATGAATAATAAAGAGATAGGGTAAGAGAAAGCAAACACGTGATTTTTACGTGGTTCAGCCAACCGTGTCTACGTCCACGCCTCCAAGCTCACCGGGCTTGAGGATTACACTAAGAAAACCTCCAAGGCTCAACAACACTTACAATTGACTTCAAATGTATCAATAAACCTTTACAACAAGAGATTATTCTCAATCTCTTAACCCAAGTGTATCCTAACTCTTACAATCATTCAAAAGTAAAACAATCTCTCACATAATGTATATTATTACAATTGAAATCTCAAGGTGTGAATCAATGAAACAAAAACAAGTTTAAAGCCCAATGATGTATGTTTTCTCAGTATCAAGCTCAAAGATAATTGTTGGATCTCTTTTGATTTGAATTTGATTGAGTTATTTTATAGTTGAAGCTGAAAACTAGCTGTTGTTGACTTTCTGAGAATAATCGGATTGACATTTTCTGTTGTCGGTTTACCATTTTGACTTGGCCAAATAGCCGTTGTGCTTAGATTTAAAATAAATGGTTCGCTGTTTTCCATTATCAGATTGCCATTTATTTCTAGAATCCTGCAAAACAGACTTAGGTCTTCGTTTTTGTTAAACGGTTCAAGATTAGAAAACCCTCTCTTTTCTATAAATTATCGATTCTTCATTTTGTAACAAACAGTTCACCGTTAATTTCCAGAATCTTATTAAAACAAGTCTAGCTAAGATTAGAAAACTCTCTTTTCTGTAAATTATCGATTTATCATTTTTGTACTAAACGATTCACCGTTAATTTCCAGAATCTTATCAAATACAGTTTAGCTAATCATTTTTTATAAACGGTTCACGATTAAGAAGACTATTTCCTGTCTATAAATTATCGGTTCACCATTTATAAAATAAACGGTCTACCGTTGATTTTCAGTCTATATTTTGACAACTTTTGTTTAGAAAAAGATTTTCCGACTCAAGTTAACGGTCATTAAGCTTCTTTAAACATCTCTATGGCTTTAAGAAATTCATTTTAATAGCCCCAACATTTTAATCAAGAACATATGAGTTTTGTTATCATCAAAATCAATTATAAAATTAACAATTTATACAAAATAAGTTTGTACAAGAGTTAAATTAGTTGAATTAAATTTGTCTTCGCCCACATGATTTGTTTTTATTAATTTGTATATCGATACATCAATTTGTACGAAATAAATTTGCATACGAGTTTGTAACTTTATCATCATTAGTGAACTCAAAGTTTCCTTCATAACTTCTAGAACTTTATAATTGCTCAAATCCATGCCACATTTTATAGGGAACCTTAAAGTGGTGAGGTTAGTTTGCCCTTCCTATTATAATAAATCAAATTGTTCGACAAAATTGTGCTATTATTGCTCCATAACATTTTGATTTTTTTGATTATGACTATATAATACACAAAAGTTTTTAAGGGAACCCAACCATTTCAATTGTACATTCAATGAGACATACATTTTTATAGTTTAATTAAAAATTAATAAAATAAATAGATGAAGTAGTACCAACAACTGGTGGGATCCCTTCATACTTAACGAGTTTTCAGTGTTTTGGAAAAATTCTAATTTATTGACAATTTATTAAGTGTTGTAGTTTAGCACAAAGAATATGTTAGGAAATTGATAAGTGAAGCAGGGCCACAGCTAAAATGAAATTAGAAAAAAATTGAAGAACAAGCACATAAAGAGGACATGAAAATTTATGTGGTTTGGCTATTTGCCTACATCCACAGGCAAAGATAGAAGGAAAATATGTTACTAGTGAAATGAAAATTATAAGTATTGTAATATTTTGACTCATTATCCAAAATCTCAATACACCCAATCTCTCACTCTCTAGTTACTTAAGAGCTTTTATAATTTTCAAGCATTTCCAAACTCTTTCTCTAAATATTGGAAATGCTTCTCAAATTGGGCTGCTTTAACTCTTATCTACACTTTTATTTGTAGCAAAATAATAGCCAAGAAATCAACAATTAGAACCCTTAAAAATCAACAATTATGGCTTTAATTTTGTAAATCTGCATGGCTTCAATTTTGTCAATCCTAGCTTTCAAAATTTATGGGCTATGATTTTCATTTTCTTTAATTTGCTAGCACCACAGTCAAACAACAAATTCTGTGCTGACTTTTAGGTGTTTTCTTTGACATTCTCCTACTTGGAGATTAGATTGAGAATCAATCAATTTTCACACCATCCTTTCTACTTTGCCATTGCCATGTTGCTTACGTTTTGGTAGGCCATAAGAGAATCTACTCTATACAAACTTGTAAGCATTTATTGGCTTGGTCAAAACATCTGTTAGGTTCTCTTTGGTATGGATTTTTTTCACAAATCAACATTTCCATCTTCTACTATTTCTCGAACAAAGTGATATTGTACCCCTATGTGCTTTGTCCTGGAATGAAAGGATAGATTCCTTGCAATGTGCAAGGCACTCTAACTATCACAAAATACAAAAACTTTATCTTGTTTGTAGTTGAGCTCATCTAATAACCTTTGCATCTAAACAACTTCTTTACAAGCCTGTGTAGCAGCCATATATTCTGTTTCTGTTGTCGATAGGGCCACAACGGTCTACAGCTTTGAAACCCAACTTACAGCTCCTCCTACAAGTGTAAACACATAACCAATAATAGATTTTCTTGTATCAAGATCCTCTACAAAATCTGAATCCATATAGCCATTGACAGTAAACTCTGATCTTTTGTAACATAATGCAACATTTGAGGTTCTTTTGATGTATCTCAGAATCCTTTTCATAGTTTTCCAATGCTCTCCACTAGGATTCGCCATGTATCGACTGACCGCTCCCACTACTTGTGCAATGTTTGGTCTTGTACAAATCATAGCGGACATTAGACTTTCCACTATTGATGTATACGGTACGTGAGACATCTCTTTCCTTTCAGCTCCATTGCTAGGACACATACTTGAGGATAACTTGAAATTAATAGGAAGTGAGATAAAAATTAGCTTACAATCTTACATGTTAAAGCACTGTAAAATTTTCTTCAAATAATTCTTTTGAGAAAGCCAAATCTTCTTGTTATTTCTTCCTAGGTGAATTTGGATCTCTAAAATTTTGTTTGCTGGTCCTAAGTCCTTCATTTTGAACTCTCTAGCCAACTGTGCATTCAATTCTTGGACTCAATCTTTGTCACAGCCTGCTACCAACATGTCATCCATATACAATAACAAAATGATGAAATCCTTATCTTCAACCTCTTATAATATGCACAATACTCTGAACTGGGTCTATTGTATTCAAGGCTCATGATGAAGGAATCAAATCTCTTTTACCAACACCTTGGCACTTGTTTGAGACCGTACAGAAATTTGTTAAACCAGTAAACGAAGTTCTCCTTTCTTGCTTCAGCAAAACCTTCTAGTTGAAGGATATAAATTTCTTCTTCAAGTTCTCCATGAAGAAATGTAGTTTTCACATATAATTGCTCTAGATGTAGGTCAAATGTAGCACACATTACCAAGACATTTATGACTATCATAAGCCGAACCGCCAGAGAAAATATCTCCTTGAAGTCAACACTTTCTTTTTAAGCATAGCGTTTTACCACCAATCTTGCATGATACTATTTCCACTTGATCATTGCCATCATGCTTGATGTTGTAGACCCATTTGTTTCCAATGGCTTTTCTTCCACGTGATAATGATATAAGTTTCCATATCTTATTCTTATGTAGGGCTTCAATTTCTTCCTGCATTGCTGTAATCTACAAAGCAACATCTGAACTGTTTAAAGCTTTATGGAAAGTTGATGCCTCTCCATCCTTTCTTAGAAGATAGTATGCAATATTAATCTCTGTAACATACTTTGAGTGCCACACTGGCAATCATCTCTCACAAGTTGACCAATAAACTTTTGGAGCCTCGGACTTAACTGGTACTTGTTCCTCGTGCTCTGGTGCTACTTTAGAAGAATTTAAATCTTCCTTTCTCGAATTATTTTTCACTTATACCGATACAGTTTCTGACTTTTTTTTACAGTGCTATCATCTTCATTTTTCCTTTGTAGTTGATCTTCTACAAAGATAACATCTCTATTGATGACAATCTTGTGGGTAGTGGGGTCCCATAAATGATACCATTTTACTCTATTAGTATATCCTAAGAAGACATACCTCTTAGATTTTGGATCCAACACTGTCCATTCTTTGGCATTGTATATCATTTACACAGGACATCCAAATGCATGTAGGTGAGAGTAATCAGTTAGCTCTCTAGTCTATATCTCCATCAGTGTCTTCAACTCAATTACTGTTGATAGAGATTTATTCACCACATAATCGGCAGTTTTGATTGTTTCTGCCCAAAATAAGTTAGATAGACCAATAGTTCTTAACATAGCTATTATTCTTTTTGTAAGAGTTCTGTTCATCCGCTTTGCCACTCCATTTTATTGAAGAGTGTATGCCACCGTGAATTGTCTATGAATACCTTATTACTTAAAATATATGAGAAATTTGCTATCTATATACAATATGCACGAAATCATGCACTTGATTTGTTTCTCGGATTCAAGTTTTACCCAAGCTTTGTATTCATTGAATATTGGAACTACATCTGACTTTTCTGGATTGGATACACTTAACATTTCTTGGAATAATCATCAATAAAAGTCACAATATACTTTGCACCTCCCATGGACATATCCAACGATTCTCAAACATTAGAATAAACGAAGTCTAGAATGCATTTACTTTTGGTGTCAGATCTATTGAACTTTAATCTATGTTGCTTAATTATAACAGAGTGCTCGCAAAATGGTAAGTTCACCTATTTGAGTCCCGGAAGCAACCTTCGCTTAGAGAGAATCTTCAAAACTTGTTTTGACATATGACCAAGTTTGAGATGCGACATCATCATTGACTCTTCTCCATTTGATACGACACACGCATTTGCTTCTTGTAGTGCTTCCCCTTTAAGCCTGAATAGATTGGCACAAATCTTTTTCACTTTCATCAGTACAAGCGCGCTTTTAGCAATTTTCATAAACCCATTCTCCACATAAAAATCCAAAGGTTCAAAATGTCTATCTGCTCTGAGTGGTTGCTTCTCTCCTAGCCATACTATGTCAACTGTCTTAGCATCTTCATCATCAACACTAATGAAATTGCAATCCTCAATAATATCACATACTTTTATTTCATGTATATTAAATTCTAAAATTTTTCAATAAATAAAGTAAATATTTTTTTAATAAGATATATCAATTGGCGATAAAAAGAACATTGAACGTTTTTTTTAAAAAATATGTCCTATAAAAAAATTTATCCATTATATACCAACTTGTGCGTATTGAATATTATATACAATACAATTAAAGTTCAATAATGAACTAAATTCTATTAGAGTCTGGGATAAGAAATTAATAAAATATATATACTCTTACAACAATTAGAAATACTCCAACCCTTACCTTAGAGTTAAAGGTAGAAGGAGCTGATATATTATAATACATTGAAATATTTTTCAAAGCAAAATATTATACTTTAATTAATAATAAACTTTGATAAGACAAGGCTACCTAAATTTAAAAAATGGAAGGCAGCATTAAATTTTTTTTCTTTTTTTGTTAGCTTAACAATTCTCCTTTTCCGTATTTTTTCTACTTCTCTCATAAACAGTTAAAAAAAAAACAAAGAAAGGAAAAGAGCTCAGACGGGTAGATAAAAATTTATCTATTTTACAAATTCAATTATAATTACGTTAATACTGATTGTAAAATAAAAATACAAGTGAATAGTTTTTTCAAAGAAAAAACAGTCAAACAAAAGATTCATTATTTTAATATTGACTGCTGAATAAATGTCTAGACATCAAACACCGTAGTAGACCCCCGGCGAATGTGGTATCTATTTCTATATATCTTGCCAGCATTGCACTATTATAGGGATTAATAATTTTCTACGGCATTGAATAATTTGGTTCTAGTTCCAGTGAAATGAAAATACTGAGTGGATGGGGCCTAGGCCTTAGAGTACCACGTTGGTACATCTTGAAGAATGCGTGGAGGCTTCGGCTCGATCGACAGCAATAATTTATTGATGTTTCTTTTTGAAAGAGTTTATTAATGATTTTGATTTCTCGTGCTTGCCACTGCTTAAATTTTTAAGCATTGGACCGGTGAAAAAAATGATTGCGTCTTGGACCTCGTGGCAGATTGCCAGCCTTGAATTTGAGTCAAACCTAGAGGTGACCAACGGCTGAGCCGTCTGGGGCTAATGCTGTGAAAGAAAAGCTCATGTGCACTTGCATTCGTACTATGCTTACGTAATTTTTTTTTTTAAGGTTGTGCCTGGCACACATGCCTTGTTTAAAAAAAAAAAAATTTTTATTTTTTTAAAAGTACATAAGTTGTTGATGTATTTTTTTAAGTTTATGGACTTTTTAAGATTCTTGTGTTTTATTTAAATTTAATAAAATAAAAAATTTTAAATTTAAGTCCATATTCAATAATAATAAATTAATAATACTAAGATAATATAATTTTAATTAATAAATTTAACTCTATGGTATTAGAATTATTTTATAATACTTAACAATAACAATAACAATAAAATTTTTTTAAAGGTTAACTTAATTGTTAATTTGAAATTACATAGAGTCATATATTATAGTTCATAAATAATATTAATACATATTTATAAAATCATGATATTTAAAATTATATTTATTAAAATCATGATATTAATTATTTATTTAATAATTTATAAACATAAATTAATTATAATTTTTTTGAAACTAAGGATTAAATAAATTTAAAAAATTTGAGCTAATAAAATATATTAAAAGATTCAATTTCGAATTATTTATAAAATCATAAAATTTTAAGTTCACTTTCATTAAAAGTGAAATATGCTTATTACATTTATTTTTACGTGTCATACTTTGGCTCATCTCTAATCATGCCATGTTTTTAAGACCTGCGTGCCAAAAATTCTAAGTCTGGTCTGGCCTAGTCCATGTGCATGTTGTGTTGTGCCGCATGCTCCACCGAAACATGCTCATGCCGTGTAGTGCTATATGCTTATTACATGTATTTTTACGTGTCATACTTTGGCTCATCTTTAATTTTGTAAATAATAATTTTTATAAAATTATTAAAAATATAATAGATTTTCTATCATATGAGTGAAAAATTATATTAACATAACTTTTAAGTTATAACAGCTATTGTTTATCAAATATTTTAGTGTTGTACCTTTTAATCTACAACTGCTCAATCTTAATCCCAAACGCACTCTTGACGTAATGAGCTAAAATAGTTATTTAAATAATATATTACTTTTAAATTATATTACCAATTATTGAATTTAATATTTAATATTCAATATTACTGTAAATAAATAATATCACATACTAGTTAAAAGAAATTGTTGAATTAAAATTTTGATATTTGATCTTAAATTAAATACAAGTTAAAATTAATTTATTGCATAAAAATTTTGATATTAGTAGCAAATATTAATCATAATATGATTTTTAACCCTACCTAAACCATGTGAAAATGAGAATTAAGGTATTTTTACTTCTCAAATTGGAGAATTAGAATGATTGATTGGGTTTACTTGCTAAAAATATTAAGGAATAGGAATAGATTTTGGGTGAGGTACATAAATTAGGGAATGAAAAATGAAAATCTTATCCCATGGAAAGGTGGGAATGAAAATGAGGGAATAAGAATAAAAAATAAATTAACACTTTTAACTTTGAGGAAAATTAAATATTCATTTTTTATCCTATTTAAATATTAAATTACTACTACTACTACTACTACTACTATTACTACAACCAACACCACCACATCCATAATTTTATGATTATTATAACAAAAATATTAAAATAATAATTATTACCATTGCTATTATTTTTATAATAATAATAACAACAGCAACAACTAGTTTGCTCTAAAATTTATAATATTAAGCTTAATATTATAATAAACATGTATATATTTCCAATAAAAATGTTTCTTTATTTGTTTTGTTAGTGAAAAATATATACTTTTCACTATGGACATTCTAGTAACTTGTAAAAATCTATTTTAATTTACTTCAACAAGTAAACATATGAATAATACAACTCATTCCAATTCTAATTCCTAAAACTTAAGTAAATAACTTATTCTTATTTTTATTTTCTATCTCAATTCTTGAACATTGAAATTTTAGCTCATTTGAATTCATGAGAGTCAAATGCACCATTAACCCCATGAATTATGGACTAAAATTTGGTCTAATTTATTAGTCATGACAACCAAACATGACTTTTGATTGGATTAATTTTTCTATTCTTCAAATTAATCTAATTACACCTTTTATCCAATATCCAAACATAACCTAAGATCATAATTAATTATGGTTAAAGAAAAATCAAAATTCATTACTTTATCAGGAAAAGAACACCTATATCTCGAAAGTTTGGGAAAATGGTCATGCAGAACCTCAAGATTTCAATGAGGATTACCAAGACCTTCTTTTGACTATAATACATTTTGTAGATAATAACTAAAAAAATTAACTTTAAAATTTTTTGAATCAATACAAGTATAACAATTTATCTAGTAGGCTAATAAAATTAGAATATTTTTAATATATAAAATAATTTTTAAAAGGAAAATTATTATATTAATTTCAATAATATATTTTTATTTATTATAAAAATTCTAAATAAATATTTGGGTTAGATAGATTTTGCAATTAATAAAATATGTAGCATGTATCAATAAAATTAAAATTATTCTATAAAATATTGAAATTAATTTAAATTTTAAAATATTTATTTTAATATTATGTTTCTATTTATTATAAAATTTAGTTTCATATAATATAAGATTTCAAAACATTAAATTTTTTCTAAAAATTGAATTTATTTTAAAATCCATGTATTGTTACATTTAATATTATATTTCTACTAGTTATTATAAAATATTGGAGTCAATTTTTTTTGAGTTAATAGAGTCAAAAAGTATTATAGTCAAAACAGAGTTTTGTTGTCCTTATTGAAAACTTGGGGTCTATATAACAGTTCTCCAGCCCTTGGGTATAGGTTTTCTTTTTCCTATTTTATTTGCAATTTTTACTGCATACATTTAATCGGATACGGTACTTTATTAAACATAAGAAAATATTATATATATTATAGTCCAATTGAGTAATATCCTAAATATTTGTACAATCCAGTCATCGTAGTTACAAATTAAAGATGTTAATTAATTATTTTCTATTTAATAAAGTAATTATCTGGTTATGAATCAACAATATTGAAGCCAATGTGGCTAACAATACGCTTGGATTTTACCGAAAACTAAATTTGAATGGGCAATGGTGACACATTTTCATGAATGGACGTCATTTAGTTCCAACTTATTATTATAATAATTTATTATATACTATTATAATAATTTTAAAAAAACATAATTCTTTAATACTGTTAATAAAATAAAAATAAATTATTAAGTAAAAATTTTAACGCCTGGTGGAACCACTTTATTTTCGTCGTTGATGATCGAGGGACACTAAACAACAGCGATAAATTTTGTAACAAAGCACTCAAATATTTTCAATCTACGCAAATGAACTATTGCTAATTAATTAGCATTTGATGTGGGCATATTAATAAGTGCTTGTCATGCGGAATTTTGTAAGTTTAAATAGCTTCACCTTAGTGTTTTAAAAACTGTCCAAGGTTATTTTTAAAATTCAATTCAAGATGATAATTTGAAAATCAAATTATTTGATAATCACTTTGTGAGTTTACTAAACATATTTTATGTTGATTGTCAAATAAGTGATAATTTAGTAATGTAATACAATCCTAATCTTTTCAAAATTGAAGAAAATGAAGGAATTAATTGTGTATTGTTAATTTGTAATGCATTAAAAAAAAATGGAGTCAATTGCGTATAATACTGATCGTTAATCGCAATAGAAGAAATTATGGAGACGGTAGCGCGTAGGAAGGAAGGAAAACTTTGACTATTGTTAAATTAAATTTACCAGCCGATGTCAACATAGAAATGTAAAACAAATTATTGAGCGGGCAATCCAAACACCCTCGTTTATATGACAAAGCCCCTGTTCATAAACAACAATGGCAATTTGTTCGGTCAGGCTCAGGCTCAGACTTGATCACTAAAATAAAAGGCTCAACTTGAAAAAAGTCCAATCATTTATCTGACCTGATTAAGGATAGGGTCGGGTTGAGCTTTTGTTTAAGTCCTAATTTCATAATTTTTAAGATATTTTTAATTTTTAAGTAATTTAAATTTTAAAAAAAGGACATAACCTCCCTTGCATATTAAAATTTAACATAAACATAAAAATCACTTAAAGTCTCAACAATATAGTCATATAAATAGTCAAATAAATATAATAAAAAATAATGTCTTAAAAATTATACAAACAAAATTATTATTTTTATTTTTGAATTTTTGATCTAGTCGGCCAGGTCCGACCGGGGTTTTTTGCCATATATATTTATAAATGAAAAGAAGCCATGAGCGCAACCCTAGAACTCTCCTTACTTTTAATTTTTTTTTTTTTTTTGCTAGTAGCCGAGCCATTACTTGTTTCTCATAAAATTATATCATAGTTTCCAATTGGTTGGGTTGTTAGTTAGTTTAAATGTAACTTAGGCGAAGCATTACAACACCACAAATTAATGATAAGTGTTACTTATATGCATGACAAAAACTTTACAACACTATAACTTTCATGGTATATTTACTTTTCGATTTGAGGAATCAAAATAATTGACAGTATTTACTTCACAAAACAAATATGGGAATAAGAATCATTTGAGTGGGTCCCTAGTAAAATGGGATTAGGAAATGGAAGTTTGATTTCCAAGAAGGGTTGGGAATGAGACTCCCATTTCCTGAACTACCCATTTTACCTCCATTAAATTTTCATAATCTCCAAAGTCCCCACAATTGAGTTTTGTCACTTTTGTACTTTTACCCTTGTAGAATTTATAAAATATCCAAAGGTTTTGAAATGTTTACAAATAGGTCTGTTATTACTTATTATCAATAGTATAATAATAATAATTTATTTTCATTATAATTATATTATCATTTTATTATTATCGTTGATTAATGTCATTATTATATTATTATTATTATTATTATATTAATTATTATTATTATCGTTGTTGTTGTTGCTACTGTTTCTGCAACCATCATCGTTGTTATCGTTATTGTTGTTCTTAGTGTCCTAAACAACAATAGTTTTTCCTTAATTGGAACAAGTGGCGCAGTCTCAATCACATCATTACTTGCAACATACAAATCATGACAAGTTGTATCTCCTTCACTGGCATCACAAGCATGTCTTCTTACGCAAGAATTGGTATATTCACTAGCACATTTTCAGTCACTATCTTAGGCACATGCAATTTCGTGAATCAATCTGTGATTTCCTTAAGTCTTTTATCCAATGCCTTATATTGTCCTTAAAATTATGACTCAATTTGCATGGCTAAAACTAATCAATCTATGATTTCTTTAAGTCTTTTATCCAATGCCTTATATTGTCCTTAAAATTATGACTCAATTTGCATGGCTAAAACTATTGGATGTTGTAAAGTGTTGATAGTCTATAAAGGCATTTGAATGTGAGTACAAGCATATAGTGTTGTGCAAATTTTATTGAACTCGTAAGTGCACGAATCTATTGTAGAATAGATCAATGGTGACGAGTGTCGATCTCACGAGGAGGTGGATTTTAATTACTTGTAGAATTAATTTTCTAAGTGGATGATTGGATTTATAATGACAATGATGTAGGTAATGTATTAATTTAAATTAAAGCTGTAGGAATAAACTATTAAAATGAAGTGCTTGGATCTCCGGATCTGTACTCATCATGCACCATCGGCTCAATATTCATTATTAGTACCAATTAAATCATGAAGGGGGATTTTTCACTCCTCATGAACCACACTCTAATAGATATGGTGCTAAGGGCTTCCCGTGCCAAATAGTAATAACCTTGCCTAGGGAGGCGATTATTTCAGTCGATATCCAGACAAGATTATTATTATCTGTCTACGAAAAGTCAAAACAACCACATAAATTAAAGGGGAAGGAAAAGTAAATTTATCAAATTAAGCCCATGGAGCATGTTGAGACTTCACCTTCAACCTAAGCTTGAAAGGAAATTAGCCACTCATAATTGAACTAGGGATAAAATGAGAATTTTATTAAAATACGTAGAAAATATAAGATGGAGATGAAATTATAGAAAATGGAGCTCAAAAATGGATTCAGGGGTGTCAAATTAGGGGGGGAGCCCTCTTTTTATAGATACACTGAGTAAATCATGGCCATCGGATTAAAACAATTTGGACGCTCAGGATTGTGCCACGTGGCAAGTTCCTGTTGGATGAAACACATCATCATGACTGTTATTCTGTGTATATGCATATACCGTACACACATTTTTTCGGTCCACTAACATTCTGCCACGTCATCGGTCAACATTTTTGGTCCAATAGGATCGTGACACATCATCAGTCAACGCCACATCATCAGTTAATGCCACATAAGCGGTCAATGCAACATCATTCGTCCAATCAAATACCGCCACGTCATCGTATGTGCCACGTCATCGTACAGTGCATGTGAACAGTGCCGTGAACAGTGTCGTGTACAGTACCGTATATATCAACCGTACCGTATGTGTAAACAATACCGTATATGTGAACAGTACCATTTTTCTTTTTATGCTCCTCCTAAGGTTTTCGACTGTCCTGAGTTTAAAAGTGTTGTCCGTTTTTTCATCTGATCTCTCGTTTATTATGAAATGACCATGATATCCCCTAAAATACATAAAATGCTTAATTAAAATAAAACATACATAATTAAATTACAAGGGACTTAAAGACATAAAGATAGGGAAGTTAGTGAGACTTGGAGTGTAAAATGATGATTTTCTCCATTATAAATACACACTTTCTAGTACTCAACACACCCCCCAACCAGCTTGTTGCTAGTCCTTAGCAAATTAAGCGAAAACAAAAGTCAAACAATTTTTTTTTTTAACTGTTGTATTTATTCAATCAGACTAATAATAACGATCAAATAAAAGTATAAGTATTATCTACAGTCTAAAGAAATATCATTCCCACATCAACTCTCCATATGAATAAGTTTAGAAAACTTTGTCACAACTTCAGTAATTGAGTCACTTTCAAGAATGACATATCAAACCCCAAAATCTCAACGGTAGTAGTAATACTCTCAAAAGAAATTAAACTAAAAAATAATCACTCCAGTGAATGGTAAATTGAGTGAAAATAATAAAGAAGTAATATCACACACTCTCACCAAGGTGACAAAAATATGCCCTCAGCTTAGAAATAATACGATTTTAATTTTAAAAAATGCTAATCAAACCAATGTATTCATCATTTTTTTTTTAAATATGCAATACCACATCTTTTCAGCCTATATAACTAGTTTTTATTTCAGACTATAGTTCCCTAAAATCAAGAAGGACTTTTATTAGGACGTAACGTAGGCTAGGGACGTGGCTAACAAAGAAAGGATAATAGGAAAAACAAAATATATGTTTGAAAAATAGAGAACTTTGGAGATTGTAAGGTGCTTTTCACTTGATTTTTTTTTCTTTATTTTATTTATTTATATACATATTTTTTTTTCTTTTGTTTTTTTTTTTTTTTTTGTAGCACCTTTTTTTTTGTGAATGCAAAATTATCTCTATTTTCAAACATAAATGGGTGGTGAGAAATACAAAATATAAGGTGATATACCACATTAGAGTGGGACAAGATAATAGGTTGCCAAAGAAAAAGTCTTTATTTTTATTTTATTATTATTATTATTTCTTTTTTTTAAAGCTCAAATGGCTTAATTATGGATACATATTAATAGGGTTGGCTAGAAAGGCTCAAACGGACCAAAGATGGCCTTTCTGTCATCTTTTAGGGTTCTAAATAATCTTCTATATCTACTAGTTAGATAGACCTTCAGATGTGGCATCACAAACTTTAGTTTTTTTTTTTTTATAGAAATTTGGAGATAATGTATAAAGCAATAAACTGCTAAGCTGAATGAAGAATGGGCAAAAATGGTTACTCTCCAAGAAAAATGACAGGCTCAAAAACTCACTTGGAAATTATTATAACATGTGCATTCTTTCAAGCAACTTATATTTGTCTCCAACATCAGCATGTAGAGTAACAAACATGGTGTAACATAACTAAAGACCAAAAATAATACAAATACTAAAATTTAAAAGTTATCATGTCATCTAATTATGAAAAGATTGCACAAATTTTTTTTTTAATAATAAGAAGATGCGTTTCTAAAGTCACTACACTCCATATTCAGCCATCTTCGACTCAAAAATTTAGCCACAGTTAGTTTCTACAAAAACTACACCAAGATTGAGATATTCCACAATTGTCAACTATTCCCTCCCCCCAACCTGAACGAAACATTGTCCTCAATGTTGAAATCAATGTTGAAAGAAAATAGGGTTTAAAAGACATCACCTGAGTGCTGTATCACAGAAGAAAATATTTACAAGCGGAGAGTTAAATCTAATTTGCACTTCTTACTACGGCTACTGTTACCATCATTAGTTGGCCATTCCAACACAAGGGTCTTGGAATCTGGCTTTGGTCTATAAGCTTGTAACAGATCAAGTAACTCGTTAGTGGTATGAGCACAAATAAAAAAATTTTTCACTGTGAAAGGGATGAAATGATTTTTTATTACATGGCTAAAAAATACGATGAAGCCATCATAAAAGTTATTGACATTTAACAAACCGATGGGTTTCTGATGAATGTTCAGATGGGTCCAAGATGCTAATGTGATTAGTGCCTCTAGAGTTGCAAGATCTCCTGGTAGGAAAATAAAAGCATCAGCATGATTTAGCATTTCAGTTATTCTTTCTTGCATATCTGAGACGATTAACTCTTCTCCAGTTGGTGAGTCAGACACACAGCCCAACGGTTTGAGGCTTCTTGGGATGATGCCTAACACTTGGCTCCCTCTGAGATAAGCAGCTTCTGAGACCAGTTTTGATAACCCTCGGTCACCTCCTCCATAAACCAGATGCAAATTTCTTTCTGCTATGCGTTGACCAAGATCGATGGCTGCCTCAACGAACTCTTTATATTTGCCATAGTTAAATCCAGAGAGCATACAAATGTTTTTGAATTGTTTATTAGGAGTACCTGCCATTGGGATGCTTCTAAAAAATAATTTGTGAGTCTAAAAAGAAAAGATCATATATCAAGGATCTTGGTGATAATTGTTTATAGCTGTATAGGAGGTAACATGTCTATGTCAATTAACGCATAAAGCACATGGCTCGAGAGTCAAAAAGGAAATAGTAAAAGAAAAAGCACTTAATTATTAAAGACAATAATACAATTGATAAAACAACAGTGAAATAAAACAATAGTAAAATAAAAACAATAGTAAAAGGATATTTACAGGTAGTTGTGCTGGCTCACATCTTCCTCTGGTTTTACGTCCAGAAACGGCTTGAACACCCTCTATGGGTCGAGAATAGGCTTCCCATCCAGTTCTCTTATAAACTAGCAAATATGGTCGTTTATAGTTAGATTCCCAAGACTATATCGTACATGCTCTTTTTGAAATAATGGCCATAACTGGAGAATTGCTCTTTGTACGTATCCACTGGGATGCGTTTCAAGAGACAAAAGGATATCATCCAATAACTCTTTATTCAAGCCATCTCTAATGAATTGGATCTTATCTTCCCTGTTATCAGACATCATTCCGAAAGAACAAGGATTTTTATCGCATTTCATCCTGGCACACTTATGACAATCAACATGCAGTTTTTCAGCTCTTCGTTTTCTTGAGTAATTTCCTTTACCACAACCAGACATGTACGCAATAAATTTAGGAGGCAACTCACCTGCCAAACATACTTTGGCCTCGATTAACTAACGGATGTCAGCAGGGATGTTATTTCTCATAAGCAATCGCATGCGTTCGGACCGAGCTTTATAGATCGTAAGGAGGGCATTCTGAGGAAGTGAAGGAAATCGCTTGTGAAGCTTTGCTAGAATCGCGTTTTTGTCTATACCTTCTTCTCAAAATATCAGTTATTATGGGAAACTGAAGTAACCGACTTTGATTATCACGGAGTACCGTTATCCGCCACTTATACGGGAAAATAAATCAAAACACACTAAATAAAGAAAATCAAATCTGTAAAATCGAATCAAACATGAAAGTGAACAAAATAAGAAAACACACAATAAAAAGAAAAATGAACTTACATTCGTCCTCTTATTGAGTTAACCTCAAGCTCTAATTGGAAGTTATATATCTCATCCTCTATTCCTCTGAGTTGATTTTCCAAATCCTCAACATAAGACACAAATGTTGGTGGTCTTTGATCCCAAATCGGATGTGATTTACAACTTTGTATCATGCGTCTCAAGTGAAATTTCACTCGTAAAAATTTCCCAAGACGTTTTAAAAGATATTTTCTCATCGAGGTTGTCATGGTGTACAATGAAAAGATAATACAATAATTCAACACTTAAGCATAATAACGCGTAAATAAAAGTCAAACAATTCAATCAATAAAGTGAAAGCAAACAGTTAAATTATTTTTAAAAAAATAAAAAATAAAAAATAAAAAAAACAAAAACTTAATCCAAATTTTTATGGGTCACTCAAATTTATTTCGGTACCTTTTTTCATGTGGTTGGTACTCTAGATATGGCTTCAATCTTTGACCATTAACTTTAAAAATTACACCGTTCTTTGGATTCTTAATTTTAATTGCTCCATATGGAAAAATAATGTGGACTATAAAGGGACCAATCCATCGAGAGTGTAACTTACCTGGGAATAGGCGCAAGCAAGGATTGAATAAAATTACTTTTTGACCTAGTGTGAAAGATTTTCTAATAATTTGCTTGTCATGAAAGACTTTCATTCGCTGTTTGTAAATCTTGGCATTTTTGTATGCATCATTACGACTTTCTTCAAGTTCTGTCAGCTGTAATTTTCTTTCTGAGCTAGCTTGCTACATGTCAAAGTTGAATTTCTTAATGGCCCAGTATGCACGATGCTCAAGTTCTGGTGGTGATTCTGATGATGGACTCAATTTCTTCTCTGATGGTACTAGTTGTTCCACTCTTGACTTCCATTTGTTAATGTCCATGGATGGTGCTGAATCAAGTAAGGCGTTAACCTCATCTATTGATATGTCAATATCAAAATTCAAACCAAAGTGAGTTAAACATGTTTGTAAAGGATCATCACTAAGGTTTGAAAGAAAAGCATTATCAACTAATTCTTCGATTAAATCCACATCAATAATTTCATCATCTGCATTGGGAGGTTGTTTGGCGATGTTGAAGATATTTAGCTCCATTGTCATATTTCCAAAGGACAACTGCATATTTCCAGTCCTGCATTGAACGTGAGCATCGGCAATTGCCAAGAAAGGTCGTTCTAAGATAATGGGGATCTGCTTCCTTGAATCCTGGATTGGTTGAGTGTCAATTACAATGAAATCAACAGGAAAATAAAACTTATCTACCTGTATAAGTACGTCCTCCACAATACCACGAGGTTTTTTCATGGACCGATCTGCAAGCTGTAACACTACTGGAGTTGGGTGTAATTCTCCCAGTCCAAGTTTCACAAATACTGAGTAAGGTAACAGATTTACACTAGCTCCTAAGTCCAACAAAGCATTCTCAATTGTTTGGTTCCCTATACTACATGAGATAGTGGGGGAGCCTGGATATTTGTATTTTAGAGGAATTTTGTGTTAGAGTATAGAGCTCACGTTTTCTGTTAAAATTGCCTTCTTTTGAACATGAATGTTTCTCTTTTTAGTACAAAGGTTTTTAAGAAACTTGGCATAAGATGACACTTGTTTTATAGCATCAAGCAAAGGGATGTTAACACTTACCTGTTTAAAGATTTCAAAAATCTCACTTGTAAATTTTCCCTTCTTTGCTTTAGCTAACCTTTGGGGAAATGGAGCTTTTGGAACGTATTCTCGTGGGTTGGTTTCTTCTTTCTCCTCTGATGATGAGTCTTCTTCATTTACCGGTACAATTTGAGTTATTTTTGTTACCGGCATCTCCACTTTGTTGTTGACTTCTTTTCCTTTTCGCAAGGTCATGACGGCTTTGACCTCTCCATGCTGCTGAGGTGAACTGGTGCTTACTTCATACACTCCTTTAGGATTAGGCACTGGTTGACTTGGGAATTTTCCTTTCTCAACAGTCATTGCCAAGGTTTGAACTAACGAAGCAAGTTGTCCCACCATTTTTTCAAGGTTTGAAATTGATTGGGTTTGTGAGTTGAAACCCGCTCTCATCTCATTTCGTAGTTCATCAATGGTACGGTTTTGTTGCTCGATTTTGGAGTGAATAAGATTCTTGAAATTCTGAAATGCATCCTCCTATGGTCTAGGCTGAGAATGGTTTGGGTTCTGATTGTATTTTCTAAATGGTGGTTGAGAGGCTTGAGGATTTTAAGGAATTGGTTGCATTGGTGGAGTTGGAGTTGGAGTTGGAGCTGCTGGTCCATTCTGTTGGAATCCTTAAGACTATGAAAAATTAGGGTGGTCTCTCCATCTAGGATTGTACGTGTTGGAGTAAGGGTTGTAGTTTGATGGCTTTCTCATTACATCTATGGCATTGGCTTGATCTGAGTATGCGTCCTGGTCATGTGGTTCCGTCAATTTAGCAGCTGTTAACGATGCTATTTGTCGGAAAAGACCTTCAACTATCTCTTTGACTTATTTAATTTCTGAACTTCACTCGCCAATGTGAACCTCATTCACTCCCTTAACTCTTCTAGTATTCCTGACCGAACGATTCCGTTGTTAGGAATTATCTGCTTGTTGCTGGAAGAAATCCCAAATCTCTGATGCACTTTTTGACATTAGCTCTCCTCCACTTGTTGCCATTAGCCATTCTTACACATTCGGCAATAATCTCTCCAAAAAGTATTGGCATTGGTGCCATTTTTCATATCCATGATGTGGACACTTTAGGAGTAGCCCATTGAATCACTCCCATGCTTCGAAAAATTGCTCGTCTTCTCTTTGGGTAAACTCTGAAATTTCCCTGTGAATAGTATTGGTTTTATGTACTGGGAAATATTTATTCAAAAATTTTGTTACCATTTGTTCCCATGATGTAATGCTATTAGCAGACAATGCATTGAACCATGAACGAGCTCTATCCTTTAAAGAAAATGGAAATAATCTAAGTTTAACATCATCATCTGAAAAATTCTCATATTTAAAAGTTTGACAAATAGCATGGAAATCATTCAGATGATTATATGGATCTTCATTTTCTAGGCCATATAATGTTGGGAGACAATTTAGTACATTAGGTTTTAATTCAAAACTCCTAGCAGCTACATTTGGGTATCTTATGCATGATGTGCTCAAGTTAGCTAAGGAACTGAAGTAGTCCTTAAATGGCCTCTCTTGTGGTGCTGGTTGCAAATCCATTTCAATTTTATTTTTAATTACAACATGCTTGTGTGTGCGAAGTGTTTTTTCTAATTCAAAGTCTATAGGCTCAAGATTCGGTAATTGTGACCTACGACTATGCATGCAAAGAAAAAAAAATGGTAATAAAATTAATAAAAATAAAGAAGAATGAGAAATTATGATACTAACCTTATCACGCTGTTATAATTTTGTTATGAAACAACTCAAGCGCTATATATAAAAAAGAAAATACGTGAAACAAATTACAATAAATTAATAGGCGGTTGAACCTGCCAATTTAACAAAATAAAAAAAAATAACATGAAAATTAAATTACCGAAATTTAAAGAAGAGAAGAAAAGAAAAGAAAATAATACCTACTTCAAAATGTAAATTCACTTTTTTTTTCCTTTTTTTTTAATAATAAAAAAAATATTACAAGGAAACAACAAAAAAAATATTAAATAAAGAAATTAAAAAAAAAATTTTACAAATTAAAATAACTTACCTCCCAACAACGGCGCCAAAAACTTGTTTTGCAAATTTTATTGAACTCGCAAGTGCACGAATCTATTGTAAAATAGATCAGTGGTGACGAGTGTTGATCTTACGAGGAGGTGGATTTTAATTACTTGTAGAATTAATTTTCTAAGTGGATGATTGGATTTATAATGACAATGATGTAGGCAATGTATTAATTTAAATTAAAGCTGTAGGAATAAACTATTAAAATGAAGTGCTTGGATCTCCGGATCTGTACTCAATATGCACCATCGGCTCAATATTCATTATTAGTACCAATTAAATCATGAAGGGGGATTTTTCACTCCTCATGAACCACACTCTAATAGATATGGTGCTAAGGGCTTCCCGTGCCAAATAGTAATAACCTTGCCTAGGGAGGCGGTTATTCCAGTCGATATCCAGACAAAATTATTACTATCTGTCTACGAAAAGTCAAAACAACCACATAAATTAAAGGGGAAGGAAAAGTAAATTTATCAAATTAAGCCCATGGAGCATGTTAAGACTTCACCTTCAACCCAAGCTTGAAAGGAAATTAGTCATTCATAATTGAACTAAGGGTAAAATGGGAATTTTATTAAAATACGTAGAAAATACAAGATGGAGATGGAATTACAGAAAATGGAGCTCAAAAATGGATTCAAGGGTGTCAAATTAAGGGGGGGAGCCTTCTTTTTAAAGATACACTGAGTAAATCATGGCCATCAGATTAAAACAATTTAGACGCTAAGGATTGTGCCACGTGGCAAGTTCTTGTTGGATGAAACACATCATCAGGGCTGTTATTCTGTGTATATGCATGTACCGTACACACTTTTTTTCGGTCCACTAACATTCTGCCACGTCACCGTTCAATATTTTTGGTCCAATAGGATCGGGACACGTCATCAGTCAACGCCACATCATCAGTCAATGCCACATAAGTGGTCAATGCAACATCATTCGTCCAATCAAATACCGCCACGTCATCGTATAGTGCCACGTCATCGCATGCATGTGAATCTGAAGTGAATCTGCTGTGTCGATCATATATATCAACCGCATCAGTATGTGTAAACAATACCGTATATGTGAAATGCGACCATTTTTCTTTTTATGCTCCTAAGGTTTTCGACTGTCCTGAGTTCAAAAGTGCTGTCCGTTTTTTCATCTGATCTCTCGTTTATTGTGAAATGACCATGATATCCCCTAAAATACATAAAATACTTAATTAAAATAAAACATACATAATTAAATTATAAGAGACTTAAAGACATAAAGATAGGGATGTTAGTGAGACTTGGAGTGTAAAATGATGATTTTCTCCATTATAAATACACACTTTCTAGTATTCAACATATAATCCCCTTCTAAATTGTGTGACTATATGCCACTCAGTTTCAAAAAAATATGGATGCCATAAAATTATTCAAAGTTATAAGTATACTTAAAAACCGATCTCATACCTTATTGTAACAAACAATAACTAAAAGGAATGAATCTCAATCTCAACAGTCGCTTCATATTAGGGCTGGGCATCAAAGCGGGTTTGGATGGATCTATTTTGATCTAAAAGAATTTGGATTAGATTCAAATTTGCCCCAAATTCGGATTGAATTTGGATTTTTCCTAAAATTTGATCGGGTATAATTTGTGCCATTTGATTGGATTTGATCTAGATCAGATCGAATTCAGGATGTTTCAAACAATCCAATTGAATTACAGTACTTATTAAAAAATAAAATAATTAAATATAAAAGCCAATTGACAAAATCTTTCAGTTCATCATCAATATCCCTTCAAATCATCAACGAATCAAGCTCTGGCATCTCTAAATAACCGCAACAACAATGAACTTCTCCTTCAACATCAGCTTATCATCGTCAATTTGTCATCATTCATTGAAACCCACTCCTGTAAAAACAAGCTCCTCCTTATAAGCAATTACATCCTCTTAGTAGCCTCCTCAAGCTTTATCTTCCTCAACCTCTCCCTCTGCCTCTTCCCCTCCCTCATTGGCTTCTTCCTCATCGTCTTCCATGTCCTTACTATCGTCCATGCCGTCTCCTCCCTCTCTGTTGCTATCTCGTCCTCCAACAAGTATCACCCTGACCACATGGTCGCCGTCGTTCTCACTGGCATCTTCTAGGGCTCTATCTCCATCAAGGTGCTCTCTTTAGGATGCTGTCATTCTTAAACTCATTGGTGCTCTCTCTATTTTGATGTTTTTCTTCGAATGGATCGTGCTTGCATTTATTTTCATGTTGTGGTACTATGCTTTTGTTGATGGAAGTAACAGTAGAGCCGCCAGCATAAGTAAGTTTTAGGAGGAGGATTCGAAAGTAACATCCAAATCGATCTGAACTCAGCCAAATCCGAACTCGTCCGAACCGATCAGAACCCGAATATATCTGAAATATTCATATGATCTGATTTATTTGAACTCAGATAGGATCAAATTTGATATTGTGATTAGAATGGGATGGTTTTTTCTCAATCCAAACTATCCAAAATAAAGAATCCCGATTTGCTCAGTCCTACTTCATATGACTCCATGATCTAATTTAAAAAGGTCTTCGAAAAGTACTCTATGTCTTTGTCCTGGTCCACCAATCTAAAGCAATCCCTGATAATTCAAAATCGACTACAAAAAATGTACTCGATCATACTCTGGCACTCTTGTAACATGAATTTTAAAAAAAGTATTCAGAACCACTATTCCCATGAAGCTTTCAAAACATCGGCCCTTTTTATATTTCAATAACAAGTGCGAAGTCAATGGCAAAATAGTAAATAAGGCTTACCACTCGGGTTTGTTGCTGCCGTCAGATGGTTACCTTGAATGGAAGCGGATATGGTCAGATCTAATAGATGTGGTGGTGAGGATTGTAGTGGTAGTTGCAATGAAGGTCAACTTACGACGGCGATGATGAAAATTTGAACGAAGTTTAACTCGTGACTTGTAGTGTTCTGAGGGCGTTTGTAAGGTGGTTTAGATAGTAGAATCCAATGGTTTGTTTTCACTCAATAGTGGCTGGGATTGGGTGGCTGACTATTTCTCGGTATTATGGGGGCTTGAGCAGCAGTTGATTAGGTGGTGGAACGTATGATGAACTCATGGGTTTTGGGTGGTATACAGTGGTTTCTAAGGCGATTTTGGACAATGATGATAAAGGTTTTTTACAGGCAGTAGCGAGTTTTATGGCCGTGTAGATGAACAGCGAAGGCTGGTGGTTTTGTGGTTGCAAAGGTGGGCAAGGGCGGCGGCTAGGGTTTGATAATTTAGGACTTTTATTTTTTTATTTTTTATGATTTTTTAATTTTTCTTAGATAAATGTGACTGAGGATTTAGATGATTTGTGATGGATAGTAATGATGGCCAAGAAAGCTCTGCAACTAATATAGATTTACTCTGATACTAATTGACGCAGCAGGGTAGCGAAAGCAGATTAATAGAATAAATGAACACTCAACATCATTTTAGAAGTTGCTAGCTAATGTAATTAGGTTATGATATAATTGAAACATGATAAGATCTTATTAAATAACTCAATGAGAATTTGATAATGCTTGCAACTATATTAGACAGCACTCTAATCCAAGCACTTTGCAATAAGATTAGATAGCACTCTAACTCAAATGATTCTGCAAGAGAAATTTTGATAAATAATTTGAAATTTCGATAAATAATCCTATGTCGAATTAATAAAGGGACAATTTTTGTTAATCAAAATATTTTTCTAAAACAATGACAAGGCTTGCCTATTTATAAAAGATTAAACCCACTTCTTCAAGTTAACTCAAAAAGTAATGTTATGCTTACTCATTTTAGAAATTCAATTGGGATATTCACTAATGTTACATCTTATTTATCATCTATTTAGTGGTAATACTTCAATAATTAATACCATACACATGATATTAAATGGTAAGTGACATATCTATAATTGTTGTAACAAAGTATCTAAATTAAGTAAGTATAACATTATTATAACTGAAATAGGAAAATTAAATTAAATAAAAAATAAAAGATCTAAAAACATGCTTAATAAGTATAACATTATTAGGTGGTAGGGGTTGCATTATTGATGTGAGATGGGTTCAAAAAAATTATAATCCAAAAACGATTTGTTTAAATATTTCATAAAAACGTGAAATCAAAGTGTGTGTTAAAGTAGTTGGAAGGTATGGAAATAAGGGTATTATTTCAAAATTTTTGCTTAAATAGGATATGCCTTATTTGCAAGATGGAAGGCTTGTTAATATCGTTCTCAACCCACTACGAGTACCCTCACGAATGAATGTAAGACAGATATTTGAATGCTCTCTCGGGTTGGCAGGGGATCTGCTAAATCAACATGATCAAATAGCACCTTTTGATGAGAGATATGAACAAGAGGCTTCGAGAAAACTCGTGCTTTTTGAATTATATGAAGCTAGTAAGCAAACCACTAAACTTTAATAAAGTCCAAAATTTTGGACAAGATCAATACTCTAATTTTTACCTGGTTTCACCTCAACAGCATTTGCTCTCTTCTTTGAAGCCTGAATATCATCATTCATTTTTCTTTCATAGCGACTAACTTTTGCCTTGTAGTAAATGGGTAGGGTGCCTAGTTGGAACGCACCAACCTAAAGAGCGCCTACTAAATCCCCCAAGTGTATGGCTCTCGAAATCTTTGAGATCCTTCTTCTTCACCAGCTTACTATACTTATTGATATATGGGACCAGATATTCTGGTCGATTATGAGGAAGCTTAGATCTCTGGCTGGCAGGAGAAGAATAGGTGGTAGGACCTTTGTCATTTGTAGCCCTACTTGTTTCACTCACATTAAACAAAGGAAGAGAGAGTCTTTAGAGGAGGAACCTTTTCTGTTGTACGAGGGTGTTTCTCTAGAGGAGCATTTTTCCTCGAGCTCTCTTTAGCACCACTAAAACGCAGGCGTTTCTTGTCCAAGGCTCTGACCACAATGTCTTCCATATGGTAGGCTTTTGACACTAGTTGTGAGTTAGCCAAGCTGGTGATAGAAAGCAAATCTCTGCTCAAGCAAGAGTTAGCTAGGGCGACCTCAACTCTCTTAAGTAGTCTACTCTTGATGTCGTAGACCACGTTCTAAAATTCTACAATACAAGGCAAGGTCAAGTCAGAATGACATAATTCAACGAAACAAGTAGAGAGGAAAAACATCTTAAGCCAAAAAGCAACCTGGAGTTGAGAAACAAGAAGGAACATGAATATTTCCACCATCTGTAGACGTTATTTGACCCTAGTTGCCTCCAGCAAAAAAGAACTTGCCTTTCTAATTTCCACCCCAAGTAAAGATGTCAGTTATGGATTTTCTTGTTTTAATGCTCAACATAAAGTAGCTGTTGGTTGCTTTCTTAATATATGGGTGCCAGTGCACAAGTGTACACAACAAGTAATAAAGTGATAAATATTCGAGTATCATCTTCACGGGGACTGATGCTATCAAATTTGCTACAACAATTAATTGTGGTGTAAATTCAATTAAATCAAATTGAGTTGTTTTATTAACTGAATTAAACTGAATAATCTAAATAACACTAAATAAAAAAGAAATAAACTAAATTAACACGCCTCACATAAGAATATAATCGCAAGAGATAATGTAGTTGAGTGATTTAACTTGCTTAATGGTATTGACTGTTTTTTTGTTACAGCCCTGTTGCTACAACAATTACTACAGCACTGGGCAGGGCACATACATGTCCTACCAAAACAGAATTTTGAACTTGCTATCCTCTTGCCTAGCAGGCAAAGATGCTAATGTATCCTCAGCTGTCGCATGTTGGACATCTTATATCTATATGCAACCTAACAATGATTAGTTGTTAAACCACACAAGATATAACATTATCCAATCTAGGTTCCTAATATCCTACAAGGTAAATCCCTATGTCTAGTTTTACTAGTTTTAAATTAAGCATGACCCTATTCAAATTAAGTTAACTCAACTTGGGAAACTTAATTTAAAACTAAGTATTGTTCTGATATGATCCACTAAAATAGACCCTTTTGTGTCTCTTTCTTAGCTAGTATCACTAAATGGGTGGTCAGCGGAAATAATGAATTGAATTAAGCATTATCATAACAAAATACTATAGCAATCATGCAGCAACATATAATTTTAGTCAATAAACCATCAAGCTAGTTTATCACTCAATCATAAATAAAATCAATTCATGATTCTTAACAAAACATAAACTAAAATCGATTTAATTGTCAAATACATCATCATGAATGAAAGAAAACGAAGAGAAAAGAGATACAAGTGAGTTGTCCCTTCTAGATGCTAGATTTCTTCTTCCCTACGCTTGCAATCTTCTTGATTCAACCTAGAATTTCCTCTCCTCTTGCTGTTTTCTTTTTATTTTCTTATTATATCTTGTGGTTGACGACCCTCTTTTCTCTCCTTGAGTGTGCTTCCTTGTATAATTGAAAACTAGGGCAACTGGACGTCTAGGGCTCATATCTTTCAGATTATGAAACTGTAGATCACATGATTTTTCTAGGATTCGTGTGAGATTTTCTCATTTGATTGTTCTTAATGCTACAACAACAAAAGTGCTACAAGATTGGCTACAAAGAATAAAAAGTCTACAAAGATTGGCTACAAAGAAACATGTGCTCAAAGATTGGCTACAAAGAACCAACTTCTTTCCTTATTTTTCCAAGCCCATTGCACAACATTCCTTCCTTAAAATTGCACTTCCAATTGCCTACCATTAAACATATGTTCTAAGCATATAATTTATTCCAAAACAGCCAAATTTATTGAAAGTAAAGTAAAAATAAATAAGTATGCAAAATTAAGCTAGAATGCAACTAAAACGCATCAATTACTCTCTAAGTAATCTTGATTTGAGTCTAAAAGTGCTATAGATAACTCTCATCTCACAGAATTATCAGTAGTACCAGCTTGTATTCTTTAGGCTACCTTTTGGCTGGTACAAATATTTTATTTCATAAATAGAGGTTTCACTTTACCTATATTTGTTCCATAAAATGAATAGATGAAAGAGTAGTCTCCACCCATTAGGGTTTAATTGGTCAGGGGCTAAATGTTTTCTTCCAAGCACTAAAACAAAATAAGGTAGTAGGGAAAGTCTCATCTCTAGTTTAAAACATTCTAAGAACAGGGTAACATATCTTTTTGGGAGAAGCCTAGGTGTGTCCTTTTTACTAGGAACCCTAAGGTCTATATCATCAAGAATATTATAAACTTTCCTAAGTTTATTTAAATCATCTACGGTTGTGCCGCAAGTCATGTAGTCGATAAGGAAATTCTCAACTAGGATCTGCTACCTAATTTTCTTTTCTTCTCTGGTCAAGCCTCTTCTAGTGAAGACTTTTCACCCTTATCCCCACTAGAATGTCTCTCTTGATTTTCACTCAAAGTCTTCTCTATATCAGCGGGCTCGCAAGTATTAGTGCTATTTGATTCATTTTCTCTAGATGAGGTTGAACCCTCAAGAGACATTTTCCTAGCAGGTTGAACCCTCAGGAGACATTTTCCTAGCACTATCTCTAACACTGATATCACCTATGGCATCTAGGGGGGATATTTGGGTAGTTAAAAATCGATTCCTTAAGTAAATTAGGCAAAAACTCCAATTTATCATTGACATCAATTCTTTTCTCTTTACCCCTTGACATCTTTCCTGTAAATCTAAAACAAGTACTAAAATCCTACAAAGCCAAGCAAACCATAAATTCAAACGACCAGTCTAGTGTGCACCATATCACCCACATTTAGACGAGGTGGCTGCTCGAGTGAACATGGCTTATCTAATCGAGCAAGATCTAATGAAATAGCAATCCTGGTAATTTTATGTTTTTGGAGATATGGTGAAGGGAGGTGTTAGTTTGACCACAACAATTTAGCTTCTAGTCGTTCTAATCTAAACACTAGCAACTAGTGGACTGGTGTTTGGGGTGAAAAATATTGTGACCAAGCAAGCATGAGCAAAACATGCTCCTATCGGCCTAAAATGACTCATCGAGGAAAATTATCCCTAACAAGGCTTATAGTTGGGCATGTGAGTAGTGTTGACTTAAGGCTGCGGGAAGAGAGACCAAAGTCAAGTTAGATCGAAGACTTGGTCAAACGTTAACCCGTGGTTTCCTCTAAAGAATTTGAGCATCAAGCCCACTCAGCAATAGTTATGTTGCCCACTCGCCGATGATTATGTAATAGACCCAGTAATGGTCGCATGGGAGAGGAGATTGATAATTCCGATTGGATGTAAAAGCTCCAGGGAACAAAAGTAAAAAGGACAACTTTTCACTGAACGCTCATATTCTCTTTCTCTCCATCGATAATTTTTTTCTTTTTTTTTTTTCTTTCTAAAATTAAGCTTTCAAATTTAAAGTAGTTCTTAATAAGCCATGTGAATTGTGACATAAGTTTTTTAAAAAAATATTTGATTACTGACTTCAGTGTTAAAGAGTTCTCGCCAGAAAAACATCTAACGCCCCTTTAACTATGTATTGGGAAAGCAAGTGATCTAGTTTAGCAAGTTTGTAGTCGAAGTTAGTTGCTTAAGTAGAAAAGCTGCAGTGCTGAGCCGTCGACCTAACAAATAAATTTAAGTGTTAGTGTAGACACCTAGTTGCAAACCTACTGATCAGATTTCTGTATCAACAAAATTCTTCAAAAACTGCAAATAGGAGACAAAATTTAGATTTATAAACAAAATATTTTATTGAAAGCTCTAAACTTGATTACCCACCATTTCAATTTCTCCAATTTCATAAACTTCAAATAGCTCATGGATTTCCTAAAATTAGATTTCAAATAGATGTTTGATACTGATATAAAGAAATTGATTTTGTGGTTTTAATTTTTCCATTTATTTGGTTGTGCAACTTAGGAGAGAGAAACAAGAAAATAGGAGTAAATAAGAAACAAAGATTAAACTAAGGATGTCAATGGGCTAGATAAGGGTTAGATCTACTTTGCTCTAGATCTAGATCCATAAGAAAAAATAAAATTTATATATGCTCTAGATCCGTCATGGATCTATGTTTTTGGCTCCATATCTAAATCCAATAAAGAAATAAATATATATATTTGCTCTAAATAAAAAAAAATTAAAATCAAATCTGTTCTAAATCTGTCGTGAATTCTAAAACTCAACATAAAAGAGTAATAATTTTTTTAAATGAAATTTAAAGATTAAAATGTATTGATAAAAGCAAAATTATATAATTTGTCTCAAAAATCTAATAAATATTGCAGTTTATGCTTTTACTACAAAACAAGCAAATAAGAAAGATAAGAAAATATCATTCGAAAGTTAATTTTGAGATTTTTTTTACCAACAAAATTTTATACCATTTGTGCTAGTTTATGGGCGAAATAACTATATTCCTTAAAAATTATTTGGCCAATATAATAAAATAAATTACCAAGTGTTATTACTTCACTTGTAATTTGAATATTGCATATTCATGCTTTAGGGTTGGCTAACCTCATTTATTTTTGTCCTATTATCATTTAAACTTATAAAACTAATATTTAAATTTTAAGATTTTTAAATATATGGCAAACACTACTAATATGATATGAATGAAATTTATTATCATTTATAATTACACAGTTGTTAAGAAATTTTTAAAATAAAATTAAAATATAGGTGTATATGAATTTAGATCTAAATATTAAGAAAAGTCTAGATCTGCTCTAAATCCATCTTGGATTTGAATATCTATATCTAAATCTAATCTAAATCCATTTTAAACCAACTCAAATCTAATCCGATTGGATTTGGATTAAATGAATTTTGGATCAGATCCAATCCAATACCATCCCTAGATTAAACACTAAAGAGAGGAGAGAGAAAAATATTATTGTAATTAACAATTCATGTCCACTAATCTTCACCATTTATTTTTCTTCTAATCTAACAGTTAGAAACTTGTGTCTATAATTGTGTTTAAAATTGTGTTTTTTGAACTCGTCCTCATGCACGCGTGTGTATAAAGGGGGCAAGATGGACTTAAGCTCTTAATCGGGCCTTGATCGGTAAAACCTGTCTATAGAACCCAAATCTATTCGTAGGTCCACTTCCAAGCCCACTTTTACTATATGTTGGATTTAATTGACTCCCAAACATTGTGGATAAATATCAAGCCCGTTATAGTTGATTTAGAGCTTTTAACACCCCGTTTGAATTTTATAGTTGATCCATATTATTTTAAAATTAACTATTTTTTAAAATTTTCACTAAAAAAAATAGTCCTTTTAAGTTTTTGTTTATAAAATACAAACAAATATTAATACCTTAATTTTTATGCAAAATATATCTCTATACTTCTAAAATTTTATATTTTTGTCAAAAAAATGTTTTTAATCAAAACTTAAGATATAAATACAAATTATGAAATAGGAGTGTAAAAAATTTTTAAAGAGAATAATTTATTCATGTATTTATTTATTTAAGTATCTATTAATCCTGAGCGTTAGATGTAATGTTGATATGGTTGAAGCTGAGGCTATATGTTTTGATGTAAAATTAGTTAGAGCTGAATTACGTCAAGTGCTGCTTCAATCTTATTCATTACGTGTAATGCAACTGGTTTTGGGAAATCTTCTACTCTCACACAACGACTTTGGCTTATCTGAAATCCCATTCCTTTTTTGCCTTCTATGGCTGTTTTCCAGTGCCTAACATATTTTTAAAAGGTGTAATCATTTAGCTGATGCACTAGCAAAGCATGATTGTAGTCTTACTGGTCTTACTGTCTAGATGGAAGAAATTCCATGCTAATTTGCTTGTCATCAAGAGGTACGTTTTTGGATCATCCATTAATTGTATGCTGAAATATACATGGAAATCAATACAAAATGGTTGGAAAGGATGTAAACAACTAAACATGAACTAAGCATGAACATTTTTTTGAAAAGTCAAACAATCCTTTTCAATTTGGTTGGTGGCACACAAATTGACAAAAATGAAGAGTTTTTTAATTCGGTGAGAGACAAACATGGATTTATTGGAAGCTGCATGAATGATGCCAATTTGTTAGACTTTTTATTATGAGAGCTCAGATATAAATAGAGCTTCATTTTAAGAGAGAAATCATCTCAAACATTTGTGAGAAGCATAAAAAAATTCAGAGCAATTTAAGTGAAGAATTGTTGAGAGTGATCAATCGGAAAGTGTGAGCAATTGAGAGGTATTTCCTTTCAAGTGTATGTGAGAGTATTGGGTGTATTTGAGTTTTGAAAAGTGAGATTTTTTACTCACATATTGTACTAAAATAATTGTTAATAATACAATTATTTTTCTCTTGCTCCCGTGGACATAGGCATAATTACCGAACCACGTTAAATTCCTGTGTCTTTTATTTTTCGTGATTATTTGGTACACTTGATTCTGCATTTCGCACATAACAATTTGTATCAGAGCCAAAGGTTCGTACTTAGGGAATACGGTACTGTTCATATACAATACTATTAAAAAATATAGTACTATTCACGAATACAGTGGAGACAGCTATTTGTACTTGAGAGACAGTCTATTGTAAGTAGTGTGTATTTTTGCACGTCTAGGAAAGTTCTGTCAATAAGATGATAAAGGTCTAAGGAGTCTTGGTTTTAAGTAGGACCATTGTGACCCCTTCATTCTCTTAGAAACTTTCTTAGTGTATTTATTTGCACGAAATAAACATCATAGAGATTGTTTTTCAAGTAGGAATAGTTCGTTGAGAAAATGGTAGAAGGTGAAACTTCCAGAAGTGGGGAGAGATCTACCCAAACTATTCTTGGAGATAGTTCAGGTGGAAGGCGAGAATTGTCAAATCGCCTTGCAACACCTGTTAGCCAGAAGATTGATGTTGAAACGTTTGATGGGAAAATCAACTTCAGCATGTGGAGGCAGGAAGTTATGGATGTCTTTATTCAAATCGATCTCGATGTTATTCTGAAAAATAAAAAACACTTGTATGAAGAAGAAACTTGGGATCGTATGAATGAAAAAGCCTATGGTTAGATCAAATCTTGCTTGACTAAAGAGGTGAAATACCTGGTGAAAGATAAGGAGTATGCGATGACTCTGTGGCATACATTGAAAGAAAAGTACTTTGTAAACAGTCTTGAAAATTGCCTCCATGCAATGAGCCAGGTATATGGCTTTCGAATGAAGCCTGGGGTGTCAATACACAACCATGTCTCAAGATTTGGAAAGTTACTTGTTGATTTAAAGAATCTTGATGAAGATATAAAGGATGAAGTCAAGGCTATGATTCCGCTACACTCATTTCCAGAAGAATATAGCCATTTTGTGACTACGCTGTTATATGAGAAAAGCGTGATCGTTTTTAAAGATGTTTGCATGGCATTGACCAATTTGGAAATTTAGAATAATGATAAACATTCCGAAAGAACATCGTTTGGAGCTTTGTTAGCCAGAGGAATGACGATGAAGAAAAAGAAGAAGTATGGTGGAAAGAATCTTTGGTCTAAGTTAAGAAGTATAAATATAGCTCGGGATGAGTATGCCTTTTGTCATGAAAAGGGCCATTAGAGGAAAGGTTGTCCGAAGGCTCAGAAGAGAGATGGGAAGAAACCAATAACAGTGAACATGACATACAAAGATGAAGACTCTGATTATTCACTAAGTATTACACTTACAACGTATGTGGCTAGTTTGGACGAGTGGATACTTGATACCGGAACAATCTATCATTTGTGTCCTGTAAGGGAATGGTTTACAGATTTTCGTAATTTAGAATCTGGTGCAGTTGTAATAGGGAATGATCAACGTTGTCGCACAATGGAGATAGGAACAATTTGGCTCAAGATGTTTAATGGAATGGTCAGAGAGTTAAAAGAGGTTAGATATGTTCAGCTTTAAAGAAAAATCTAATTTCTGTAGGTGCTCTGGAAGTTAAAGGCTACAAGGCTATAAGGTTACCATTTGAAGGGAGGTACAACTGATGAAGCTAATGTTGCTAAAGCGCATTGTGACACCACCAAGCTATGGCATGCATGATTGGGACATGTTGGAGAGAAGTCTTTACAAACTCTGATGAGGCATGAACTCTTAAAAGCTGTAAAAACCTATAAATTAAATTTCTGTGAGCATTGTGTCGTAGGCAAGAAAAGAAGGGTCAAGTTTGTCACGTCTAATCATGATACTCATAAGATCCTTGAATATGTTCACAATGATGTATGAGGACCAACCAAGGCTGCATCAATTGGTGGAAGCCATTATTTTGTTTCATTTGTTAATGATTTCTTTAAATGTGTGTGGGTGTACACCATGCGAGCAAAGGATGAGGTTCTAGGGATTTTTGTGAAATGGAAAAAACTAGTGGAGACTCAAACTGGCAGAAAGATCAAAGTATTACAGTATGATAATAAGGGTAAATATACTTCTGATCCATTCTTGCAAGTATGCTAGAGTAAGGGTATAAAAAAATATTTCACGATGAGACATACTTCGTAACAGAACTGTGTGACTGAGTGTATGAACCGTACTTTACTGGAGAAAGTACGGTATATGTTATCTAATGCTGGTTTAGATAAAACGTTTTGGGCTAAGGCTGTAAGCTACGCAAGTCACTTAATAAGCCAGTTGCCTTCTACTACAATTGAAGATAAAACTCCTATGGAAATGTGGTTTAGAAAGCATGCATACGACTATGATTCCATTCATGTGTTTTGGTGTCCAGTTTATTATATTGTAAAGAATGATAAGCTCGATCTTTGTGCAAGGAAAGCTATCTTTGTAAGATTTAAAAGTGGAGCTAAAGGCTATAATCTTTGGGATCTCAAAGATAAAAAGTTTGTGTATAGTAGAGATGTTACTTTTGATGGAGCCTCTATGTTGAAGGCTTCAAGTTCTCAGCAAGTAAAGAACAAGACCAAAGAGGTATTGCAGCACGTGGAGTTTGATACAACTTCATATGTACCAGTTAGTTCTACATTAGATAAGTGTTCAACTTTGGAGATGACCCCAAGAGTTGGAGAAAAAGTTGCTTCTGTAAATGTCCCACAAGAGGAGGAAACAACCAAAGAAGATGTAGAAGATGAAAATGAGTTTATAACAATAAAGAGGCCAAAAAGAGTGATAAAGAAACTTGGGTGGCTTACTAAAGATATGGTGGTAGCCTATGCACTTCCAGTTATTGATAATGACATCCTTAACACTTTCGGTAAAGCATTACGCAGTAGTGAAAATGATTAATGGACGTTGGCCATAAAGGAAGAGATAAAGTCTCTTCATCAAAATCAGACTTGGGAACTTGTGGAGTTACCTAAAAGAAAAAGGGCTATTGGCAATAAATAGATCTACACCAAGAAGAAAGGATCTCCAAATTAATCAACTCTTCGATACAAAGCAAGGCTCATGGCAAAAGGTTATGCTCAGAAGGAAGATATTGATTATAATGAAGTATTCTCTCCAGTTGTGAAATATACTTCCATTCGTATCTTACTTGCCTTGGTAACTGAATATGAGTTAGAATTGGCTCAATTAGATGTGAAGACGAGATTCTTACATGGGGATTTGGAGGAAGAAATCTATATGACTCAGCTTAGTGGTTTCAAAGTTGCTGGAAAGGAGAATCATGTGCGTAGATTGATTAAATCTTTGTACATATTAAAACAATCACCGAGGCAGTGGTACAAGACGTTTGATCAATTCATACAAGGGCAGAAATTCATCAAAAGTGAACATGATCATTGTGTTTACTTTAAAAGACAATAAGATGGACCTTTCATCTATTTGTTACTCTATGTTGACCATATGCGTATAGCTTCAAAGAATAGAGGTGAGATTGAGAAATTAAAGAAGCGGTTGGCTTCTGAGTTTGAGATGAAAGACTTGGGTGATGCACAGAGAATACTTGGGATGGAGATTTATAGAGACAAGAAGAATGGAAACATATGGTTGACTCAAAAGTCTTATTTAAAGAATGTGCTAAAGAAGTTTGGCATGGATGACAAAACTAAATCGGTATGTACTCCTCTAGCTCCTCATTTTAAATTAAGCTCTTTTTCATGTTCTTCCTCCCAAGAAGAGCGCGACTACATGGCTCGTGTTCTATATGCAAGTGTTGTGGGTAGTCTTATGTATGCTATGGTGTGCACAAGGCCCGATATTTTGCAAGCTAGTGGTATAGTTAACAGATACATGTATAATCCGGGTAAAGACCATTGACTTGCAGTGAAGTGGATTCTTCAATATTTATATGGGACAATTGATGTTGGGTTATTGTATAAAAAAGATTGTGATCAATAATGTGTCAGGTATTGTGATTCTGATTTCGCTGGAGACCTAGATAAGCGAAGATCAACAATGGGCTATATATTCACATTTGGTAAAGGTCTGATAAGCTGAAAGTCGATTCTACAATCAACAATTGCTCTGTCCATTATGAAAGCAGAGTAGATGGTAGAAACTAAGGCTGTAAAGGAAGCTATTTGGTTGAAAGGCTTGTTAGGTGATTTGGGAGTAATCCAGGAGAACATTAAGGTATTCTGTGACAATCAAAGTGCAATATTCCTTACGAAGAATCAAACATATCATACTCAGATGAAACACATAGATGTAAAATATTATTATGTCAGAGAGATTATCGAGGGCGATGATGTGTTATTGAAAAAGGTCAATACTAATGATAACCCATCAGATATGTTGACAAAGGTGATTTTTGGAGTTAAGTTTCAACATTACTTGAAACTAATTCAAATTCTTCAAATGTGTTGAGTTTGGAGAATTTTGAACTATGGTTGGTTTGATCCCAGATTTTAGGTACGTAGGCAGTCACAAAGATGCAACCACTTTGGTGATAATGGTTCGTTGGTAGTCGGCTCAGATTTAGACAAATCTTCACCGAGGTGGAGAATTGTTGAAAAGTCAAACAATCCTTTTCAATTTGGTTGGTGGCACACAAATTGACAAAAATGGAGTGTTTTTCAATTCGGTGGGAGACAAACATCGATTTGTTGAAAGCCGCATGCATGATGCCAATTTGTTAGACTTTTTGTTATAAGAACTCGGCTATAAATAGAGCTTCATTTCGAGAGAGAAATCATCCCAAACATTTGTGAGAAGCAGCACAAAATTTAGAGCAATTCAAGAGAAGAATTATTGAGAGTAAGCAATTGGAGAGTGTGAGCAATTGAGAGGTATTTCCTTTCAAGTGTATGTGAGAGTATTTTGTGTATTTGGATTCTAAAAAGTTAGATTTGTTACTCAAATATTGCACTAAAATAATTGTTAATAATACAATTGTTTTTCTCTTGCTTCCGTGGACATAGGCATAATAGCTGAACCATGTTAAATTCTTGTGTCTTTTATTTTTCGTGATTATTTGGTGCACTTGATTATGTATTCCACACAACACATTTTATGTACAAGAATATTGGTGAGAGCTACACGCTTTCACATTCATAAATAGAAAAACGTTTTATGTATGAAAATAATACAAGTTTAAGAGTGATACGGTCAACTTTGATCTCCTTAAAAATGGCTTTAAGTTGAGCCATACGTGCCATATTTGATTTTTTTTTCCTTTTCAAATATGGTACAATTCCAGTATTTTACCGCCATATTTCCAATCGAAATTCCATGGCACTCACTTAAATCAAATCCTACGGAAATATACCCTCCTTAAATTAAAGGGATATGCTTACTCGACCAACAAATCAATGGAAGAAAAATCTAATAGAAAGGGCTCTTTCTAATTTCCTTAGTTAAACTATAGTGCTTTTTTTTTTTGGTTAAAAAAATCAACATGGGCTTTAAAATAGCTTGGTTTGGAGCCAGTCCTGGCAGGTGGGATGGCCCGACCATGGCCAAATTCAATAAATTGTCCATAAATGTCCGTTTTAAGTTTTAAAACGCACAAATTCTCATTAAAAGAAAAAACTAAATTTAAATCTAAAATATGATAAAACTCATAACACAACAAAATAAAAAGTATTTAACAACTCCGTGGTTGAATTAGTGGGCATCTCAATGATCCTTGAGACTTTTTTATAATTAATGATTTTTTTAAAAAACATGAAAATTATTATAAAATTTAAAAAAACTTTTGAAATTAACGGATAAGAAAGTGCATGTATTGATTTTAGTAGAAGAAATTAACGATCTCTTTTTTTTAGAAAAAATTAGGAAATAAGCATTTATGATTTTTAAACCTCAATTTAAATTGGGATTATAAGAGGTGGACCAGATTCTAAGAATGTAGATAACGTAAATACCTATCGAATAGGAAGTTGTAATAAATCAGATGGCCAATATAATCATGCAGCTTATTTGAAAATTTAGTTTCTGCTGATGATGCTTAATTTTCTGCCTCATGAAGCTACAAGTAACAATACATGATATCGTACAGATAGACTAATTGGTTTGGGTTACAAAACGCTAAACAATTTGGACGATCTTGGGGCTATAATTTCCTTTTTGGAGGACTGAAGGGAATTGTGGGTAAATTAACAAAATGCAAGTTTTTATAGGATTTGTATGTATCCAACTTAAATGATTTGTTTATTGGTGGGGCATTTTTCAAATTTATTAACTCAAATATATTCCTTTTACTAACCAACATAGATACAACTCAACAAAGAAATTGTATCCTTTTGCACAAACAACGAGTAGAATTTGTTTTAGAAAATGATTTTAGAAGATAAAGGATATATCAGTCGGTGTATATAAACTAAGTTAGTGATGAACACATTAAGATGGACAATAATTTTATTTATTTATTCAGGATGATACAGTACACAACAGTAAATAAAAAAAATTTGTTTCTATCCTTAATAGATCTTATAGGTTAACTAAACTAGACTGACACTCACATGATAAGACCAATGATAATATACTTATATTTTTATTTAATTATGCATAAAAAATAACACTATATATACTTAACCAGCATAGTCAAGCTTTCTCCCATATTTGGACAATAAGAAAATCATGGTTGTCGTTCACATCCTCAGCAACCTACCACATTTGAAAGATCCTCTCAAACTAATCGTTATTACCTGAAAATTTTACGTTAAAGAACTTAATCGTAAATCCATATATTAAGATACTAATTATACATGATATTCAACTATAGTTGGCCTAAAAATCTACACAAGGAATCTCTATATTCTTCAAAATAATCAGAAAAGATCTCTGCTAGCTTTTGGTGAACTGTGATCAAAACACAAAAGTTATTAAGTTGCTTTAACGAGTTCTTGCGTCTAGTTTGATACAATAATATACAGTACGAGCGAAGGTCGGTGATTGGAAGACCACACAATATGAAGTCTTTACCAATATTGCCAAAAAATTATTGAGTGCCAACAAATAATAATTGAATAAACAGTTTTTGATGTATAGTCTGTCGGCAAACCAATAATAAAAGACAAACTTTGATAAATATGATAGCTTCTTTTCTTTCAGAATATTGTTTTTATTTGGAAAGATGTGGAAAGAACTGCAAAAATGTGGCTGCCTTCTAAAATATTAGCTTTTTGCACATCTATGCGACCTACCTTATTAATTTGGGTCATAACTTTTGAACTTTTGTATGGTAAAGATTCATCAGCGCCTAATTAAAATTCAAGTTTCTAACACCTTTTCTTTTTTCTGTCTTATTTTGTTGACTTCATGAAAATCAATTCTGATACTTTTTCCAGATAAGTTAGTGGCTAAAATCGTGAAGAATTAAATCTTATATAATTTTCCTCTGAGAAATTGTCAAACCAGCAGTGTGCAGCTAGGCCGTGTTTTGAAGTACGCAAAATGCTTCTTGTCCCAAAAAAATAAATATTGTGCTTGCATCAGTCATTCAACAATGAGTATATGCAAATTAAAAAAAATTGTGCATTCACCGTTATACTCATACATTTTAAGCATGCTCGAGCTTGTATCAGCTGTGACTCGGTTTCCATTCTTAAAATCTTCGGCGCATGGATTCATGTTATAGCCTGAAATCATACTGAGGTCTTTTATATATATATACATATTCATATTTTTCCTTCATAGTATTCCTTGATGAATTGTAATCCGCATAGAGAAAGTTGCAACTAAAGACATGCTCCTAGTTTCAAAATACCTGGAAGGATACAAACGAAGAGTGCCTCCGCCAATGCAGTGCCAATGTCACTCCATAATTATGCCAATTCTCAATTTTAAGATGGCTACACTAATGCTGAACGATTTTGTTGCTTCTCTGCTCATTAATCCCGTGCCGACCAAGGATATGGACTCAAGCTGTATGTTTTTCGACTTCTTTCCCTGCTTAATAAGTAATAACCCTGATGCCATTATAGGCTTGGATTTGGGTTTTTGTTTCTAAAAATTGAAAGGTAGTGATCCCACACTGTAATCGCACAATACTTGAATAGCTAAATTACAATAAAGAACAGAGTTATTGGTACCGCATAATTTATCTATTTAATTTGCAATCTTTAATTAAAATAAATAAAATGTAATTCTTATTTCTATAAACTTGAGTTAACCACTTGAGAATTGATTAGAGTGCACTAACAAACTTGTTAACAAAAATAACTAAATTATGCCATCTCTGATAACACGTCAGCAAATCTAACTAACTTAACACGCCTTAATATTTCAACTATTTTGTTTGTGAAATTTATCATGCAAATTTGTTGAAAGAAGCCAAATAATTTCAATAGTTACTTTCACTTCACCTATCAAATTAGATCGTTCGAATTGTACAATCTAGAAATCGCAGATCTTATCTTCAGTTTGTGCCAATGGACTAGAAGATCTACTTGATAGATCAAAACTCTATCCTAATGAGTTTCTTTCTACTGAAAATAAAGATCCAATAGCTAAAACACAGATCAATCCAACATTCATTTCATAGAAGAGAAAGGATCAATTGTTGCTAAGCTAGTTAATATCATCCATCAGCATCGAGATACTCAGCCTTGTGGCAAATTCTCAAACCTCACTTGAGCTATGGACTAATATGGAACAACAGTTTGGATATGAAACCTTTGCTAAGAAAATTCATTTGAAGATGATGCTTAATACTCTCAAAAAAGACTCCCTGTCTATGACTGAATTTTTTGGAAAACTAAAGGCAATCACTGATGAACTAGCCATTGCTGGTAATCCTATTAGCTCTCTGAATTTTCTCACTCATCTGATATCTGGATTAGGTCAAGCTTATTTATCCAGTTCTTGTGTATATTGAAGCAAATCTTGCTAAAATTACTGTTAATGAAGCCTACTCTATGCTATTAACTCATAAGGCTAGGCTAGAGGCTAATCAATTAAGTGCTAGTAAGGAAGCTAAGCTGAACTATGCTGCTAATATTGCTCAAATTGGACCTAATAATAATAAGAAATTTGGAGGTTAGTTCAATAACAATTGGTTTGGAAGTCAGTCTAATAACAATTGGAATAAAAATGCTGGATTTAAAGGTGGTTATGCTGCAAGCAGAGGTGTTTTTGGTAGAAACTTTCCACCAAATCAAGGAAGAGGAAACTGGACTAGTGCTTGGAATGGCCTGACAATTGGAAACCATCTGTAGCATTTTGGAAAGGGTGGTTATGGTGGTAATAACACTAGTAACTTTGGCCAAAATGGACGATTTATGAATGGCAAGAGAGTTTTGGATTTAACCACTGCTGCTTTAATTTCCCAAATCTGCTTTAAACCAAAGCATACAGCAGCTGAGTGTAGAAACATATTCAACAGGAACTATGTTCCTTTTTATTATCCATATCAGAATTCACCAAGGGCTAATTATCTTACAACTTCAAAAGGAGTAATAGTTGATCAAGGATGGTACATTGATATTGGAGCCACTCATCATCTCACCAATAATTTGCAAAACTTGAATACTAGGCTACACATGTCTTCATAAATCTTGTAACTCAATTTTGCACTTGAAAGATGTTTTATGTGTACTTCCACTTACCAAAAATCTCATTAGTATTTCTAAGTTGCTGGAAGATAATGACATAACTATTGAGTTTGTTGCCAATATGTGTTTTATAAAGGACAAGAAAGAGGAAATGCATCTGGCTCAAGGGATTGCTAAAGGAGAATTGTATCAGTTGCTGTCAAAGGATGATTTTATCTCTAATTCCTGTAATTTCAGCTTTGTTCCTAAGTCTATGCTTTCAGTTTTCAATAATTCAGTCTGTAATCTTACTGATACAACTACAACTAAGATTTGTGTTCCACAGTGTCATGTGAATACAACTAAGTCTGAGTCAGCAAACTTGTTTCATTAAAGATTTGGTCATCCTAATAAACACACATTAAAACATATTTTGTCATTTCTTCCTCTCACTTATTCGATATCTGAACCTGATTTTTGTGATGCTTGTCAATATGGTAAAGCTTATCAACAACATTTTTATTCAACAGGTATTAAAAAAAAAGCTCTTTTAGAGCTAATACATACTGACCTTTGGGGTCCAACACCCTCACTTTCTTTACATGGTGGTAGATATTACATTAGCTTTGTAAATGACTATAGCAAATAGTATTGGATTTTCCCTCATCCTTAAAATCAAAAGCCTTGGTCACCTTTAAATTCTTTAAAAATCTAGTAGAAAATTAGTTTGGATATCCTTTGAAGTTGTTGCAATCTGATTAGGAGGGTGAATATAGAAGTTTTGAAAGTTTTCTTGAAGAGGAAATGATAGGTTTTAGACATAGTTGTCCTTACACACATCATCAAAATGGTGTTGTTGAAAGAAAGCATAGATAAATTGTTGAAACAGGGCTCACTCTCTTAGCACAAGAAAAAATGCCTTTGTCTTTCTGGTAGGAATCATTCCACACAGCTTCTTTTCTCATAAATAGACTTCCAACACCTATGTTAAACAACATTTCCCCCTTTACTAAACTCTATGACAGAAATCCTAATTATCAATTTCGTAAAGCATTTGGCTGTGTATGTTTTCCTTTTCTAAGAACCATACAACAGACATAAACTTAACTTTCATACACAAAAATGCATTATGATTGGTTATAGTCTAATGCACAAAGGTTATAAATGTCTTGACTCCACTGGAAATATTTTTATTGCAAAACATGTCAAGTTCAATGAGTCTGACTTTCCATATTCGGAACTCTTTCCTTCATCCAAATCTATTAAAAAAATGTCATCAGATCAACAAACCATGTCATCAGTTCAGCAATTTCATATTCCTTTTAATATTACTCCTTCTCTTACTCCTACTCCTATTGTCATTCAAGATAGCAATCAGATGCAGCCTTTTGGCAATCCACTTATACCAGCTACAGGACCTAATTTTGTTCACTCACATTCATTATCCACAAACCTTCCTTCTCTATACAATCAGTCATCACAAGCTCAACACCAACTAGTAGTGCAGCCTACACACCAACCAATGTTGCAAAATATTCATCCTATGGTAACTAGAGCTAAAGTTGGAGTGTTTAAACATAAGACATACTTGGCAAACACTCAAAATCTTGAACCATATTCAGTCAAAGCAACTTTAGCAGATATAAAATTGAGAGCAGCTATGCAAGCAGAGTTTGATGCTTTATAGCAAAACAATACCTGGGTTCTTGTTCATAAAAAGGCAGTTGGAAAAATTGTTGCCAACAAGTGGATGTTCAGAGTAAAATACAATCCAAATGGCAGCATCTCAAAATATAAAGCAAGGTTAGTTGCAAAGGGTTTCCATCAAACACAAGGAGTAGATTGCTTTGAAACATTCAATATGGTTGTCAAGCCCTGCAGTATTAGAGTTATTCTTAGCCTTGCAGTTATGAATCATTGGTGCATTAGACAACTAGATATCAATAATGCTTTTCTCAATGGTATACTCATTGAAGATGTTTATATGCATCAACCTGAGGGTTTCATTCATCCACAATTTTCCACACATGTGTGTAAGCTTACCAAAGCTATTTTTGGCCTCAAACAAGCTCCAAGAGCATGGTATGAGAGGCTGAAATCTTCATTGTTAAACTGAGGCTTTATTACTTCAAGGTCAAATACTTCATTATTCATTCATCAAGAGGCATGGGATATTGTTGTGATTCTCATTTATGTTGATGGTATACTAGTTACTGGATCAAATACAAAACTTGTGGAGAAGGTTACCAATCACTTGGGATCTGAGTTTGCATTGAAAGATCTTAGTGAGTTTAACTATTTTCTTGGGCTTGAAGTTACTTCATCTGTTGAAGGGTTACACCTTTCTCAAACAAAGTATATTGGAGATTTACTTAAGAAAGCTAAAATACTGGACAACAAAGGTTGTTAAACTCCCATGAGTTCCACTAAGAAGTTAATGAAGGATAAAGGTGCACCTTTTGAGAATCCTTTTCTTTACAGAAGTTTAGTTGGTTCCCTACAATATGTTACATTAATCAGACCTAAAATTGCATTTACAGTCAATAAACTAAGTTAATTTCTTAGTGCCCCATCAGTATTTCACTCACAAGCATGCAAACGAGTGCTTAGATATTTGCGATCTCTGAGAACTTATGGATTGCAATTCTATATCATTGGAGCACTTACTCTCAAAGCTTTTTCAGATTCTGATTGGGGTTCAAACTTAGATGATAGAAAATTAGTAGGGGGATATTGTGTTTACTTAGGTGACAATCTGATCTGATGGTCATCTAAGAAGCAACATATAGTTTCTAGAAGCACAACAGAGTTAGAGTATAGAGCTCTTGCATTGGTAGCTTCTGAAGTGCTCTGGATTACTTATTTACTTAAAGAATTGAAAATCAAGTTGCTACAAGTTTCAATTCTTTATTGTGACAATAAAAGTGTTGACGCTTTGGCCAATAATCCTACATATCATTCTAAAACTAAGCACATTGAGCTAGATTTACATTTTGTTCATGAACACATTGCTCAAAAGGAAATTCAAATATGTCATGTTCCTAGTTGTGATCAAGTTGCTGATGTGCTTACTAAACCATTAGCTATTGATTAGTTTAACTATCTGAGATCCAAGCTCAATGTCCTTCCCAGACCTTGAGCTTTAAGGGGGTTGTTAAGTTAGTTAGATTTGCTGACGTGTTATCAGAGATGGCATAATTTAGTTATTTTTGTTAACAAGTTTGTTAGTGCACTCTGATCAATTCTCAGGTGGTTAGCTCAAGTTTATGGAATCTAGAATGTTCAGGAATCTTGTGCATATACATTTTGTAATTAGCTAAAGATTGATTGATTTCGTTTTATTCATCAAATTTAGCTATTAAATGATCTCTACTCTTTCTTTCCTTCATTTTCTTTCATTTTCTTCCTTGCCAAACAAATTAGAAATCTTAACTAGGCGAATGCAATAGCAATGGCACACATTTGTTGGGCAATTTGATCCTTTTCCATAGGAAGGGTAAAATGGTCAAACTAATTTTATCTTCATAGAAAAACTTTAAGAGCCAAAAATAAAATCAGGATTAAAAGAAAAAAATTCTATGATGTCGTGATTAAAATTATGACATCAATATCATAATAATTATAAATTTTAAAAATTACACTTACCAATGAACGAAAGGTAAAATAAATAGACTAATATAAGAATAGTTAATTGGTGTTTTATAATTGCAAGTAAAATAAATACTTGTGAAAATAACATGAAACTTATAAATCAATATCAAACTTTAATTAAACAAAAAATAATTTATTTATTTAATTTAATTAAATAAATAAATAATCACTCGTCAACTTGTTTTAAATTGATTGATATTGAAACATGAGCTGCGGCCACATAACTGTAATTGATTAATTTTCCTTTCATATCACTCATTACTATATTTCTCAAAAGTTGTCGGTGTAGTTTTGGAGGTTAAAGAAACAAGCAACACAATGTTTCAACTTTGGCAGGCCGCGGAATGAAAATCAACTGGCGTAAGCCATTTGATGCCCCTCAAAAGTCAAAATTCCTCGTAAAATCAACTCGAGTAAGCCTTTTTAAGCCTTTCATTTTCCGAAATTCATTGCATGATTCCTCTTCCGTCGCACCAACAAATTGTTAAGCCTAAAGACTGGAACTATAGAATTAAATTTGAACACGTCGGGACATTAATTCGTGCCGCAACAAATTGTTTAGTATTAACCAACATAATATTTAATCTTTTTCTTTTTCTTTTTCTTTTTTTAAATTTTACTCCCACAATTATATATAACTTTGTAAGAAGACTGAAACTCGCTATTTTAAAAAAAAAAATGACAAGCATCAACCAACTAAATTAAGCTTAAGAGTGGCTTGCTTCCTTTTTCTTTTTAAGAACCCCAGGGAAATTAAAAAATAAAAAATACAAGTATTTAGGGGATGTAATAATGAGCCTTACCTTTTAAATGAAACATGAAACCATACTCTCAAAGCAAAGCCAGCATAAAGGTCTCTCAAAACAACAAAAAGTGAAACGAACTAAACAAATACAGATAATATTCCAGTCGCCAAAATATGGACAATTCCAGCAAACCAAACAGCTTAACCGTAAATTAGAGAAGGAATTATGATTTATTATTAACTATGAGGAAAAATAAATTGTAAGAAAAATATAATAAATCTGTTGGATTTTAGAAGTATTAATGATTAAACCATAATTTAAAATAAAAAATAAGATACAAAAGTTTAAAGTTATTCAAAATGCTGATTAATTTAATGATATTTTTCAACTTTTGTTATAATTTAGGGAACACTTAAGTTGCAACGATGGCACATTGCAACGGTTTTTGTTTTTTTATAACTTAATTATATTAGGGTCTCTTATACTTTGTATAAAATAAAATAAATAGAAAATTTTATAAATATTTACATATAAATCCTTTTTCATATCTATTTTAAGCAGAAACTTTTATAAATATTTACATATAAGTCCTTTTTCATATATATTTTTATTATTTAATTTTTTATATTAATTATATTTAATTATTATTTTATTAGTTATTAATATATAAATATAATACGATATAATAAAATAATGTTCAAATATAATTTATTTTTATATTATAATATTTACATATAAATCTTTTTTTTTATAAAATGACATTTGAAAAGAATTTTAATAGTTGTTATTGTTGTTATTATTATTATTATTATTATTGCAATTACTATTAAATATTGTTATTATTATTATTATTAAAATTTATTAATAATTTTTTATTATTTTAATTATTATCATCGTTAATATTATTATTGCCATTAATTTCATTGTTATTTTATTCTTATTATTAAATTTTATTAATTTTTTTACTAATTTCATTGCCATTAATTTTTTTACTATTTTTTTTATAAAATGACATTTGAAAAGAATTTTAATGGTTTTTATTGTTATTATTATTATTATTATTATTATTATTGCTATTAAATTTTTTTATTTTTATTTATTTTAATTATTATTATTAATAAAATTTATTACTTTTATTATTTTAATTGTTATTATACCGTAATTAATTTATTATTATTAGTATTAATATTTCTATTATTAAAATATATTAACTGTATTATTTTAATTACTATTAATTATTGTTATCATTATTATTATTAAAATTTATTAATAATTTTTTATTATTTTAATTATTATCATCGTTAATATTATTATTGTCATTAATTTCATTGTTATTTTATTCTTATTATTAAATTTTATTAATTTTTTTAACTAATATTATTACCATTATTATTATTATTATTATTATTATTATTATTATAATATATACAAATAATATTAGGGACAAATTAACAAAGGATATTTTAGTTATTTGCAACAGTGTATTTCAATTATAAAATATTGAAGTCCATTAATGTATTTACTTTATTTTATAATTGAAATAGACTGTTATAAATAACTAAAATACCATTTGTTAATTATGTCCCTAATATTATTTGCATATATAATAATAATAATAATAATAATAATAATAATAATAATAATAATAATAATAATAATAATAATAATGGCAATAATATTAGTTAAAAAAATTAATAAAATTTAATAATAAGAATAAAATAACAATGAAATTAATGGCAATAATAATAAATAAATTACGGTATAATAACAATTAAAATAATAAAAGTAATAAATTTTATTAATAATAATAATTAAAATAAATAAAAATAAAAAATTTAATAGCAATAATAATAATAATAATAATAATAATAATAATAATAATAATAATAATAATAATAATAATAACAATAACAACCATTAAAATTCTTTTCAAATGTCATTTTATAAAAAAAGGACTTATATGAAAATATTATAATATAAAAATAAATTATATTAGAACATTATTTTATTATATCATATTATATTTATATATTAATAACTAATAAAATAATAGTTAAATGTAATTAATAAAAAAATTAAATAATAAAAATATATATGAAAATTAAAAAAGGACTTATGTGTAAATATTTATAAAAATTTCTGTTTAAAATAGATATGAAAAAGGACTTATATGTAAATATTTATAATATTTTTTACTTATTTTATTTTATAAAAAGTATAAGGGACCCTAATGTAATTAAGTTATAAAAAAACAAAAAGCACCGTTGCAACGTAATTGGTTCCTATAATTTAATATATAACATTTTCATATTATTATTATTTCTTAAAAAATTTGTTAAAGGTACCATGGCCCCCTGACGGTGTCCATGCTAATCTGCACCTGCCAGCCATATGTAGTGGAGACCATTTCGTGCATAATTTTCACGCGCCAGCCAGCATTTTTTTTTTTTTTTTTGATATTGAGTTTAAAATTAAAGGCTTGTATAAGCTCTCGTCCTATCGGTCATGGTCCCCATCATCCTCCCGTTGTTTTGAGAGGACGATTAATATTATCTACGAGAATGACTTATATAAAAACACATCATAGAGCTTAAATTTTGTGAACCATAAAAGGACAATTTTTTTTTCTAGGTATGTTGGGATAATAAAATCTTAGTGAAAACTATCACTTATAATAGAGGAATATTCATGTCATATCACCAAGAATCAATAATAAATTATGCGGAAGCGTACCTGAATTTATAACGCTTAATTCCTCTCTAGAGTTGTGTGGTTTCCAGGATCTACACGTTCTCCTGTAGAAGTCTTCTGGTTCTCTCGCGCTTTCTCTACGATGATGGGATATAAAAAAGAATGGAAAGATTTCTATTCTTAACGTGTGTGACGCAGGGAGGTGACCACTTATATGTAACAATGACGGTTTCGCATTGTTCATAAGTATTCCTAATTCTGCCCATCATAGAATTAGAATACTATTGGGTCTCTACACATTAAAAGCCCACATCCTTTAAATACATTAAAACCCATAATACCGTAAACCTTAACAGATCACTTTTAAATGGGCTTAACCTTATATGACAGTCTGCAACATATAATTATTCACATATAAGCCCAATGTTGGATTAAAGATCCAACAATGTTAGATTAAAAATCTAACAATCTCACACTTGGGCTATATGTGTAACTTCATAATTATGTTTTGCAAAAATAACCATATGAGCTCAACTTTACTGTCATTACCAAAATGTATTTATAACCAATCCGGTCCATCAATTATACCAACATAGGATCAAAGCGGTCTTCGTTACATCTATCGTAACTTGACCTTCAATGGTCACTATGTCAATACAACGAAATGACATGGATCATGATGTGGATGTGTAGCATGGAAATGTCATGCAATGTGATCTTAACATGCCTATTTCCAACTAGTCTACCTTAAACCTTATTGAGATCAAACTATACTAAAATCAGAGTATGAACAAACCAAAACTTTATTTCTGCAGAAAATAATCTTAAATATCTAAAAAAAACTGAAATAACTGAGAATGTTTATATTATAAGAGCATCTAAAATCACAAACTCCCACTAAAACTGAATATCATTAAATAACATAACACCCATACGAGCAGTGTGCTCATGGAACATCTTGGATGGCAGTCCCTTAGTAAGCGGATCCGCAATCATGAAGTTTGTGCCAATGTGCTTTATAGACAACTGTCCACTCTGAACTCTTTCTTTAACAACTAGGAACTTGATGTCTATATACTTCGACTTCGTCGAGCTCTTGTTGTTATTAGAATACAACATTGCTGACTTATTGTCATAAAATAACCTGAGTGGTCTATCAACACCATCTACTATACGCAGCCCTGTGATAAAATTTCGTAGCCATATCCCATGATTGGATGCCTCATAACATGTTATGAACTTTGCTGCTATTGTGGAAGAGGCTATAAGAGACTGTTTAGCACTCTTCCAAGAAACAGCACCTCCTGCTAGCAGATAGATGTAACCAGAAGTGGATTGCATACTATCTTGGCATCCAACAAAATCAGAGTCAGTATACCCAATGATCTCAAGCTTATCTGACCTCCGATATGTGAGCATGTAATCTTTTGTTCTTTGCAAATATCGTAAGACCCGTTTGGCTGCTTTCCAATGGTCTACTCCTGGATTACTTAAATATCTGCCCAACATCCCAGTAACGTACGCTATATCCAGTCGTGTACAAACCTGAGCATACATCAAACTTCCTATTGCTGACGCATAAGGAATCTTCTGCATTTCCTTCTTTTCAAAGTCATTCCTAGGGCATTGATTGAGACTAAACTTGTCTCCTTTAGCCACAGGGGTATCACCTGGTTTACAGTCTTACATGTCATATCTCTTGATAACTGTTTCGATATAGCTCTTTTGCGACAATCCCAGAATACCCTGAGAGTGATCTCGATGTATCTGTATGCCTAATACAAAAGAGGCGTCACCAAGATCTTTCATCTCAAAATTCTTAGTTAGAAATCTCTTAGTGTCGTGCAATAAGCCTATATCGCTACTAGCAAGCAAAATGTCATCGACATATAAAACCAGAAAAATATACTTACTCCCACAGAACTTATAGTATATACAATCATCGACCAAATTCATCTCGAAACCAAATGAGATGATCACTTGATGAAACTTGAAATACCATTGTCGAGATGCTTGCTTGAGCCTATAGATGGATTTCTTAAGTTTGCAAACCATATTCTTTGGGTCTTTGGACACAAAGTTTTCTGGCTGCACCATATAGATCGTCTCATCAATGTTGCCATTGAGAAATGCCGTCTTTGCATCCATCTGATGTAACTCAAGATCAAAATGCGCCACTAATGCCATTATAATCCTGAAAAAGTCTTTCGAAGAAACCGGAGAGAAAGTCTCTTTATAGTCGATGCCTTCTTTCTGCATAAAGCCTTTTGCGACAAGACGCGCCTTGTACCTCTCCACATTGCCTTTCGAATCCCTTTTGGTCTTAAATATCCATTTGCAACTAATACGTTTCGCACCTTGTGGCAATGGGACAAGATCCCATACATTATTGTCTTTCATAGATTTCATCTCCTCATTCATGGCATCAATCCACTTTTGAGGGTTAGAACTTTCCATAGCTTGATAGAAATTGATTGGATCATATTCCATCGCGGCGATGTCTACCTCATGTTCTTGGAGAAATACAATGTAGTCATCTGGCAATGCACTTCTCCTTTCTCTAATGGATCTCCTTAATGGCATAGGTTCTTGAAATGATATAGTTTGTTCTTCTGGAATAAATTCTTCTATAGGGGGTTCTCCAGTATTGTCTTGATTTGTTGTGTCTTGAACAAAATCAGGAATGAGACCTGATCAATGCAAATAACACCTATGGGAATATCAATATATTCCTCTTCAAAGACAAAGTTCCTAACTGTATCTCCCCCCGCAAACTCAACATACTCAAAGAACCGAGCATTTCCTGACTCAAAAATCGACTTAGTCGTGAGATCATAAAACTTGTATCCCCTGGATCGTTCTGAGTATCCAATAAAATAGCAATTTACCGTTCTTGGGTCCAGTTTCTTCTCATTAGGCCTATAAAGCCTTCCCTCAGCTGGACATTCCCAAACATGTAGGTGCTTGAGACTAGGCTTTTTACATGTCCAAAGCTCATAAGGGGTTTTGGCAGTCGCTTTAGTTGGAACCCTATTAAGGATATACGCTGCAATCTTAAGTGCTTCTCCCCAGAGTGATTCTGGTAAGGTAGAATGAGAAATCATACTCCTCACCATGTCCTTAAGCGTCCTATTTCGTCTTTCAGCAACACCATTCATAGTGGGTGAACCCGGCATAGTGTACTGTGGGACGATACCGCATTCCTCTAGGAATTTCGCAAATGGTCCTGGACGTTGTTCACCTGATCCATCATATCTACCATAGTATTCACCACCACGGTCAGATCTGACGCTTTTGATTCTTTTGCCAAGTTGGTTCTCAACTTCAACCTTAAAGTTTTTGAACATATCCAAGGATTGTGCCTTTTCATAGAGGAGATATATATAGCCATATCTAGAAAAATCGTCTATGAACGTCATAAAATATTGTTGACCATTCCAAGCAGGTGCAGGGAATGGCCCACAAATGTCTGTATGTATGAGTTCTAAGACATCCAAACTCCTATTGGCTTCAAATCTCCTTTTATTGATTTGTTTCCCCTTAATGCAGTTAACACAGATGTCAAAATCTGTGAAATCTAAGGGGTCAAGAATTACATCTGACACAAGTATCTTTATTCTCCATTTGGAGATATGACCCAATCTTTTATGCCATAACGCAGCTGAATTCTCATTGGTTAACTTTCTCTTTAAACCTCGTGTACTTAATTGCAGAGATTCATTAAATAAAGCAATTGTATTAAGCATATAAAGATTATTATTGCCTGTCAAAGAACCAAAACCAACTAGTTTTGAATCATGAAACAAACTAAATTTTCCATTTCCAAATGAACAAGAATAACCAAATTTGTCCAAAGCGGAAATAGAAATCAAATTCCGCCTAAAAGACGGAACAACAAAAGTTTCATCAAGATCCAAATAAAATCCAGTCTTTAACAATAATCTAAATTTTCCAATTGCTTCAACTTTAACTGTCTTGCCATCACCAACATAGATGTATCTTTCATCATCACTGGGTTTTCGGCAACTCAGGCAACCCTGCATAGACACACTGTGTGAGTGGTTGCACCAGAATCTATCCACCAAGTGTGTCTAGGTACCGAAGTTAAGTTAACCTTTGAACAAACCATGCAATGACTTTCAACTCCGCAAAAGAAACAACTAGTGTCAACTATATCATTTGATTTCTTTTGTTGTTTCTTTTGAGGTAGTGATTTTGCAGCTCTCTTATCCTTATTCCTTTTGTTGCCCTTGTCCTTACCCTCATACCTTATTGAAATTAGGCTTGTCAAGAGCGTACCAATTTCAGCATTTTCGTTCTTTTCAAACCTTTGTTCAATCTGTTCAAGAAACTCCTTAGCTGTATTTGCTTTCTCAGTCATTGAGCCCCTGAATGCTTCTGGAATGACCTTCTTCATTATCATGATACACATGCGATTTGATCTCTCCCACCTTTCCATTTCCCTTTTATGATCAGGGGTACTATCATCTGTAAGAGGTGGGGGAGAATCAACCCTTATCGCAAGATCAAGATCCATGACTGCAAGAACTATTAAAAGATTCTCGTGTCATGTTTTGAAGTTAGAGCCATTTAGTATAGGAATTGAATTGATGTTGGCAATAATATTAGCAGCAGACATAACTGAATAAAGAACAATAAACAAGCAGAACAAGCTCATATTAGTCTTAAAATAAAATTAAATTCAAATAAAGGTAAACCCTATCTCAAGATACCAGGCATTCTATTAATATTCTATCTTTGGACAAAATTTTAACTTGTAAGTAATATCTTGGTGCAGTAATCAAACACTGATAATAAGAACATGTCAAACAATGAATCTTCCTTTGGGCCGATTTATTGTTCACATGTAAAACCAAATAATCATCACATATTTATTACCACAAGTGCACATATAATTCTATTAAATATGGATCTTCCTTTGGGCCGATCAATATTTGCAGAAATTACATGTGCAAAACCGTTTGTATTATAAAATAAATTAATTTTCATAAGAGATGTCACTTTTGTGACATATTGCTTCAATTAATTCATCTCAAAATACATATAAACCAACCAATATTTGAATTTAAAAATTACCCAAAAATAGCCCCCAAAAAAAAATTTTTTTTTTTGTCAAACTCCGGTCAACAGTCAAAGTCAATGGTCAACCATTGACGGGTCAACCGTTGACCGGTTCAGGGCTGGACGGTTCGGGTGACCCAAACCGGATCCTGAACCAGCCCACAAAATTAAACCAATCTTTTTGTTTTTAATGGGCTAAATATAAACTAAAATTAATTTTAATCCATCAAGCCCAATATACTAGGCCAAAAATTAAGTTTCATTAAGCCCAATTAAATTCAAGACTTAAATGAAAAGTCCTTTAATAATTCTTCAAAAAAGAGAAAATTTTAAAAACTATAAGGACCTTAATGTTATAAGCCATGAAACCCTAGTAGCCTTTTTCTTTTCTTGCGGCAACAACCATGCCGCCACCTTTTTTTTTTTTTAATCCAATTTTTTTCCAAAAAAAAAATCCTAAAATTCTAAATTTATTTTACTTTAACAAGAGTCAACCATAAATTTGATTCAAGAATTATTAAATTCAAGAACACCAAAAAAATACTCAATCCTTAATTTGTTCTCAAAACTTAATAATTTTAATAATTCTAGTATTATTAATATTGAGAACACCAAAGATTTAAGCATTCATAAAAAAATAAATTTGATTCTCAATGATTTAACATGAATAGGCTCTGATACCACTTGTTCGGATAATAAAACCTTAGTGAAAACTATCACTTATAACACATGAATATTCATGTCATATCACCAAGAATCAATAATAAATTATGCGAAATCGTACCTGAATCCATAACGCTTAATTTCTCTCTAGAATTGTGTGGTTGGCCTTCCAGATCTACACGTTCTCCTAGAAAGTCCTTTGGTTCTCTCTGCGCTTTCTCTCTGATGATGGGATATCAGAAAGAATGGAAAGATTTCTATTCTTAACGCGTGTTACTTAATTACGACACTTATATATGAACATATGATTTCCTTGTTGTCACGCAGATTCCTAATTCTGCCCATCATAGAATTAGAATACTATTGGGTCTCTACACATTAAAAGCCCACATCCTTTAAATACATTAAAGTCCATAATACCGTAAACCTTAACAGATCACTTTTAAATGGGCTTAACCTTATATGACAGTCTGCAACATATAATTATTCACATATAAGCCCAATGTTGGATTAAAGATCCAACAATGTTAGATTAAAAATCCAACAAGGCAAACTTAAATAGTACAAGGAAACACTCTTCTTCTTTCTTTTTTTTTGAATTAGGTACGAGGAAACGCTTTATTGATTAGTAAGAACAAAGATACGGTACAAAGGAAGATTTTATACTAATGAACTAACTGTGATGCTATTATGGTCTTAATTTAGCGGTGGACTTATTAAGGGCACAAATTTAAATTTCTATAAAATTTTTATAATTCTCTTTCCACATGAACGGATGAGGTAGATAATCCTAAAATATTGGTGGAAGACGATTTTTGAAGTAGTCATTGTGATTCGATAGACCTTTAAATTGTACCGTAGCTGTTTTTTCTTTTTTTTTTTTGCAACTGAAAACACAACACATAGTATAAAGCCTAACATACAATCCCTAGTATAACTGCATGCAATTAAAATTGAAAAAGGCTTCAATTGTAATATATCGATTTTAACAAATTCAGTAAATAAACAAATATAACCGTCAAAAAAAGAACTAAGTTTAGGTCCCCTAATTAAAACTTTTACTGCTAGAGTATAAACATAATTTTTACAGTTTTAGAATGACTCTGGTCTTGGTAATAAAAATGGTTCTTTAATAAAAGCTCTAGTATAAGAAGTGACAACCATTCTTTTAATTTAAACAAAATATTAACGCATGAGAAACAATAGCTACACTTACAAGATTTGCTTAAGTGCATGCGCCGATCCATCCCTAAAATTTTATAATTGATCGTACAAATTTTTATTTTAACTACTACATACACCCTTTGACTGTATAAGAAAAATAACTTTATCAAAATTATTGAAAATTGTAAATTATGCTATTTATTTTATTTTTTTAATATTCCATTTGTATTTATTAAAAACTTTTAAATTAAATAGTTTAGTCAAAAGGTATAATAATAACAATAATAATAATAATAATAAAAGGTCTATTAATAATTCATAAAGTTTAAGGATATAAATTTGAGTAAATATTATTATCTCTATGTGATATTCTTTTAGTGTCATATTTGGTTTAAAAAAAATAAAAGAAAAAGAGAGGAAACCAAAAGAGGAAAAGGAGAAACGAAAAACAAGAGAATAATGGATGAATTCCATTTCAAATCAAACAATAAAATTAAAATTTGATCTTTCTTTCCGCTCATTTTCATTTCCTTCCTCTCCTTTTCACTTCTCTCGGTCTCCTTTCATTATTTCCTATCAAACATGGACGTTGTAATCGATACTTGTGGTCCAAATGGTGCAACAAAATGTGGGCAACGAAAGCCAGTAATTATCACGCGAGTGAGAAGTTTTTGGATGTCCAAGGATATGTATATTGGTCCTCACCATTTCAGTCTCTATCTAGTTACGATGATGTATTGTCTAGTCAGTCTAGTGGCATCTGAGGCTTGAAAAGGGATTTGCCGACTAGGCCAGTTCTTGCAATTACTCTCATTTCTCACGTTTTGCTTCTTGCTTAATTTTACTTTTACTTCCTTTACGTAGTGAAACCTAATCCGCTCATGTGTCTACCTGAGCTAGCGTTAATTTACTTAAAATTTACATTTTTTTATGCAAAAAAATAATAATTTTTTAACACTAATCTGGTGATCTTAGGATTAGTTGTAGTAAGGACAGGTGGGGTAGGGCACAGCTTACTTTCGAAAAATTCGAAGCATGATTCTAGAATAGACCTTATTTTCTTTGAAATTATGAAGTGTTCAAGTTGATTTTAAAAAGTTTCGACCTTGTAGACCTTTTAATTGTTAATGTATCTACTAAAAGCCCAATTCTTTATAATTAAATGTGTAATTTTGATTTTACAGAATGTATTATCCACCCCTAATAAAAAAAATTAATAACTCACAAACATTAAATAAACTAAAAGAATGACCGTTAAGGTAGTTAAAATAAAATTAATTTGAATATTTCAACCATTTTTTTTACTATCTATATATTCCCAAAGGAACACAATAATTTCCATAGTACATTTCATTGGATATTGCTATGAGAATTACGTTTCTTTAGTTTATTTAAAGATGAATTAATAAATAGAAAAAGTAGTACAAATAACTCATGTTCTTTATGATGAAATATGAGCTCAAACTGAATTGGCTGATATGTCGTTTTGAGGATTTAAGTTCAGATGATATGACATTTTTGAGACTGTAGAACACAAACTGACATTGATAGCATTGTCATCCAAAGTGCTTAAGTGAGTCATGTGCGTAACATGTGATTCTAGATTAAACACAATCTGTCATAAACGATAGGATTGGATGTCATTTTAGGCAGCCATAAGTAAACATGTGAAGCGCACATGCTGAAGCTGTTAAATCAATTGGTTTTAGAGGGAAAAGGCCAACTAGTGTAACAAATCCAGAATCAGTGATATAGGCTAATTTTGGTATGTTTTGATTGAGCTAATTAGAGAGAGATCAGGGTGTGTAGAGAAGAGAGAGCTTGTTCTTGTATTTCTTGTATATACACTTGATGATCTTGTACCATTCTTGAGCTTGGTTAATGAAAGCATTTGCAATTTTCCTTAAGTGGATGTAGGCACTGTGCTTAAGTGCTGAACCACTATAATCACTGTGTGTTCTTGGGTTGTTTGTTATATTTTCCTACCATTTTTCTTTCATAATTCAATCTATTGTTGTTTGTATGTTCATTGATTGATATTGGGGTCAGAGATAGGTCTTGGTTTAGTGGAAAGAATCTTGGTTAAAGGAAATTTTTTCACAACAAATTGGTAACAGGGCCTTGTCTCTATTTTAAGGTTCAAGAAATGGCTTTAAAGATAGATCTGGAGAAGTTTACAAGTCAGAATGATTTTAACATATAAAAGATTAAGATAGAGGCTCTTCTAATTATTCAAGGAGTTGGAGATGCCATTGAACCTACCACCAAAGCGAAAGGGAAAAAAGCTTCATTATTTAAAAATCTAGAATAGGCTACTGAGATTAACAAGAAAGAAAGGAGTACGATCATTCTCAGCCTTGGTGACTCAATCATAAGAGAAGTTGCCGAAGAGAAGATTGCTGCTGGATTATGGGCTAAACTAGAACACCTTTATATGAAAAAATCCCTAGCAGACATATTATGTATCAAGAAGAAAATGTTTTCATTAAAAATAACTGAAGGACGCCTTGTTGTTTGGGAGACAGACATTGTCTTTAGAAGAAGTCAAGTCTGCTCTTGGTACCAAGAAGTTGAAGGATAAACAAGACAACAAAGAAGGTGATTCTAGTGAAGGTTTAATGGTTAGAGGCAGGCCAGAGAAAAGGGATAGTAAAAGAAAGAAGTCAGGCAGATCAAAGTCAAAACAGAAGCACTTAAAATGTTTTCAATGTCACAAGAAGGGCCATTTTAAGAGAGATTATCCTTAGAGGAAGATTAAGACTAAGGAATCCACAAAAAAAATTAGAGATTCAGCCTTAGCCATAGAAGAAATTAGTTATGAAATTGCTAGAGTGTTTATAGCCTCACAGGATAAACTTCAAGGTCAGTGGGTTCTTGACTTTGGTTGTACTTTTCATATGTGTCCAAATGGAAATTACGTTACTTCATATCAGCCATGTGAAAGGGGTATGGTGTTAATGGGTAATAACTCAATATGTAAAGTAGTGGGTATTGGGACAGTAAACTTAAAATTAGCAAATGGTGTAGTGAGAGACTTAACATAGGTCAGACATGTTCTTGATCTAAAGAGAAACTTAGTCTCCATAAGGGTGTTGGATCAATCCGAATACACCATTAAGGCTGAAAAAGGGACATTGAAGTTAATCAAAGGTTCAATGGTAGTTATGAAGAATAGGAAAAAGAATAGGTTGTATGTATTAGATGGACAAACAGTAGTTGGTAAGGCAATTATAACTGACCATAGTGGTGATAAGGCAAAGATTGGCATTTAAGGTTGGGGCATATGAGTGAGACAGATTTAAAGGAGCTACAAAAGCAAGGAGTGTTGGGTAAAGATAAGCTGGGTTCTTTGGGATTATGTGAAGATTGTGTCCTATGCAAAGGTTCCAAGTTAAAGTCTAAATCTGCAGCCCATAATACCAAAGATAAACTTAGATACATACATTCAGATTTGTAGAGGCCTTGTTGATCTTATAATATTGATTTTGATGATAACAAAACTTATATATTCTTGATTAAAATTTTGGGGCTATTAAAATGAATTTTTTAAAGCCATAGACATGTTTAAAGAAATCTTAATGGTTGTTAACTTGAGTTGGAAAACCTTTTTCTAATCAAAAGTTGCCAAATATATAGATTCTGAAAATTAACGGTGAACCGTTTATTGGAAAATGGTAAACTGATAATTTACAAAGAGGAAACTGTCTTTGTAATCCTGCACCGTTTATCTGAGAAGATTCTGGAAGTTAACGGTGAACCGTTTATTTGAAAACGGCTAACCGATAGTTTACAGAAAGGAAAAAGTTTTTAACCTTGAGCCGTTTAGCAAAAATGGAAAGCTAAGTTTGTTTTGCAGGTCTCTGGAAGCAAACGACGATCCGATAACTTTAAATGGTAAACCGTTTATTTAAAGTCTAAGCATAACAGCTATTTGGACAAGTCAAAACGGTTAACCGTTAGCAGAAAATGGCGATCCTATTATGCCCAAAAAGTCAACAACGACTAGTTTTCAGCTCCAACTATAAAATAACTGAATTAAATTCAAATAAAGGGTGATCCAACAATTATCTTTAAGCTTGCTACTGAGAAAAACAATCTCTTTTGAGCTTTAAACTTGTTATATTTCATTGATTCACACCTTGGGATTTCAATTGTATTCATATAGATTGTGTGAGAGATAGGTTGATTTTAAATCTTTATTATTGAGTGATTGTAAGTGTTAGGATACACTTGGGTTAAGAGATTGGGGATAATCTCTCGTTGTAAAGGTTCATTGACACCTTTGAGGTCAATTGTAAGTGTTATTGAAGCCTTTGAGGCTTGCTTAGTGGAATCATCAAGCCAAGTGAACTTAGAGGTGTGGACGTATGCACGGTTAGCCGAACCACGTAAAAATCTCGTGATTGATCTCTCTTCCCTTATCTTTTTAATTTCGAGCATTGTTAAATTTATTGCTTTTAATTTTATTAAGACATTAGTTTTAATTGTTGTGTGGTTTTATTTGCTTAAATTTTTAAAGAACCCAATTCACCCCCCTTTTGGGTAGCCTAGTTAGTATTTCAAGCCTGTATCAGCTACTTCACTAGGTGGATGCAATTATTTTCTATCATTCATTGATGATTTGACAAGGATGGTTTGGGTTTACAAAATTAAGAGCAACGATAAGGTGATTGGAAAGTTTAAAATCTGGAAAACTCTTTTTGAACTCAAAGAGGCTTAAGGGTGAAGGCTCTGAAAACTAACAATGGGCTGGAGTACTGCAACAGACAATTTGAAGAGTTATATGAGAAAAATGGCATTTTGAGGCACAAAATAGCAATATACACACCTCAACAGAATGGTATTACTAAGAGGATAATCAAAACATTAATGGAAAAGGTGAGATGTATGCTATTGCATTTAAAATTGCCAAAAACCATTTAGGCAGAAGCATTGAATACTGCCTACTATCTGGTGAATAGGAGTTCTTCAATAGTTATTGAATACAAAACACCAGTAGAATTGTGGACAGGAAAGGTTGCAGACTATGCAAAGGTTAGAATTTTTGGATGTTTGGCATATGCACATGTCAAAAAAGGCAAATTAGAACCTAGAGCACTTAAATGCAGGTTTCCGTGATACCCTGTGGAGTAAAAGGTTATAGATTGTGGTGTGTTGATTTTAAACCACCAAAATGCATTATAAATAGATATGCAACTTTTAATGAGACAAAAATACTACAGCTAAACAAGGTTCTTTTATATGAGGATAAGGAAAATCAAGTAAAAAAAGAGAAAGTTCAGTTTAAGGTAGAGCTATATGAACCTAAGAAAATTAAAACAATTACAGAAGCTGAAACTGATAGTGCTAATAAAGAAATAAATGTCAATAAGAAGTTGAAACAACTGATTGTGATGGAGATATTTATCAGTTGGCAAGACACAAGAAAATAAAAGCAATAAAACCACTTAGAAGATATGCAGCAATAGATCTTATAGCTTATGCTTTATTAGCTACTCAAGAGGTAGACTCTGATAAACCTAGAACTTATAATGAAGGTATTACTAGCAAGCATAAGCTTCAATGGCAGAAGGCTATGGAAGAAGAGATTGATTCTCTGATGAAGAATAAAACCTGGGTACTAATAGAGAAACCTGAAAGGAAGAAGATAACCAGTTGCAAATGGATCTTTAATGTAAAAGAATGGATACTAGGTGCTAAGCCAAGAAGGTTTAAGGCAAGATTGGTTGCAAGGGGGTTCACTTAAAAGGAAGGAATTGACTTTAATGAAGTTTTCTCTCCAGTGGTAAAGCATGCATTTATCAAAATTATTCTTGTATTTATAACAATACAAGACATGGATCTTGAACAGATAGATGTCAAAATAGTTTTATTTCATGGTAAGTTACAAGAAGAAATTGTAATGCAACAGTCTTAAGGTTTTGTAGTGCCTAGAAAGAAAGGGCATGTCTGCTTGTTGAGGAAGTCACTTTATAGATTGAAGCAATCACCTAGGCAATGATTGTTTTGTATACTTCAAGGAAATAGGTGAAAGGAATATGATATATCTCTTACTGTATGTGGATAATACGCTGATAGCATGTCATAATAAGGGTAAGATTGATATGTTGAAAAGACTCTTAAGCAGTGAGTTTGAAATAAAGGGTCTTAGGGCTGCAAAGAGGATTTTAGGGATGGATATTGTTAAAAACAAGGATCAAAGGGTTATGTTTCTGACTCAACAAAGTTATATCAAAATGGTGTTACTCAAGTTTGGTATGTATGGATAAAAACCAATTCAAACTCCATTGGCAAGTCATTTTAGGTTGTCAAATGCTCAGTGTCCAAAAGCATATGCAAAGTAATTGAAAATGGCAAATATCTTTTGCTCAAGTGTAGTTGGAAGCCTTATGTATGCCATGATACTTACCAGACCTGATATCTTACATGCAGTGAGTATGGCAAGTAAGTTTGTGGCTAATCCAAGTTATGAGCACTGGAGAGTTATTTAATGGATAATGAGGTATTTGGAGGGAACTTTGGAGTGTAGTTTAGGATATGGTGGATCAAAAGTTAAGGATTGTACTTTAATGTGGAATGCTGATTATGATTTTGCTGGGGATCTTGACAAGAGAAGATCACTGATAGGATACTTATTCACTTTGGGAGGCTGTGTTGTGAGCTAGAAAGCCACATTATAAAGTGTGGTGGCACTGTCAACAATAGAAGCTGAGTACACATCTACTGCAAAAGCTTTTAAAGAGGCTAATTGGCTAAAGGGAATGGTCATTGAATTAGGAGGAAAACAAGAATTAGTTACCATATATTGTGATAGCCAAAGTGAAATACGTCTGAGCAAGAATCAAATTCACCATGAAAGAACAAAACATATTGATATGAAGCCGGATTTTACCAAGATAGATGTCTACAAAACAAAGATCCAATTGATATGCTTAAGATGTCTACAAAACAAAATCCAATTGATATGCTTACCAAGGTAGTCTCACCTACTAAGTTCAATTTCTGCATGAACTTGGCAGGGGTTTGTAGGTTTAAATGACTGCAAGAGTAGAGGAAGGTAGCAGAATGGAGTAACTAGAGTTTGAGCTCAAGGTGAAGATTGATGAAATACAAGCTCAAACTGAATTAGCTGACATGTGTTCTGAGGATTTGAGTTTGGATGATTTGTCATTTCTGAGACTGCAGAACATGAACCGACATTACCAGCATTGTCATCCAAAGCGCTTAAGTGAGTCACGTGCGTAACATGTGATTCGAGATTAAACACAAGTTTTCATAAACCGTGAACACGTGAAGCGCACACGCTGAAGCTGCTAAATTGGTTGGTTTTAGAGGGAAAAGGCTAGCTGGTGTAACAAATCCAGAATCAATGATATAAGTTGATTCTGGTATGTTCTAATTGAGCTAATTAGAGAGAGATCAGTGTGTGTAGAGAAGAGAGATCTTGTTCTCGTATTTCTTGTATATACACTTGATTTTTGCACCATTCTTGAGCTTGGTTAGTGACAGCATTTGCAATCTTCCTCAAGTGAATGTAGGCACTATGCTTAAGTGCTGAACCACTATAATCATTGTATGCTCTTGGGTTGTTTGTTCTGTTTTCCTGCCATTTTTCTTTCATAATTCAATCTGTTGTTGTTAGTATGTTCATTGATTAATCTTAGGGTCAGAGATAGGTCTTGGTTTAGTGGAAAGAATCTTAGTTAAAGGGAATTCTTTCACAACACTTTATTTAGCGGGTTGACAGTGCTTTGTAGCTGACAAAATTTTCTAACATATCAAACAGGTTGTAAAAGCAATATCATATATTGATGATTACCACTCATATATATTAAAGTCAATAAACGTATTCAAATGCAAAGGAACAATAAAGACTTCGTGGAAGTAAAATAAATTTGGTGAAAATTTTTGCCTTGTATATTACATGGTTAAATTAAAAAAAGCTCAAATCCAAGCTCATAATGGCACGGGATTGATAAGCAGAGAAGCAACAATATCTTTCAGCACAACACCAGCATGAGTATAGCCATCTTCATACTTGTAAATGACATCTATAACTCGTGTAAGATTGAGAATTCGTATAAGAAGTGGCAACGGTACAATAGTTGGGCGTAGACAGACCTCATTTATTTCCTTCTAGGCATATGAAACTTGTTTCTGGAACTCATTGCATGCGTCCTCTTCTGTTGCACTATACTCTTTCATGTAACACTCAACGTTTGAGGCAACATGCCCTCTACTTTGTTCAAACCATATGCAAATACAAGAACACATATATGTAATAAGAGAAAGTTAAAGATCACACCGTTAATTATGGAGGCAATATTATTATATATATTTGCATTGTGTGACACTATGTCATCTACCACTCTGCAAACTACAGAAGAAGCCCTAATAAATATAGGATTGTTGAATAACCATTCAAAAGATTCTTTAATTATAATGTCTCCCACGTCAACGAAAGATGTGGTTGACAACATTGGGTAGGCAGAGGTAACTAACGCAACCGTCATGTACTCATCCACCGTCGGTATATAATTTTGATGACACCATTTAGCTTCAAAGAAGTAATTCTCAACAAGATTTTTTATCTGATCATGAGAATTAAACCAAACATACATACCAGATCTTTGTTAGCAATTGAGAATGAATTAATGCCTAGTATCAATTTTTAATGAAAAACTGAAGAGTACTCCACCGCTCTTTTTGCAGAATGGATGCGGTATAATTTTCCCTGAGGGGCCAAATCTTTCTCTGCTTCACTATAAACATCAAGGAGGGCCCGATAACATAGTTTCATATACTTAGGAAGTTGATCTATGGCACTGATATTCCTCCTGAGAAAGAAATTGCTAGCCCATTTCAATAAGGAGAATTTTGTTAACAAAAATGACAATAAATCTTGGGCATGAGATCCCAAATTAATGATGGGCAATTCAAACCTTTTAATAGTTGATGTAAAAAGCTCAAGTTCTTCAATTTTGCCATACACATCATAGATGTCGTCAATAGTAGAAGTCATGGAAATTACTTTTGTCAATATTCTTCTAGCAAATGAATATTGGGGCTCGAAATACACTCCTAATATCCAAAAGTAGCACTCTATAATTCTGTCTCTTATGAAAGGTAGTTTATGTGCAGAGTCTAATTCTTTCCACCACCTAAATGAGACAGCCATTTAAAAATTAATTTTCCTTCAAAATTGGGAAGCTTAATTAAATATGCTTATAGCGGAATTGAAATTGTTTTTAAAGCTTAAGTTATTTACCTTGAAATATCACCGAGTTCCTTCTGGTGAAGCTTTTCCAACTTGTTAAAATCTAGTTTTGTGAATGTCAATAGAGCTTCATTGTGGGAAGATTGTTCTTGATAGATAGGAATGTATAGTCTTGCCTCAAGCCTTTGTAAACCCTTGTGGATAGGCTGAATTAAGGCATGTTTGACTCGCTCAGCAAGTGGGGAGCTGATTTGATGAGCCGCTATTGACTGAAGGTGACTAGTGGTGAAAGCAAGCGCTTCATCAATTATATTTTCTTCGTGTATCCCGAGATGCGTAGCTTCATACAAGCTTAAAATTCCTCTAACATTTTTAGCAAGAGATGTCTTAAAGTTCCCGTCCCTGTCTTTGAACTTTTCGAACGCATCTGCTACACAACTTAAATTTTTAGTGGTTGGACAAAAACTGGTTGTACCGACTGTAGTAATAATTTATTTTTATTTTTTATCCTGCGAAAAACCTCGACAAACTAGAGAGCTTTTTACATAAATTGTAAAATAAAACCGCTGGCTAGAGAACGTAATAAACCTTACCTTATAGTAAAAGCATAATGATCATCAGACAAAAGACTAAACAAAAATAACAAATGCAATTTTACACTCGTCAAGAGCGAGGCAGCATCTCAAGTGAGAGCTGAACACTTGAGTTTCTTGCTCCAAAAAGTTGGTTGTAATTAAAGAAGAATGGGTTTTTACAAGATATTTAACAAGTGGAATAAGTGAGAAAAAGACATACCAGCGGAAATTTTATAGCTATTTTGTCTAAGCAATCGAAACTGAAGAGAGACATAATAAAGGTCATCATTTTCATTATCCCCAAGATCACAGTCTTGGTGAGCCTCATGAATTTTTCCCAAGACTTCATCAATCTCACTTTCAAAATGGAAAGACACTCCTAAACGCTGAATTGCATCAATCAAGTCCAGATTATTCTGTGAAGACTTATTGATATAAGCTTTTTGCATCCCTCTAATTTCCTCCTTCAGCTCTTCATGCTTTGCACTGCCATTATCTTTTTCCTGAGGAAGAAAAAAAATTGAGAAATATTAGTAGAGGAATGAATAAATTTTAGAGCTTGCGTATATATATATATATATCTACATGCCTACATCTCAGCATGCAAATCAACATTTGCAATACTACCATTATGGTACACATTTTACCATGGAGTCACTCGTACATGAAAGGAAATAGTCCCCCCAAATGCTAGGATGAAAATTTGCAGAGCGATGGGTAGAATCTTTCTCAGCATTTCGTTGGATAATCTTAGTAGGAGAGGCTGAAACTTGAAGAGACATACTTATTCTCTATTGCTTTCTAAAGACTTTAGTTTTGAGATAAAAAGGTTGTTTAATTCTTGGCGTAGCTTCTTGTGCTTCAAAAGCTAGACGGTGTGAGTCTTTAGAGCCTTCACCCTCGTGCACTTTATAGATTTAGTGTTAGGTAATTTATGGGTGAAGTAGGGTCACAGTTAAAATCAAATTAGAAAGAAAATGAAAAACAAGCACAAAGAGAACACAAAAATTTACATGGTTCGGTTTTTAACCTATGTCCACGGGTGAAGACAAAACAAAAATATTTTACTGGTAAAATAAAGATTTACAAGTATTATATTATTTTTGGCTCACTACCCAGAACCCCAATACACCTAATCTCTCAAATCACTAGAGTTACAAGAGCTTTATTATTTTAAGCTCTTAAATCTCTCAATTCTCTACTCTCTTTTCTCTCAAAATTAGATATAAAAAGAAGAATGAAATTGGATGCATAGACCAAATGGGAAGCTCCCTTTTTATAGACAAAATTGGCTGTTATTTTATTATTATTATTTTTCCTTGTCAAGATTTGATGTAGCACCATCGTTTTCTTACATTTTGGCTTCTTCATTATCAAAGGCGTGTGCCACCAATTTTACTTCCATTTTGGCATGCCAACCACCATTTCCCTTCAAAAATATACAGCTTCTAGAATTTGGCAACCATTTAGCAACATTTCTTGACACTTAGAGTGAGAAAAGACAGCCTAATATTAAGCAACAGCCTTATTCTCACGTTGCACATGTTTGGAACATTGAAACTCTTTCAATGTCAGGGGCAGACCCAAGATTTTAAAGTAGCTTGGACTAAATTTTATATATATATAAATCAAATATAAACAATCATATAGACATATAAATCTTACAATTTTATTTGTTGTTCTGCTTGAATCCAAGAAGTTTAGAACAATTACTTTATGTATAAATCCTATGTGAACATAATTAAAGTGTTTTTCTTTTAGTTTCTTTAAAGATTGTTCTGAGAAGAGGTGAATAGTTTCAAAAGGCTTTGAAAGGGTTATGTCTCTTTCTTCAGTTTTTATTACAAAGTTAGTTTTTTAAAAAATCAAGTTTTTTTGTTTTATAAATCATATCTTTAGAAATCTTTGGTAATTCCCAACAATCGATTGCTTTATTAAAGTCTTCAATTATGAATTCTTCTGAATTTATAACATTCTTAGAGTCATTGGTCTTTCCAGAAGAAGAACTAGAGAAAGATTATGCTCTACAGAGTAGAGAATCCATGTATGCAAAACCTATAAGTGATCAAGTTTTACAGGAATGGCTACAACCCAAGGCTAAGAGTTGGTTTTACTACCCTTCAACCAAATCAGGACTTACAACCAAATACTACCAAGGCACCCAAAGGTAACACCTTCACCACTCAAGCAAAATTTGAACCAAATGCTACCAGTAATGGCTTTGATACCAATAAAGGACTAAATTTGGATCCCAGAAATAATACTCTGATTGAATGGAGAGAGAAAAGAAATACAACTAAGGTGAGAGACCTTGTCTCTATGCCTTAGAGGAACGTAACAGTTTATATAACAAATTTCTTATACATAAGATCAGCCTAGGCCACAACTGCAGAGCATACTTATAAATTTTCAAGCATAAAAACATATAAACTTGTAAATCAAATATAAACAATCATATAGACATATAAATCTTACAATTTTATTTGTTGTTCTACTTGAATCCAAGAAGTTTAGAACAATTGCTTTATGTATAAAAGTAAAAACAGGATTGAAGATGGAAGGTTGCTTTTAAAAAAATGAAATTGAAGATTCAAAACAGGAGAGTTTTTTTATTCAAAGGAATTTGAAAAATCTGCCCTCTCTTCTGAACTTCGTTCTGTCTTTTTAAGCTTCTCCATTCTTGCTTTTGCTGTAGCTTCACATGCAGTCTTGCTTTTTCTGTAGCTTCACATGCAGTCTTGCTTTTGCTATAGCTTCACATGCGGTGTTGGAGACAGCATCATCTGCTGTCTGATGCTACAATTAAAGCATGGCTTTCTTCCAAAGGTCTCCTCACACCAAGCATTAAAGATGTCAAAGCCCAGGGCACTTTTCTTGCTCAACGGTCAAAGGCCCAATCCCTTTTGGCCTGTGCAAAGAATGAAAATGAATATTTTAAAGTAATGCAGCAACTCCTTGCCTCAAGATCTGAACCTTCTGTAACTGGTTCTTCCGATGAAGAAATTGCTAAACCATTCATTTCCCTTGGAGACGATAACGAAGATGACTGTTTTAGAATTCTTTCTCCAATCAAGCATTGTTAAAACCATTATTCATACATGTATATTTGATTTAAAAAAAAAAGTACTTATATTTTCAATTCCTGTAATATACTTTTCTGTGGAAAACTGTCTTCCTTCAATCACTATCCTTACCACAAGGAAAAAGCTGTGAAGACAAATTTTCCAATTTTCAAATTTTCCACCTCCGGTTTTTCTGGCCCTTGTAAACGTTAAAGATTAAAGATTAAAAGCAAAAGATGTTGTCTCCACAAGAAAAGAAAACGATGCTGTCTCCACGTGAAAAAGCAAATAATGTTGTCTCCAAGACCGCATGTGAAGCTACAGCAAAAGTAAGACCGCATGTGAAGCTACAGCAAAAGCAAGAATGGAGAAGCTTAAAAAGACAGAACGAAGTTCAGAAGAGAGGGCAGATTTTTCAGATTCCTTTAAATAAAAAAACTCTCCTGTTTTGAATCTTTAATTTCATTTTTTTAAAAGCAACCTTCCATCTTCAATCTTGTTTTTGCTTTTATACATAAAGCAATTGTTCTAAACTTCTTGGATTCAAGTAGAACAACAAATAAAATTGTAAGATTTATATGTCTATATGATTGTTTATATTTGATTTACAAGTTTATATGCTTGAAAATTTATAAGTATGCTCTGCAGTTGCGGCCTAGGCTGATCTTCTGTATCAGAAATTTGTTATATAAACTGTTACGTTCCTCTAAGGCATAGAGACAAGGTCTCTCACCTTAGTTGTATTTCTTTTCTCTCTCCATTCAATCAGAGTACTATTTCTGGGATCCAGATCTAGTCCTTTACTATATATATATATATATATATATTGTAAATTGAACATAAAATTTGATAAGTAGAAAAAAAATAAAATACACCTTATAAGAGGGGGACATCAGAAGCCTTACCCCAAATAACATTTACTTTAAACAAAATAATTATATAGAAAAAGTTGAAAACAAAAGTGTAATTAAAAACAAAAATACTACTAAAGTTGTACTTTTTGCAGCTTCAAACAATGGAACTCATCAATTATAGAATTTGAATCAATAGCAATTGCAATTTGTCTTTCAACATAAATAACCTTACAATCCGAATGACACTCATTTTCCATCTTACTGCAAAGTGATGTCTTGATAAGGCTCATGGTTGAACATGCATGCTTTATTATGACTGTAGAAATTGGAAGAGTCGACACTAGAGGAATTAGTCTATCAATCAAGAAATAGTGTTGCAACTTCTTTATTTTTATTAATCATTGATATAACTCAGAAATCGAAGTAGTTTTTTGAAAAAGTGGATGACATCAAACCTATAATGTCCCAATTCTCTTCTCAAAGCAAGAATCTCATTTATAATGGAATCAAGAGGATAAAACTTCTTAGCAAGACAACAAATACGATATGTATCAAATAATTTAAAACCCATGGACCGAATCCAAAGCTAAGCTTAGAGTAAAGAGTTCCATAGTTTTCTCTAGGAACCTGCTATTTATCTCTATCAATTGAAAATGTATTACAGCATTAAATGTATCAAAGTGATAATGATGTTCAACTGTAACATAATCCTTTTGTTGACAAAAACGTCCTATGCCTTCATTATAACAAACACTCGTATCAAGCACACTAGTATCATGCTTTCCACAAAATGATACCGCACTTCTAATAAAATCATCCCAACCATTATCTCGAAATTCTTGCAAAAGCCTTTTAGTACTTGTGACATAATTCAAATCATTCAAGATGTCCAAAGATTTTGTTTGTAATGATCGACAAATAATATCAGAGATTCCAAGAATAGACTAGTGTCATGCTTTCCACACTAATAAAATCATCCCAACCATCATCTCAAAATTCTTGCAAAAGCCTTTTAGTACTTGTGGCATAATTCTCTAAAGATTTTGTTTGTAATGCTCAGTAAAGAATATAAGAGATTCCAAGAATTCTACTTAACAAAAGCAAAATAAACACAAACTCAAAGGATTTCATCCCTCTCTATGCACCTTTAGCTTCTCCATGCATATCTCAACTAGGTCCATCATTGATCATCTTTCTTAGAACTTCAAGAGTTGCACTAAATATCTCAATAAGCCTACTAAGTGAGGTAAAATGTGAGGCCCAATAAATGTCTCCAGGCCTTTGTAAAGTTTGGACTTGATTTAACTCTTGTACCCATCTCAAGCTCTCCTAAAGCCTCCTAAAGCTATCAATTCTATAATTTCTTTAGCAACTTTTAACTTAGAATAATGTTTGAAAGAAGCATTAACGAAGTTGACAATGGAAGTTAACTTAGAAAAAGAAACCATACCTCATGCACTTTTTTAGACTCTACAACTAATACAAGTTGTATTCGATTAGCAAAGGAATATACATAATAGGCATATGGACAATCATTAAGAAATAAAGATTGTAATCCATTCCACTCTCCTGCCATATTACTAGTGCCATCATACCTTTGACCTCTTAAATTTTCAACTAAAAAATTGTATCAAGCAAGAATATTACATATCTCACCTTTTAGAGTCGAGGCCTTTATGTCATCAACATTCACAACTTCAAAAAAATGTTCTCTAATAAACCCATCACAATCAATATACGGTTAAAATTTAATTAATTTTATATTTTTATTTAATAATTATTAATTATTTATCAACTCAATACTGAATCTGAATCCAATTAACAAATCATAGGTTGCCTTGGCCAAAAATCTTTTATTTTCTTATGCAGATTTGATAATTAAATTAGTCAATGGTCACTCAATGACTCGACAATTCTTAATAGAATGAAAACTTAAATCTTTAATTCTGCATGATTTCTAGCTTAATATCATAACACATTTTGCATCTGCACGATCTATCTTCATCCACATACAAAGAATATTAATTAATATGCCATGACGACGAACACAATAAACCAAATTAATTTCTAGCAGCTGCGATTATTTGTACTCATCAATATAGCATTGGCATAATCAATGCTCCTGTGTTTATCATTGATGATCAACCAGAAGAAAATATTTATTAATAGGACTGAAATGAGTGCATGTATTTTTGCTGCATGGTTGTGGCTACCTTTTATATATGTATGTATGTATGTATGTATGTATAAAGGAGTTGCAGTCTTGCTGACAAGAAAACTATAAGAAAATAATCACATAATTCCTAAATTTTTAGTAAAAGACACCTTACCAACAAATTATTCAATGCCAACAAGTAACAATTGAATATATACTATTGGAGGTGAAGTCTATATGCAATCATTAATGAAAGACAAACTTCAATATATAATAGTCTTTTCTTTCAAAAAATTGTTTTTATTTGGAAATTGTGGCAAGAACTGCAAAAAGGGTGGTTGCCTTCTAAAACATCAGCTTTTTGGTGGCTCACATCCATTCTACATGCCTTATTAATTTTGGTCTTGACTTTCGAACTTTTGTATGGCAAAGATTCATCAAAACCTAATAAAATTCAAGTTTCTAACGCCTTTTCCTTTTCTGTCTTATTTTGTTGATTTCATAAAAATTAATTCTAATTTTTTTTCTGGATTAGTTAGTGGCTAAAATCATGAATAATTAAATTTTATATAATTTTTCTGTGACCATTAAACTTTGCAATTGAAACTGTCCAACCTGTACGTTTAATTGTGCAGCCGGGCTGTGTTTTGAAGAATGCAAACTCTTCTTATCCAAAAGAAATAAAATAAATAAATATAGAGCTTGAATCAGTCATTCAACAATGAGTATAAGCAAATTGAAAAATTGTGCATTCACCTTTTATATTCGTACATTTTAAGCATATATTATTGATTAATCTAATTATTGGTAGCTGCTTGAGCTTGTATCATTTGTGACTCGGTTTCCATTCTTAAAATCTTCGGTGCATGGATTCATTTTGTAGTCTGAAATCATACAAGGTCTTTTATATCTATTTCTTTAATTTTTTCTTTGATAGTATTCCTTGATGAATTGTAATCAGCAGAGAGAGAGTTGTAACTAAGGACATGCTCGTGAAAAAAGAGAGAAAGTTTCAAATACCTGGAAGGATATAAACAAAGGGTGCCTCCGCCAAAATGCAGTGCCAATGTCACTCCTTAATTTTAATTATGCCAATTCTCACTTTTAAGATGGCTGCACTAATGGTGAAAGATTTTGTTGCTTCTCTGCTCATTAATCCTGTGTCCACAGAGCATATGGACTCAAGCTTAATGTTTTTCAACTTCTTCCCTGCTTAATAACCCTGATGCCATTATGAGCTTGGATTTGAGTTTTTGTTTCTAAAAATCGAAAGGTGGTGATCCCACATTGTCATCACACCATACTTAAATAGCTAAGTTATAATAAAGAATAGAGTTATTGATACTACGTAATCTATCTATTTAATTTGTAGACTTTAATTAAAATAAATAAAATGTAATTCCTATGGCAATATTTGGAGAAACATAACTATTGAAACTATTGGGCTTCTTTCAACAAATTTGTATGCTGTATGTCACAGACAAAATAGTTGAAATATTATGGCGCATGCAATAGCAATAGCACGCATTTGTTGGGTGTTTGATCCTTTTCCATAGGAAGGGTAAAATGGACAAATGAACTTTATCTACACAGAAAAAATTTAAGAGCCAAAAATAAAATCAGGATTAAAAGGAAGAAAATTTTATGATGTCGTGATTAAAATTACGGCATCAATACTATGATAATTATAAATTTTATAAATTACACATAAGACTAATGAATGGAAGGTAAAATAAATAAACTAATATAACAGTTGTAAATTGGTGTTTTTTAGTAGCAAGCAAAATAAATACTTGTAAAAATAACATAAAACTTATAAATCAACATCAAACTTTAATTAAACAAAAAGTAATTTATTTATTTATTTTATTTAATTAAATAAAAAAATCACTCATCAAATTATTTTTAAATGATTGATATTGAAACATAAATTGATTGATATAAAAAGTTTTAAATAATTGACATTGAAACATGAGTTAAGGCCAAATAAACGTGATTGATTAATTTCCTTTTGTATCATTCATTACTATCTATCTCAAAAGTTGTCACCGTAGTTTTGGAGGTTAAACAAACAAGCAACGCAACTTTGACAGGCCGCGGAGTGGAAATCAACAAGAGGACTTTTTAAACCTTTCATTTTCGGGAATTGCATGATTCCTCTTCCATTGCAGAACAAATTCTTAAGCCTAGAGCCAGGAACTATAGAATCAAATTTGAACACGGCAGGACATTAATTCACGCCGCAACAAATTGTAAGTGTTAACCAACACAATATTTTATCTTATTTTTAACCCCCACAATTAATTATAAGAAGATTCAAACTCTCTATTATATATATATATGTATGTATGTATGTATGTATAAATACAGGTATCAGCCAACTTAATTAAGCTAACGAGTGTTTTGCTTTCCTTTTCTTTTTAAGAACCCTAGGGAAATTAATTTTTTTAAAAAGGTACAAGTAGTTAGGGGATGTAATAATGAGCCTTACCCTTTATTGCTTTAAATGAAACATGAAACCATTCTCTCAAAGCAAAGCCTGCATAGAAGAAAACCGAAAATAACTAAACAAATACTGATAATATTCTGGTAGCCGAAGTACGTACAATTCCAGCAAACCAAAAAGCTTAACCGTAAATGCGCGTTGTGCCCACTAGTTTAAGTTAGAATATGAGCAAATGTTAGTGTTTAATGGATGAGGTTTCTTATCCCCATCCAAACCATAAAAAAGAATAAAGTATTAGTTGAGAAATTAAAGAAAGAAATTAGGTAATAAGCTAACATTTTCAAAATTTGGAATAATAACAAATTTAAAAATGAGTAAAAAAAATGCATTTTCAAACTAAATATTAAGCTAGAGAAGAGAATTATGATTTATTATTATCTATGAGGAAAAATCAATTGTAAAAAAATTAAAATAAATTTATAAGATTTTAGAGGTATAAGTGATTAAACCAGATACAATAAGCTTCCAAGGGTGTGGTCGGGTTGGTTGGCAGTGAAGCTGTTGCCTTACAACCCTGAGTTCGATCCTTGCGGATGGTAAAGATGATAAAAATTATATTTTGGCTTGCCCACCTCTCCTTACTTTTGAAAACAAAAACAAGTTACAATAAAAATTAGGATACAAAAGAATAAAAATATTCAAAAAAGAAAAAAATTTAAGAATATTTTTCAACATTTATTGTAATTTGTTTTTTAAAGGTAAAGAGGTGGGCAAGCACAAATTAATTTTTACTTCTCTTACCACTTCTAAAGATTGAATCTGAATCCACATGAATGTGAGGACAACAATTATACTATCAATTAACTCAACTACGCCCTTAAGGGCAACATTTATTGCAATTTAATACATAACATTTGTAAATTAATTTTTTCTTTTAAAAAATTTTTTAAAGGTGCACGGCCCTGCCAGTCTCCACGCTAATTTGCACCTGCCGACCATGCGCAGAGGAGACTATTTCGCGCATGATTTTCACGTGCGTGAGCAATTTTTTTTTTTTTTATATTAAGTTTGAAATTAAAGGCTTCCTATCGGCCACGACCCCCAGCATCCTCCCATCGTTTGACGGGACAATTAATATTATCTAAGAGAATGATTAATAAGTGTGTGATTTGACGAGACACCTATTTTTACCTTTTTATTTAATATTGATATTTAATATTGACTAAATATTATAATATTAAATTACATTAAATATTATAAATTATTATAAAAATAGATATATATTTTGATATTTATAATCAAATATATAATTGAGACTTATAATATTACATGATATTTTATAAAGTGTTTGATCAGATAAATAATATTTGCACACAAAAAATATATTTACTCCACTTACATTTTGAAAGAAAAAAAAACTTTATAAATTTATTTTAGGGGTCGCCTGCGTTGCAACGGGTGAATTTTTTTGATAAAATATTATTTAGGCCCCTTATACTTTTTATAAAATACAATAAGTTTAAAATATTATAAATATTTACATATAAGTCTTTTTTTATATTTATTTTAAACAGAAAATGTTATAAATATTTACATATAAGTCCTTTTTCATATTTATTTTTATTATCTATTTTTTTTATTAATTATATTTAATTATTATTTTATTAGTTATTAATATATAAATATAATATGATATAATAAAATAATGTTCTAATATAATTTATTTTTAGAACATTAATATTTACATATAAGTCTTTTTTTTGATAAAATGACATTTGAAAAGAATTTTAATAGTTGTTGTTGTTGTTATTATTATTATTATTATTGCTATTAAATTTTTTTATTTTTATTTATTTTAATTATTATTATTAATAAAATTTATTACTTTTATTATTTTAATCAAATAACATTCCCATTAATAATAATTAAAATAATAAAAAATTATTAATAAATTTTAATAATAACAATAATTAATAGTAATTAAAATAATACAGTTAATATATTTTAATAATAGAAATATTAATACTAATAATAATAAATTAATTACTGTATAATAACAAGTAAAATAATAAAAATAATAAATTTTATTAATAATAATAATTAAAATACATAAAAATAACAAAATTTAATAACAATAATAATAATAATAATAACAACAACAACCATTAAAATTGTTATTATTATTATTATTATTAAAATTTATTAATAATTTTTTATTATTTTAATTATTATTATTATTATTATTTTAATTATAATATATACAAATAATATTAGGGACATAATTAACAAATGGTATTTGAGTTATTTGCAACAATCTATTTCAATTATAAAATAAAGTAAACACATTAATGGGAATGTTGTTCATTCCGATTCCAATTTCTATATCTCAAGTAAATAACTTATTATAATTCAAACTCCTTATTATTTGTAGTTTTTTTATATTTAATTATTATTGTATTAGTTATTAATAATGGCAATAATATTAGTAAAAAAATTAATAAAATTTAATAATAAGAATAAAATAAAAATGAAATTAATAGCATAATAATATTAACAATGATAATAATTAAAATAATAAAAAATTATTAATAAATTTTAATAATAATAATAATTAATAGTAATTAAAATAATACAGTTAATATATTTTAATAATAGAAATATTAATACTAATAATAATAAATTAATTACGGTCTAATAAAAATTAAAATAATAAAAGTAATAAATTTTATTAATAATAATAATTAAAATAAATAAAAATAAAAAAATTTAATAGCAATAATAATAATAATAATAATAACAACAACAACAACTATTAAAATTCTTTTCAAATGTCATTTTATCAAAAAAAAGACTTATATGTAAATATTAATGTTCTAAAAAAATTATATTAGAACATTATTTTATTATATCATATTATATTTATATATTAATAACTAATAAAATAATAATTAAATATAATTAATAAAAAAATAAATAATAAAAATAGATATGAAAAAAAATTATATGTAAATATTTATAAAATTTTCTGTTTAAAATAAATATAAAAAAGGACTTATATGTAAATATGTATAATATTTTTTACTTATTTTATTTTATAAAAAATATAAGGGACTTAAATGATATTTTACCATAAAAAACAAAAAGAGTTGTTCATTACAACAGTTGCAACGTAGGCGGACCCTTTATTTTATAATCGTTTAGGAGTTGAGTTTGTAGGGACTCTCACAACCATGCTGAGAGCATGGTTTCACCGACGCCTATTTTTATCTAAAAGCACATCATAGAGCTTAAATTTTGTGAACCACAAAGGAATTTTTTTTTTTATTTGTTTAAGGCAAACTTCAGCGATACGAGGAAAAGCTTTATTCATTAGTAAGAAAACAAGATACACTGCAAAAGAAGATTTTACACTAATGAGCTAACTGTGATACTATTATAGTCTTCGTTTAGTGGTAGACTTATTAAGGGCGCAAGTTTGAATTTCTATCAAATTTTTATAATTCTCTTTCCACATATAGGAATGAGGCAGATAATCCTAAAATATTAGTGGAAAATGATTTGGTAGAACTTTAAATTATATCATAGCTGCATGTATTTTTTTTTTAACAAATAAAAAGTACAACTCATTGTATAAAGCCCAACATACAATATATATTATAACTGCATGCATTTAAATTTACAAATGGCTTCAATTGTAATATATGTAGATTTTAACAAATTTTCATAAATAAACAACTATTACCACCCTCCCCCCCAAAAAAAAAAAAGCAGAACTAAATTTAAGTTTCCTAATTAAAAATTTTACTACTAGAGTATAAAAATAATTTTTATAATTTTAGAATGACTCTGGTCTTGGCAATAAAAATGATTCTATAATAAAAGCTCTGGTAAAAAAGCCAACAACCATTCTTATAAGTTAAACAAAATAGCTACATTTACAAGATTTGTTTAAGTGCATATGCAAATCCATCCCTAAAATTTTATAAATGATCGTACAAACTTTTTATTTATTTTAACTACCACATACACCCTTTGATAATAGATGGAAGCAAATGACTTTATCAAAATTATTGAAAATAGCAAATTATGTTATTTATTTTATTTTTAATGTTCTATTTGTATTTATTAAAAACTTTTAAATTAATTAGTATAGTCAAAAGATATAATAAAAAAAAATCTGTTAATAATTCATAAAGTTTAAGGATATACATTTGAGTAAATATTATTCTCTCTATGTGATATTCTCTTAACGCTATGTTTGATTGGAAGAAAGAAAAGGGAAAAAATAAAAATAAAAGAGAACGAAGAGAGGAAAAGAGAAAAAAAAAACAAGAGAATAATAGATAAATTTTATTTTAAATTAAACAGTAAAATTAAATTAATTCTCTTTTTCCTGTCATTTTCTTTCCCTTCCTCTCGTCTGCTTTCATTCTTTCCTATCAAACGTGGACGGAGTAATCGATCCTTTTGGTCCAAAAGGAGCAACAACAAGTGGGCAACGAAAGCCAATAATTGTCATATAATTATATAGCCTACCGCGCAAGGGAGAAGCCTTCGGATGTCCAAGGATGATGTCTAGTCAGTCTACTGTCATTTGGCGCTTGAAAAGGCTTTTGCCAACTAGGTCAGTCAATAATTGTCATTACTCTATCTCTTACATTTTGTCTGTTATTTAATTTTATTTTTACTGACCTTTTTTAAATAAAAAAAGTATTAATTTTTTAAATTCTAATCCGGTGATCGTAGGATCAGGCGTAGTAAGTGGAGGATAGGTAGGGTAGCGCCCAGGTTACTTCTGGAAAATTCAAAGCATGATTTTAGAATAGACCGTATTTTCTTTGAAATTATGGAAACGTTTAAGTTGATTTCCAAAAGTTTCAACCTTATAGACCTTATAATTATTAATATATGCACTAAAAGCCCAATTCCTTATAATTGAATGAGTAATTTTGATTTTACAAAATGTATATCCACCCGTAATAAATAATTAATAACTCACAAACATTAAATAAATTAAACGAATGACCATTAAGGTCGTTAAGATAAAGTTAATTTGAATATTTCAACTATTTTGCTTATGACCCATCTATATGATGCAAAATTTCTCAAAAGAACACAATAATTTCAAGTGTACATTTGATTTGATATTGTTATGAGAATTACATTTCTTTAGTTTATTTAAAGATGAATTTTAGATAAAGTAGTATACGTTATTGACTTTTTAATTCAGTATTGTTGGATCCTTAATCCAATGTTAAGCTTATATGTAAATAATTATGTTTTGTGGACTATCATATAAGGGCAAATGCAATTAAAAGTGATCTATTAAAGTTTTTAGTAATATGGTCTTTAATGTATCTAATAAGGTGTGAACCTTTAATGTATAGAGATTTAAGGATAATTTCTATTTCTATGATAAGTTGAAATAGGAATACCGAAGGATAACAGAAAAAGTTGTTTATATAAGTGGTTATGGTCCCAAGGTTATACGTACCTTTCTATTCTTTCTAACATCTCATTATCAGAGAGAGAGTACAAAGAAATTTTAAAAGATGCTTCATGAAAACGTGTTGATCTAGAAGACCAACTATACAACTCAAGAGAACAATTAAGCATTATAAATTCAGGTATACTTTTGAATAATTTGTTATTGATTCTTGGTGATACAACATGTGTATTATTGGTTTATAGGTGATGGTTTTCACCAAAGGAATTTTTTATTCTAACAAGTCGTATCAGAGCCTTTTCATGTCGAATAACTGAGAATCAATTTTATTTTCAATTATTGATTAAATTTTTAGGTTTTCTAGAATCTACTATCATTGAATTTAAGAAAAATTGTATTTTTTTAAGGATTAAAAAAAACAAATTTGTTTAATTAAAAAAAGTTGATTCTCATGATTTTGAAGCCAACGGCAGCTGGCATTTGGGAGAGGCGCAGCTGACCGCAGCAGATCTAGTTAAAGAACCTTTAAAGAGAAAAAAAAAAAGAAAAAGAAGGAGACAACCGTGCCAATAGGAAGCAGCTGTCTGATTAGGTGAGGCAGCGGCCACAAAAAAAGGACGGCCATGGTCGCTTCACAAAGAATAAAAATTTAAGGCTTTTGAAATTTTGATTTAGGGTTGGTTTAGGTCTGGTTTGGGTCAACCGAATAAGTCTAGCCCTGAACTGGTCAACGATTGACCATCAATGGTCAACATTGATCGTTGACCACACCAAACTTGGTCTTTATAAATTGATCCAAAGGATAAAAAATTAAGCAAAATTTAGATACTGTTACTTGATTTTCTTTCTTCAGTCATGCGAGCTTGTACGGAGTTTGGTGAGGCTCTGTCTTTAAGTTTATATTCATTACAGCTTCCTTTAAAATAGCATACTTTTCCCCTAGTTATGCAAGTAGTCTGAAAACTATTTTGTCGTAACCACTTGTATTGTCCTTTAAGAGTGAAGAATGCACTATTTATTATCAACATTGGTCCGCTACCATCATATTCTGCAATAGATCATGCACTACCATCACTATCAAAAGTTAGTTTTTCAGCAAATTCTTTAGTTTCCTCCTCCTGGTAATCTTTACTTTCTTAAGCCCCTATAAATAAATCGTTGTCATACCTTCCTCTCTTTTTACACTTTGTCACTAAGAGCTTATTTTCCCTGTAATTGAAGCAGTGTGATCCCAATCTTGAGGATTGGGTTTTACTGTTTTGACTATTCTCACTAGATTTACTAGTTTTATTTAGAGGATTTAGAGGAGTGAAATTACAAAATTGGGAAGTCAGGTTTAAATTATCAGAACAACACTTCGAGATCCCGAAAAATTTTGAGTCACTAGTACAACAACTAAAGTACTTCTCTAATTGTAAAGCCTGTTGGTGTGCTTCTAAGACAAAGTATGGATCGAGGAAATTCAATTGATCTTGAAACTATGATATTAGACCCCAGTATAGTAGGAAAATTATTTTTCTTCTGTCTCTATCAAGTCATTGGGTGCTACCAACTAATAGAATTCCATGGTGTAATCATCTACTAATCGATTACCTTGCCTTAAATTCTATACCTGTTGGTATAACAATTTGGGGTAATTGTAAGGTAATAATGCTCTAGGCAAGTGCTTTTTCAACTTTTCTCAAGAGTCAATCTTTCTTTTTTACCTTGCATCACCCTTGAGCGTTTTGTCTATTGCCACCAAGCTGTTGGTCTTCCACAAAACCAAGTCACAACAAGTGAGAATAGTTTGTTATCGATAACTTCTTTGTATTAAAAAACTTCTTTAATGGCATTAATCCAATCTAATAATTTTTTTGGTTGGCCACTTTCTTGGAATTCAGAAATGTCAAATCTCAATCCAATTTCCATCTTTTATCGTTCGTAGACTCAATTCTATATCAACGCACAAAGAATAGGTTAGCAAAGTTTTCACTTAATTTGTCTTCGCGTTCTATTGTACGATGATGTTTGGCGAGTAACTTTGTCATTTGTGCAACTAACATATCAATCCTAACTACCATGCTAACCATAGCTTCATCTTTAAGAGCATCATCCTGATCGTAAGTTGCAGCATGAGACGTATAACGCCCATGGGCTTTTCTCGGAGGCATTTTCCCAATTTAGTTTTAAAGGAGTTGAGGCTAAATTGAAAATTAAGCAAAATTTTAGTAAAACAGTAATTACGTATAAAGTTAGGTTTCCAATGATGGTGGTCTGAAATTAGGCAAGGATGGGGGAATCTTAAAAATTTAGTGTTGATCAATGTGACAGTGGTGGTGGTGGCTTGTTTGAAAAGGTGGTATTTTTGCTGGAAATTAAATATAAAGACAGCAGCTTTGTGTGGGCTTTGATTCCGACAATCGATGTATCAATCGGCAATGGTGATGGCTAGAAAGGTTAAGCTGGTGAAGAGGAGTTGATTGATAGTAATGGCGCTGGCCAAAGCATGGTGGAAATCGACGAACGACGCAGAGCTTTTCGCTACAATTTTGGTTGTTTTTTGGCAACTATGGTGGTGGAAAGGAGAGTTTGAGGAATGGGATATGGTAAGTGACCTGTTCTGACTATGATAGTGATGGAGTGATGGCTGATCATCAAAAGGTGACAGAAAAGTATGCTAGCAACCATTGATGATGGTTGTTGCGGTCGCCTTTGATTTTTTGGTTTTCTGTTTTTTTTCTGTTTTTTTTTTGTTGTTTTTTTGTCTTTTTTTTAAAAGGCTAGACGAGTTTAGGAATAAAAAAGGATAGGTGTTGAGGACAGTTAAGAATCAGTCTTTTATCTTTGATACCAAACTAGTACAACAGAAGTTTAACATTCTATTATTCCGTTGATTCTAGAGAATATTGCAATAAGGAACAAACCAAATTCACATTCATTCAAAAGAATACCGTGAACCTTGGGGTTTAAGACTCCTTGATTCCATAGAATATCAAGAATTAACTAAACTCAAGAACTCATACAGAGCTTTAAAATCTAAAAATATTATTGAACTCAAATGTGCTTTCAAAAGCTATGAGAGAGGGCTATTTATCTCAGTAGTAATTATTCTAAATAATAAAGTAAAAGGAAAACAAAATTCTAAGCTAGAAAGGAAAACAAAGTACTAACCTTTAGATGATAAGGAAACTAATCTGAATATGATAACTGTTGTGCAAATTTTATTGAACTCGCAAGTGCACGAATCTATTGTAGAATAGATTAATGGTGACGAGTGTCAATCCCACGAGGAGGTGGATTTTAATTGCTTGTAGAATTAATTTTCTAAGTGGATGATTGGATTTATAATGACAATGAAGTAGGCAATATATTAATTTAAATTAAAGCTGTAGGAATAAACTATTTGGATGAAATGCTTGGATCTCCGGGTCTGTCTCAACATGCACTATCGGCTTAACATTCATTATTAGTACCAATTAAATCATGAAGGGGGAACTTCCACTCATCATGAACCACACTCTAATAGATATGGTGCTAAGGGCTTCCCGTGCCAAATAAGAATAACATCGCTTGCTAGGGAGGCGGTTATTCCAGCCTATATCCAGATAAGATTATTACTATCTGTCTACGAAAAGTCAAAACAACCACATAAATTAAAGGGGAAGAAAAAGTAAATTTACCAAATTAAGCCCATGGAGCATGTTGAGACTTCACCTTCAACCCAAGCTTGAAAGGAAATTAGCCACTCATATTTGAACTAGGGTAAAATGGGAATTTTATTAAAATACGTAGAAAATACAAGATGGAGATGGAATTACAGAAAATGGAGTCCAAAAATGGATTCTGGGGTGTCAAATTAGGGGGAGCCCCTTTTATAGATACACCGAGTAAATCATGGCCATCGGATTAAAACAATTTGGACGCTCGGATTGCGCCACGTGGCAAGTTCCTATGGATGGAACACATCATCGGGCTCTTATTCTGTGTATATGCATGTACCGCATACACGCGTTTTTTCCGTCCACTAACATTCTCGCCACGTCACCGGTCAACATTTTTGGTCCAATAAGCTCGTGACACGCCATCGGGCCAACGCCATAACATAATCGGTCAATGCCACATCATTTGTCCAATCAAATGCCGCACGCGTCATCGTATAGTGCCACGCCATCGCATGATGCCACGTCAGCATACAAAGATGGTGAACAAAGGCCGTGAACAATGTCGTATGCGATCACCGTATATATCAACCGTATCGTATGTGTGAACGATCAGTATATGTGAACAGTATCATTTTTCTTTTTATGCTCCTCCTAAGGTTTTCGACTGTCCTGAGTTCAAAAGTGCTGTCCGTTTTTTCATCTGATCTCTCGTTTATTGTGAATTGACCATGATATCCCCTAAAATACATAAAATACTTAATTAAAATAAAACATACATAATTAAATTACAAGGGACTTAAAGACATAAAAATAGGGATGTTAGTGAGACTTGGAGTGTAAAATGATGATTTTCTCCATTATAAATACACACTTTCTAGTACTCAACACACCCCCTAACCAGCTTGTTGCTAGTCCCTAGCAATTTGAGCGAAAACAAAACTGAAACAAATTTTTTTTTTTATACTGTGGTATTTATTCAATCAGACTAATGATAACAATCAAATAAAAGTATAAGAATTATCTACAGTCTAAAGAAATATCATTCCAACATCAACTCTCTACATGAATCAGTTTAGAAAACTTTGTCACAACTTTAGTAATCGAGTCACTTTTAAGAATGACATGCAAACCCCAAAATCTCACTGGTAGTAGTAATACGCTCACAAAGAAATTAAACCCAAAAATAATCACTCCAGTGAATGGTAATTTGAGTGAAAATAATAAAGAAGTAATATCACACACTCTCACCAAGGTGATAGAAATATGCCCTCAGCTTAGAAATAGTACGATTTTAATTCAAAAATGCTAATCAAACCAATACATTCATCATCCTTTTTTATTTTTTATTTTTTGTTTTTTTTTTAACTATGCACTACCACATCTTTTCAACCCATATAACTAGTTTTTATTTCAGACTATAGTTCCCTAAAATCAAGAAGGACTTTTATTAGGACGTAACGTAGGCTAGGGACGTGGCTAACAAAGAAAGGATAATAGGAAAAACAAAATATATGTTTGAAAAATAGAGAACTTTGGAGATTGTAAGGTGCTTTTCACTTGATTTTTTTTATTTTTTTATTTATTTATTTGTATACATTTTTTTTTTCTTTTTTTTTTTTTGCACCTTTTTTTTTAATGCAAAATTATCTCTATTTTCAAACATAAATGGGTGGTGAGAAATACAAAATATAAGGTGATACTCCATATGGAGTGGGACAAATAATAATAGGTTCAAAGCAAAAAAAGTCTTTATTTTTATTTTATTATTATTATTTTTTTAAGGCTCAAAGGGTTAACTATGGATACATATTAATAGGGTTGGCTAAAAGGTTCAAACGGACCAAAGATGGCCTTTCGTCATCTTTTAGGGTCTAAATAATCTTCCATATCTACTAGTTAGATGGACCTTGAGATGTGGCAACACACACTTTTTTTTTTTTTTTTTTTTTTTTCACGTAAATTTGGAGATAATGTATAAAGCAATAAACTCAAATGTTTGAATAAAGAATAGGCAAAAGGGTTACTCTCCAAGAAAAATGACAGCTCAAAACTTACTTGGAAATTATTATGACATGTGCATTCTTTCAAGAACTTATATTTGTCTCCAACATCAACATGTGAAAGAACAAACACGGTGTAACATAACTAAAGACCAAAGATAATACAAATACTAAAATTTGAAAGTTATCATGTCATCTAATTATGAAAAGATCACACAAAATGCCTTTTTTTTTTTATATATAATAAGAAGATGCGTTTCTAAAGTTACTACACTCCATATTCAGCCATCTTCGACTCAAAAATTTAGCCACAGTTAGTTTCTACAATAAAAAATAATAAAAACTACACCAAGATTGAGATATTCCACAATTGTCAACTATTCCCTCCCCCCAGGCGAACGGAACATTGTCCTCAATGTTTAAAAGAGAATAGGGTTTAGAAGACATCACCCGAAGTCTTTGGATCACGAAGAAAATATTTACAAGCGGAGAGTTAAATCTAATTTGCACTTACTACTACATTTCTTTATTGTTACCATCATTAGTTGGCCATTCCAAGACAAGGGTCTTGGGATCCGCTCAGTCATAAGCTTGTAAATGATCAATTAACTCGTTAGCGAGATGAGCACAAATAAAGATTTTTTATTTGTGAAAGGGATGAAATGATTTTTATTGCATGGTTAAGAAATGCGATGAAGCCATCATAAAAGTTATTGACATTTAACAAACCGATGGGTTTTCGATGAATGTTGAGATGGGCCCAAGATCTAATGTGATTAGTGCCTCTAGAGTTGCAAGATCTTCCGGTAGAAAAATAAAAGCATCAAGCATGATTTAGCATTTCACTTATTCTTTCTTGCATACCGAGACAACTAACTCTTCGCCGGTTGGTGAGTCGACATACAAAGCCAACGGTTTGAGGCTTTGGGATGATGCCTAACACTTGGCTCCTCCGAGATAAACAAATTTCCGAGACTAGTTTTGATAACCCTCGGTCACCTCCTCCATAAACCAGATGCAAATTTCTTTCTTTATTCGTTGACCAAGATCGATGGTCGCCTCAACGAACTCTTTATGCTTGCTTTATAGTTAAATCCGAGAGCACACAAATGTTCTTGAATTGTTTATTGGGAGTAGCTGCCATTGGGATGCTTCTCAAAAATAATTTTTGAGTCTAAAAGAAAATGATCATATATCAAGGATCTTGGTGACAATGATTTACAGCTGTATAGGAGGTAGTATGTCTATGTCAATTAACGTGTAAAGCACATGGCTCGAAAGTCAAAAAGGAAATAGTAAAAGAAAAAGCACTCAATTATTAAAGACAATAATGTAATTGATAAAACAATAGTGAAATAAAACAATAGTGAAATAAAACAACAGTAAAATAAAACAACAGTAAAAGGATATTTACAGGTAGTTGTGATTGTGGCTCACATCTTCCTCTGGTTTTACGTCCAGAAACGGTTTGAACGCCCTCTATGGGTCAAGGATAGGCTTCCCATCCAGTTTTCTTATAAACTGGCAAACAGGGTCGTTTATAGTCAGATTCCCAAGACTATATCGTGCATGCTCTTTTTGAAATAATGGCCATAACTGGAGAATTGCTCTTTGTACGTATCCACTGGGATGCGTTTCAAGAGACAAAATGATATCATCCAATGACTCTTTATTCAAGCAATCCCTAATGAATTGAATCTTATCTTCCCTGTTATCAGACATCATTCCGAAAGAACAAGGATTTTTATCGCATTTCATCCTGGCACACTTATGACAATTAACATGAAGTTTTTCAGCTCTTCGTTTTCTCGAGTAATTTCCTTTACCACAACCAGGCATGTATACAATAAATTTAGGAGGTAACTCACCTGCCAAACGTACCTTGGCCTCGATTAACCAACGGATGTCAGCAGGGACGTTATTTCTCATAAGCAATCGCATGCGTTCGGACCGAGCTTTATAGATCGTAAGGAGGGCATTCTGAGGAAGTAAAGGAAATCGCTTGTGAAGCTTTGCTAGAATCGCGTTTCATGTCCCATACCTTCTTCTCAGAATATTAGTTATTATGGGAAACTAAAGTAACCGACTTTGATTGTCACGAGTACCGTTATCCGCCACTTAACCGGGTAACAAACTAGAGAACACACAAAAAGAAAAGAAAAGAAAAGAAAAGAAAAATAATAATCTCACAATTGTCCTCTTATTGAGTTTTCCTCAAGTTCGATTTGGGTTTTGTTGATACCTCCCTCAATTTTTTTGAGTTGTCTTTCTAGATCTTCAACGTGGGATACCAACTCGGAGGTTGTAGCTTCCAAATACGATCGTTTTACAAAATCGTATCCGACTTCTCGGATGAGATTGTACACGTTGAAGTTGTCCGAGAATGTTCAAGAGAACTGTCTAGTTGAGGAACACATAATTAGAAGTGATAAAAGAAACTGAATGATTAAATAAACACACTTTCACAAAAATTTAAATCATAGAAAAGAAGAAATAAATAAGAAAAATTCTTAATTTAAATTTGGTGGTCACTCAAATCTATTTTGCCTTTTTCACGTGGTTGGTACTCTAGATATGGCTTGATCTTTGACCATTAACTTTAAAAATTACACCGTTCTTTGGATCCTTAATTTTAAACTGCTCCATATGAAAAAATAGTGTGGACTATAAAAGGACCGATCCATCGATAGCGTAACTTACACGGGAATAAAGCAAAGCGAGAATTGAATAAAAGTACTTTCGACTGGTGTGAAAGATTTTCTCATAATTTGCTTGTCATGAAAGACTTTCATTATTTGTTTGTAAATCTTGGCATTTTTGTATACATCATTACGACTTTCTTCAAGTTCTACCGGTTGTGATTTTCTTTCTAAGTTAGCTTGCGCATGTCAAAGTTGAATTTCTTCTTTGGCCCAAGATGCGCAATGCTCAAGTTAAGTGGTGATTGTGATGATGGACTCGAGTTTCTTCTCTCGATGGTACTAGTTGTTCCACTATTGACTTCCATTTGTTAATGTCCATGGATGGTGCTGAATCGAGTAAGGCGTTAACTTCATCTATTGATCTGTCAATATCAAAATTCAAACCAAAGTGAGTTAAACATGTTTGTAAAGGGTCATCACTAAGATTTGAAAGAAAAGTATTATCAACTAATTCTTCGATTAAATCCACATCAACAATTTCATCATCTGTATTGGGAGGTTGTTTTGCGATGTTGAAGATATTTAGCTCCATCGTCATATTGCCAAAGGACAACTGCATATTTCGATCTGCATTGAATGTGAGCATCGGCGATTGCCAAGAAAGGTCGCCCTAAGATAATGGGGATCTACTTCCTTGAATCTCGGATGGTTGAGTGTCAATTACGATGAAATCAACAGGAAAATAAAACTTATCTACCCGTATAAGCACGCCCTCCACAATACCACAAGGTTTTTCATGGACCGTCCGCAAGTTGTAACACCACCTGGAGTTGGGTGTAATTCTCCCATTCCAAGTTTCACAAATCGAGTAAGGCAATGATTTACACTAGCTCCTAAGTCCAACAAAGCATTCTCAATTGTGTGGTTCCCATATTACATGAGATAGTGGGGAGCCTGGGTCTTTATATTTTAGAGGAAGTTTGTGTTGGAGTATAGAGCTTACATTTTTGTTAAAAATGCCTTCTTTTGAACATGAATGTTTCTTTTTTAGTACAAAGGTCTTTAAGAAACTTGGCATAAGATGGCACTTGTTTTATAGCATCAAGCAAAGGGATGTTAACACTTACCTATTTAAAGATTTCAAAAATCTCACTTGTAGATTTTCCTTTTTGCTTTAGCTAACCTCCGGGAAATGGAGCTTTTGGGAATGTATTCTCGTGGGTTGGTTTCTTCTTTCTCCTCTGATGATGAGTCTTCTTCATTTACCAGTACAATTTGAGTTGTTTTTGGTACCGGCATCTCCATTTTGTTGTCCACTTCTTTTTCTTTTCGCAAGGTCATGACGGCTTTGACCTCTCCATCTGCTTTGAGGTGGTAGTACTTACTTCATGCACTCCTTTAGGATTAGGCCTTTGGTTGACTTGGGAATTTACCTTTCTCAACAGTCATTGCCAAGGTCTGAACTGACGAAGCAAGTTGTCCCACCATTTTCTCAAGGTTTGAAATTGATTGGGTTTGTGAGTTGAAACCCGCTCTCATCTCATTTCGTAGTTCATCAATGGTGCGGTTTTGTTGCTCGATTTTAGAGTGAATAAGATTCTTGAAATTCTGAAATGCATCCTCCCATGGGCTAGGCTGAGAATGGTTTGGGTTCTGATTATATGGTCTAAATGGTGGTTGAGAGGCTTGAGGATTTTGAGGAATTGGTTGCATTGGTGGGAGTGGAGTGAGCAGAGTCTTTGGTCCATTCTGTTGGAATCCTTGAGACCATGAAAAATTGGGGTGGTCTCTCCATCCAGGATTATATGTGTTGGAGTAAGGGTTGTAGTTTGATGGCTTTCTCATTACATCTATGGCATTGGCTTGATCTGAGTATGAGTCCTGGTCATGTGGTTCTGTTAATTTAGCAGCTGTTAACGATGCTATTTGTCGGGAAAGACCTTCAACTATGTCTTTGACTTCTTTAATTTCTGAACTTGGCCCGCCAATGTGAACCTCATTTACTCCCTTAACTCTTCTAGTACTCCTGAGTGAACGACTCCGTTGTTGGGAATTATCCGCTTGTCGCTGGAAGAAATCCCAAATCTCTTATGCACTTTTTGACATTAGCTCTCCTCCACTTGTTGCCATTAGCCATTCTTGCACATTTGGTAATAATCCCTCCAAAAAGTATTGGCATTGGTGCCATTTTTCGTATCCATGATGTGGACACTTTAGGAGTAGCCCATTGAATCGCTCCCATGCTTCAAAAAATTGCTCGTCTTCTCTTTGGGTAAACTCTGAAATTTCCCTGCGAATAGCATTGGTTTTATGTATTGGGAAATATTTATTCAAAAATTTTGTTATCATTTGTTCCCATGATGTAATGCTATTAGCAAGCAATGCATTGAACCATGAACGAGCTCTATCCTTTAAAGAAAATGGGAATAATCTAAGCTTAACATCATCATCTGAAAAATTCTCATATTTAAAAGTTTGACAAATAGCATGGAAATCATTCAGATGATTATATGGATCTTCATTTTCTAGGCCATAGAATGTTGGGAGACAATTTAGCACACTAGGTTTTAATTCAAAACTTCTAGCAGCTACATTTGGGTATCTTATGCATGATGTCTTTCAAGTTAGCTAAGGGACTGAAGTAGTCCTTAAATGGCCTCTCTTGTGGTGCTGGTTGCAAATCCATTTCAAATTTATTTTTAATTGTAACGTGCTTGTGTGTGCGAAGTGTTTTTTCTAATTCAAAGTCTATAGGCTCAATATTCGGTAATTGTGACCTTCGACCATGCATGCAAATAATAAAAATAAAAAAAATAATAACAAAATTAATAAAGATAAAGGAAAGGGAGAAATTACGATACTAATCTTATCATTTATTCAATTTCTTTATAAAAACAACTCAAGTGCTATATATAGAAAACAAAATACGTGAAACAAATTAAAATAAATTATTAGGCGGTTGAACCTGCCGATTTAACAAAATAAAAAAATAAAAATAAAAATAACATGAAAATTAAATTACAGAAATTTAAAGAAGAGAAGAAAAGAAAAGAAAATAATATTTACTTGAAAATGTAAATTCACTCTTTTTTTTCTTTTCTTTTTTTTTTATAATAATAATAAAAATATTACAAGGAAACAACTAAAAATTAATAAATAAAGAAATTAAAAAAAAAATTCTATGAATTAAAATACTTACCTCCCCGGCAACGGCGCCAAAAACTTGTTGTGCAAATTTTATTGAACTCGTAAGTGCACGAATCTATTGTAAAATAGATTAATGGTGACGAGTGTCGATCCTACGAGGAGGTGGATTTTAATTGCTTTTAGAATTAATTTTCTAAGTGGATGATTGGATTTATAATGACAATGAAGTAGGCAATATATTAATTTAAATTAAAGCTGTAGGAATAAACTATTTGGATGAAATGCTTGGATCTCCGGGTCTGTCTCAACATGCACTATCGGCTTAACATTCATTATTAGTACCAATTAAATCATGAAGGGGGAACTTCCACTCATCATGAACCACACTCTAATAGATATGGTCTTAAGGGCTTCCCGTGCCAAATAGTAATAACCTTGCCTTAGGAAGGCGGTTATTCCAGTAGATATCCGACAAGATTATTACTATCCTGTCTACGAAAAGTCAAAACAACCACATAAATTAAAGGGAAGAAAAAGTAAATTTACCAAATTAAGCCCGTGGAGCATGTTGAGACTTCACCTTCAACCCAAGCTTGAAAGGAAATTAGCCACTCATATTTGAACTAGGGTAAAATGAGAATTTTATTAAAATACGTAGAAAATACAAGATGGAGATGGAATTACAGAAAATGGAGTCCAAAATGGATTCGGGGTGTCAAATTGGGGGAGCCCCTTTTTATAGATACACCGAGTAAATCATGGCCATCGGATTAAAACAATTTGACGCCAGGATTGCGCCACGTGGCAAGTTCCTATTGGATGGAACACATCATCGGGCTCTTATTTCAGTGTATATGCATGTACCAGCATACACGCTTTTTTTTTCCGTCCACTAACATTCCGCCACGTCACCGGTCAACATTTTTGGTCCAATAAGCTCGTGACACGTCATCGTGATCAACGCCACATAATCGATCAATGCCACATAAGCAGTCAATTCCACATAATTTGTCCAATCAAATGCCGCCACGTCATCGTATAGTGCCACGTCATCGCGATGCCACGTCAAAGATACTGGTGAATAATGTCTTTGTGAACAATGTCGTGTACAAGATCAGTATATATCAACCGCATCTAGTATGTGTGAACGATCAGTATATGTGAACAGTACCATTTTTCTTTTTATGCTCCTCCTAAGGTTTTCGACTGTCCTGAGTTCAAAAGTGCTGTCCGTTTTTCCATCTGATCTCTCGTTTATTGTGAATTGACCATGATATCCCCTAAAATACATAAAATACTTAATTAAAATAAAACATACCTAATTAAATTACAAGGGACTTAAAGACATAAAAATAGGGATGTTAGTGAGACTTGGAGTGTAAAATGATGATTTTATCCATTATAAATACACACTTTCTAGTACTCAACAATAACGATTCCTAATCTACATCAGTATGGATTCCTCATTTGCACGCAAGTGGTATTCGACCACAAAAGTGACGCTTCCGCAGCCCAACAATTTCAAATATAGCAAATGTGGCCTACTTAAAGCCATTTCTAAGATGATCAAAGCTGACCATATCACCAACATTGTTTCTTCTTCTTCTTTTTATTTTTTTTTTAAATTTACGGTAAACTTCTGCTGTATTTGCGAGAATTTTATTATGAAGTACAAAGAAAATGACACTTAGTCGGGACAAAATAAACGTTACTCCTCTTAAAAATAAAGCAGGCAAGTCAAAACAAAACACAAATAATAACGAGCACCGAGAATCCAAGGGAGAGTTATAGACAACATATAATTAGCAAAACTAATCTTCAAAGAAAACAGGATCCTTTAGCAATGCGGCTACATGATCTTTCATCAAGTGAGGATTTGTATAGGAATCATCATTTTTGTACAGCACATCCATTAAACGAGCAAGATTAAGAACCCGTTCAAGCAAAGGCATAGGAAAAACAGGTGGTCTCATGAACTCCTCATTTATATCTTTCCACGCCTTTCCAACTTTCTCCCGAAACAATTTAACTGCCTCTTCCTCAGAAACTTCATGCTGCTTCATGTAGCATTCAACAACTGAGGCAACATGTCCTCTCTGTTGCTCAAACTGCATAACATTCGCATATATAATGGTCATTTAAAAATAGAATAATAATAAAGAGCATTAAATAATAAATGATTTAGTTCATGCTACCTTATGAGAGACAATGTCATCTATGAGTCTGCTAATTACTAAGGAAGCCTGAACGATTTTAGGGTTGCCAAATACCCATTCAAAGGCTTCTTTTGTTACAATATCTTCCATTCCCAAAAATGAAGACGTTGATAACAGTAAGTAGCCACATGAAAGTAGTGCAACGCACATGTATTCCTCCATTGTCGGTAGATATTGTTGGTCACACTATCTGGCTTCGATGATTTAACTTCTCACCAAAGTCTTCATCTAAGAAATTATTTAAAAAAATTAACAAAGGATAAAATAGGAAAGAAAGATTTATTTTGCACAACACTTGCTAAAGTGAGGGAGGAAAGTTATATTTGCTACACAGCTTTCACAACAATTGAAACGAACTGACTGATTCTTTAGCAAAAGGTAGGCCGTACAACATTCCTTTGCTGGCCAAATCTTTCTCAAATTCGCTGTAAGCATCCAGGAGAGTCCTATAGTACAACTGCATGTACTCAGGAAGCAGATCTATAGCACTGATATCCCACCTGGAAAACAAAATTATAAACCACAACATTTCATATTAGATATTAATCAATCATTATCACAAGTTTAAAAAAGTTTAATTTTGTTAAGAAATATACAAAATGTGAAAATTTGATCATATTAGACCTCTCAATTGCTGTGGCGAAAGGTCAAGTTCTTCTATTGTACCATAAGCATCATAAATGTCATCAATAATTGAAGACATTAATATCACTTTGGCTAGAATTTTTCTAGCCAATAAAAATTTTGGCTCAAATTATACTCCCAAAATCCAAATATTGCCCTCCACCACTCTGTCTCTTATGAAAGGTAGTTTATTGGGAACATCAAAATTTTTCCACCACCTAATATGTTCAAAAAAAATTATTATTTAAAGAAATTAAGCCAAAAACGTTAACATATGAGCCCTAAAATCGTTCAAACCTTACGATATATTTGAGTTCTTCTTGGTGTTGTTTCCGAAGGAAGTTGAAATCTAACACGGCAAAGGTTAATAGATCTTTGTTGTGTGAAGGGTCTTTCTGATATATTGGCATGTAGTGTTTTGCCTCTAGCCTTGGTAAGCTTTTGCGAATAGGTCGATTGAGGGCACGATTGACTTGAGCCGCAAGTTGAGTGTTGGATTGGCTTGTAAATGACTCAAGGTGAGTGACAGTGAAAGCAAGTGCTTCATTAAGTATATTTTCTCCATGTACCCTGAGATGTGCAGCTTCATACAGACTTAACATTCCCCGATTATCTCTTTTTAAGGAAAGACTTGAAGTTCCCATTGCTGTCCTTGAACCTGTTACAGACATCTGCTTCACCACACATTAACAAATTTCATGTAATTTTTCTTTTTACAGCAATAACTAACAATATGTAAATGAGAATTTTGAATTTCTTTTCAATGTCTTTCTTCTTATGCTCAAATAAAGATAAGCAAATGCTAGTTTTTAAGTGGATAAACAAAAATTGCATGTATCGATAATTAGAGAAATATATATATAATTAGGCCTTGGAGCCATTTGAAATAATTAGAGTGGAACTCACTCTCTTTTACAGTTTTCTTTATGTGAGTTTCTATAAATATCATCCGTTACTAAAATAACCATAAAGGCAAGTGAAATTAAGTGACATAACACATATATACAGCAAGAGCTGCAGCTTCAGTTCCCGAAAATTAGATGAAGGATGAAGATGAAAACATTTTGCAAGATTTCTTTTCTTTAATTTTTGAGAAGTACAAGATATTGAACAAGAGGAATTAGTGAGAAAAAAGACATACCAACGGAAATTTTATAGCCATTTTGTCTAAATAATCGAAACTGAAAAGAGATATAATAGAGCTCATGATCATTTTCATCATCGCCAAGATCACAGTCTTGGTTAGCCTCATGTATTTTTCCCAAGATTTCATCAATCTCACTTTCAAAATGATAAGACACTCCTAAACTCTGAATTTCATCAATCAAATCCAGTTTAGTCTGCGAAGGCTTGTTGATATCAGCTCTCATCATCGTTCTATTTTCTTCCTTCAGCTCTTGATGCTTTACGCTAGCATCACCACTTTCCTGAGGAAGAAATTAAATTTAGAGATGAAGCTATCCATAGAGGAAGAAAACTATACGTAATTAACGTAAATATGCAATACTAGTATTAAGTTGCTTTAGAGTAGAGTACTACTAAAGAGTCATTTTACCTTGAAGTTACTAGTACATAAAAGGAAATAATCCCCCCAAATGGTAGGATGAAAATTTGCCGAACGACGAGTAGATTCTTTCTCGGCATTTGTTTAGATAACTTTATTAGGAGAGGCTGAAACTTGAAAAGACGCGTATTTAATTTCTATTGCTTTCTAAAGGCATTTAAGGTTGCTACAAATTAAGGAGTTGTTTCTTTGCTGTAGCTTCTTGTGCTTCGATGATGCCTTCATGCTCGTGCATATTTATAGACTTAGATTGCATTTGTTTTTTTGTCTAAAATCTGAAAAAATCTGAATTTAGCTGAAATCTAGATAGATTAAATGACATTATCTTAATAATATGCTTAGTACTTTTTTTTTTACATCATCTGAATAGAAAAATTTAAGAGCCAGTAGTTTAACATAAATATCCCTTTATATCACGCATATATTTATTCTTCAAATTTAGAAATTTAACATGTTGAGTAGCTTGATAGCATTAAAAAAAGTAGTATCATTGTTTCTTAATTTAATTTTATAAGAAAAGATATGATTATAATATCAACTTTTCATTATAAAGTCAACACTGTTATTTTAGTTTTAATTCTTCACAATGGATATAATCTAATTTATTCAATATTTTGGTTTTATATTGTCACCTTGTGAATAAAAATTCAAAGTAATTAAAAAAAATAACTTCAAGGATAATATAAAAAATTTTAGGTTTATACATAATGTAATAAATACATGAATTATTATGGGTATTTTTGAAATTTGAAATTAAAATTTTCCATTTAGATTTCAGACTTCAGATAAAGGTAGACTTTTTTTTTACTTTTTCTATTCAGATAAAATGTCTCACAATAAATTAAAAGACTGAAAAATTAAAAGTTAAATTTAGATTATAAATTAAAAAACAAATAGCACCTTAATTCTTTTATAGCCACACATTGCAAGATCTCCTCTTATTTGATTATTTTGGGCGAGGATACATACGACATGGACCCTTGTATCTTTTAAAGAGATTAGTAAAATCAAGAATAATGATTCTCTACTGATCTGATCATGTACTGAGCAAATAACTCAATTATTGATTGGCAGTTATTAAATAAAATATATAAAGAAATCAAATCTTATCCATACACTATTATTAAAAGACACGTGAAAAAAATCTTTAAAAACTTAATAGAACTCAAATAAAGAGATATTCCTAAAATCAAAGGTTTCTTTGTCCTCATTCTTCCCTTCTTTTATAGCCACACATTGCAAAATCTTCCTCCCATTTGAGGATCCAGATGACATGGACCCTTACTTCTTTTAAAGGGATTAATAGACTCTTGGTAGTAAAATCAAAAGGTTTCTCTGTCCTCATTCTCCCCTTCTTCTTCTTCTTCTTCTTGTCTTTTTAAATTTACCCAGGTCTCCTTTTATTTCTTAATCCTCTCTCTTCTCATTTCTATATGAATTTTCTTTTCTAACAATTTATGAAGTCCATTACGTGTAAATTGCACTACTAGAAAAAAAAGGCCTTTATGACGGTTATAACCCGTCATCTGCCCTATGGCATGATAGTTGATTGACCGTCATTGATTTCGGTGTCAAGAAAACAAGATGACTGATAGATAATATGTCATGTTATGCATGACGTATTATCTATCATGATTTTGTCATTGTTATTTTGATAAAAAATTTTCATCCATGATTAATATTTGTCATAAATATTTCCCATTCATGACTGTTGCCTATCATATAAACATGAAATTTTTAATTGGAATAATAAAATTATTTAATCATTTTAATTAAATATTAATTCCTAAAAATTATTTTGTTAAATTTATCAAAAATAACGAAATCACCATAATATATTATTTTGACATTGATTTATCGTTATTTTGTTAAAAAAACTAACGAAATCTTAACGGTCAACAGACGGAAGTGAAAAAATATAAAAAATTGTAACTTTAGGTGTCATTCAGGCAAAAAAAAAAGAATTATTTATTTTTAAAAAAATCTGAAACATTAAATGATCGGTGGATAATTTCTCAATAAAAAATTAAGTTTCCAATGTTTTGCAAAGATGCATAAACAAATAGTGTGTTCAAAGTATAACTAATGGTGCACATTTTCCAATATTTCTCCACTTCATTTGAGGTAATTATTTTTTATTAAAAAATTATAGAAAATTAAAATTAGAAAACGGCAGCAAATAATTTGCCTTCATGATACAAACTCACTGGATAGGAACTTGTAACAACTGTTTTATGACCGACAAGGAATCGGAAAATGCGGTTACAATTTACACTCCTTTAGTGCATCGTGGCCAACACTTGATAACTTGCTTGTCAATTCCAATGCTGTTACATCATTAATCAGGCTCCACCTGTAATGCAACGCTGCATCACATACAGTGGCATTTGAATTTTTTATTTAAAATTCATAAACCGTTGGATTTCTTGTGAGGCCATCCGACAGTTGAGACATTTTGTAATTAAATCTGGCTACCGAAACCGGTGGTAAACAATGGATAGATGGCAGATATCAAAGTGAATTCTTAATTAGCCGCTTGTACTTCATATAAATTCAAATTATACCTATTTAAATTAGCAAATTGTCAAAGAACCCCTCAATTTAACGTGAACAGCGTTAAATTGGAAATGTTAATTTTTTTTTTAACTAGCAAACGTTGAAGTTACTAATCAAATTATATTAATATTAATTTAACAAAACTAACTTTTTATACAAATATAAAGCATCATCATACGGAGTATTGATTTGATATTTTTAATAATACGCTATAAAGATAAGCTACCATAATTTCAAATATTAATATGATATTTTGAGTAATATGCATACAACTTCTTATGCAAATTATCTCATACAAATTAAAGTAATATTAAAAATTATTTCATGCAGCTTTGAATGTTTATTACATAATAAATATTGTAGATATGGAATTGTAATTAACATTATAAGAACACTCAACATTAATATAGTTAATTTTTTTAATTATAACCTAACACCAACCTAATTCCCTCCCAATCAATGTGAGTGGGGCTTAAACACTATACCCGTTATTTTTCACACATAATATAATAGTTGGTGTGAATACTATTAAGAGTAATATTACATTTTACATAGTTTATGTCGTAAATGATGAGTCACTCATTAATAAAGGTTATAAAATTAGCATACAAATAATAAATAACAAAGTTAGCTAACACCTTACACATGACAATTAATGATGCATGATACATAACTAATGATACAAATAGCAACTTTGAACTACGTAAGTTTGTAATTATTATGTTTTTAATAATTATAGAGGAGGAGTTTAGAGTCTTACATGAGTTTAGCTTGCATCTTTAGGATTTAGTAATATTATTAGTTATAATTACGGTTTGTATTCCCATTGTATAGTAAATGTTAGGGAAAAGTTTGTTGTTTAGCAAAATGATGATAAAAACCACATCTTAATCTCATAATAATCGGATGCACATATGTTTGGATAATTATGCCCTTTAAATATAGTAACCAAAATATATTTCATCTTGACATAATTGTTCAAAACAAGGATCTAAATGGTGAAAAAAAGATGAGTAACATATGTATTTAGGATATAAATTAGGTTATAAATATTGGGATCTTATCATTATTATAAAGTATTAGTATGATAATATCAAATTAGTTTAGGATCCAAAGTGTGTGGCTGAATGAGTTTTAAATAGCTTTATTTTAATTGGCTGCCTAAGTTTGAATTTTGGGGAGGTAAGCAGTTAAAAAATGGATATAAAATTTTTTAAAATCAAATTTTTTTTCTAATAATATAAGTAAATCAATTATTTTTCACTTAGGTGGGAAAAATTAGCGCCCAAATGAAATATTTAACAAATTTTATTCTATTTTTAATTTGTATCAAATTGAATTTCTATAATTTTTAACCCAAACTATAAATTCTTCGTATTCTAATATTACCTTAGAAACCCTAGCCGCTCTCAAATGATCTCAGCCCTCACGCACTCAAAGCCTCATCGGCCACCAGCCGAGCTACCATCGCTACTCCAACATGACTAAACTGTTGTCGGATGCACCATCACAAGCATAGTTACGAGGTTGATTGGAGCCAAAAATAGAGGCCGCTGGAGCATGGGGGCTCGATAATCATCAAAATTTAGACGCGGGTGTGGGTCATCAAAAGAAAGGGCTGAACAAGTATGCATTCATTTGTGCTCTTTTGGCCTCGGTTAACTCAATTCTATTAGGTTATGGTGAGTCTTGATTCAACACCCTTTTCTTGTTTGCTTTTAATTTTTACTCAAAATGTTCATATATAAATATTTGTCATGTAATTGTAATCGGATGGTGGTATGGTGACGTGACGGTGACGGTGACAGTGAAGGTGAAATGAAGCTTTTGGGGTGTAGACATTTGAGTGATGAATGGTGCTGTTCTTTTCATAAAAGAAGATTAGTGCAAGTAGAGGTTTTGACAAATTCTTGCAGCGGATTCACGGTAAATCCTCACTCTTTGTTCCTTATTTCACAAATTCTTACATGTTTATAAGTTTTTAAATTTTCTCTTTATTTAATTGGATAAATTTAAGATGAAATTTCAGTTAAATGTTACTGGTTTTTTATAAATTGAAAGTGCTTTACAGAGCTGGTTTCTTTGATTGGTTCCTTCAGTTACTTGTTTACAGCACCAAGTCGAGCCAGTTTATATGCCTTTAGATCACAAACTAGTTTTTTTTTTTTTTAGTTTTAATTTTTATTTTCTGATTGAGCAGCAATGCATATTGTTTTTGTGTTTGTTTACTAATTTTTTTTCTTTATATAATTCTTGGTCTTATGTTTGATCCAAAAAAATGGTTTCATGTTGATTTTGATTTCTTTTGGTATAGTACAAGAGGTCTGCGGTTCAAATCTGTAGCTTACATAGGTGGTGAGGGGACATTGTTGCCATTGTATTTGACTCTCATCTTTGGAAATGTTTTATCAAGATTTATGTTTGTTAATATCACTTTGGGTAATGCCTTGGAAATGCTTATCAAATGTCATTACTGCCAATTTTATGCTCATTGTCCATAGTTCTTGTTCTCTAATTAATTCAGAATATTAGGAATATCTTTTTATGGCACATTTGTCTTTTCTTTTTCTATATACTTGCTTTGTATTTTGATGGATTAAGTATGGAGCTTTGAGTTTACAATTGATTATGGGTATTTTCTAAAATCATATTACTTTGAAAAAATTGTAGGTTGGAGGAGCAAGTAAGCCCTTTTCCAATAAGGACAGAATGTTGCAAGGCAAAGGGAAACATCCTTATCATATATCCCCTGGTAGTGCTTCTAAGCTTTTCAAATATAAACACACCGCCAATTATGTGTACCTGCCTAAGACAACTTCTCCTGATGTTATTTCAAATTCTTTTGAGGCTGAAGGGAGTAATGTGAAGCAACCCGAGTGCTTTGAAGCTCCATATTCTTTTTACACAGATTATGATCTCCATTCATCGTCTACTCAGTCTGATTATAAGAACATACATCTGATTGTGAGTAGAATTTAGATTGAAATTATTTATTCATTTCTTTAAAGTGATGAATATGTTAGTATCTTTGTGTCATTCAAATCACAGATAAAATAATATGATTATTTATTGGAAGCACATTTCATATCTTCTCTTTCTTGCTTATCATTTGCCTCATTGTTTTTATTTATTTATAAGCTTACTGCAGTTTCAACCTTTGCCACTGCTTTCTACGGAGTGCAACTTAGAATTTAATCAAGTTGCACATTTCAGATGTTAAAAGCTCTGATACTTCTAATATTTGTACTTAGTTTGAGCATGTTCTGCTTTTTTATTGAATTCTAATTTTTTTTAAAATTTTTATGATGCGGAGTTTATTTATGTTCTAATTTCATATTGAGTCTTACAACTATTTCAACTTGAAAAGAAAAAGTAAATTATTGTGTGAATGTGATAAGTCTTGCCTTTTTAGCTTTTCTCTCAATTCAATTAGGGATTGACTTCATTATTGACTGACTTGAATTACATTATGATTGAATTGAGTAAACTGAAGGTGCTAAAGACATTAGATCATTTTTTCTGCACAAAATATTGTGGATCTTAACATTGTTATGGGGAAGGGACTGTAAAATTGTAGATGTTGAGGTTCTATAATGTTTGTTGATTTGCAGCGAGATTGAATGTGGAGAGGAGGATAAAGGCTGATTGAATTGAACAATGACATTTTACAAGGTGTGAATTTGGAGCTGGTTGAGATAGTTATGTCTCTGTTTGTATTCAATTTTAATTATTTAGCTATGAAAAGAGTTTTATCTTCATGCTATATTTATTGTCTTATAATGAAAAAATGACAACTTGTTCAAGCTGTGAAAGCTTAGTAAGGCTTCTTAAGAACTAGAGAAGTGAGGATGGCTACATGCACATGTTGAGAATGACTACATGGGTAAGGGAACTTGTATGCAAACTGAAAGTTAAAAGTCTATTAATAGTCTCATTGCTTCTAGAAGGATAAGTTTGTGATGGTGAAATGTTTAGGCTATATTGATGCGAATAAGCCCATGAACTGATGTAATGATGAATGCTGAATTAGGAAATGGTGTTTCTGGTTCATGGAATATCTTGGAGGAAGTACAAAAAATGATACAATACAACAGAGACGTCTTCCTAAAAAAATTGAATGGCTTCGTTTGCTTTATAAGTGTGGTTTATTTTTCTATTTTAGCTAGATGGCTAATTGATTATGGTAATAGATTGGTTTGGTACCAATTTCCTTGATTTGAGTTGCTTTTTTTCCCCCTCCTGTTGTGGTATTGGTATTCCTGCATTTGATGTGCTTTGGTAATTAGTAACCTAGTCATTTTCAAGTATTTTGGGTACTTGAACAGTTTTTAGGTATGCTGATAAATTATAAGAATTGTGGAAACTACAATAAACAAATAAATAAATAAACAAGGCTTTATTTTGAATGCATTGTACTCACGAATGAAAATATATATGCTTACAAATTTGTCAGTTATTTTTAGGTGCTTAGTTTCTATTGCGTTTTGTAAGTTTTTCATTAAGATGCTATTTCATTATCTATATTGATTCATACCAATCATGAATTGGTAGTTGTGAAATTTTATTCTTATTTATTTGGATGTATTCTCCACTATCTTTATCGCCAAGATCAGTTTGTCGTTAAATGAAAGTGGATATGAAAGTTATTAAGTACGCCAGCTAAGAATAATTTTTATATTCTAAATATTGCTGTTAAAAAATTCATCAAAAAAATGTTGTTATAATTAGAATGTAGTTTTGTGTTTATTTTATATTTAAGTTTCAATTTTTCTATTGAACACAATATACATCTAATCCTGCCTAAGAATTTAGATCATGCATTTGAAATTTGAATATTGTTTATTTTTTTGCAGTCTTTTTTTTGTTTAATATCATTTGGTTTGTCTTTTTTTTATGTGTATGCAGAGACCCACGAAATCTAAATCTCAAATTAGCAGCATCTGAAAGTTTAGCTTTTGGAAGCTATAAATTGATTTAATTTTGTTTTGGTTTTATTGATGTTAAAAGTTTTTAAAGAGTTATTTTCTTGGAAGCTTGCAAAAAAATTTCTCAACAGAAGTGGTTTTAGGCTCGCTTCTTTCTGCAATTCATTATTTTTAGTGGCCCTCACATCAGGTTGCACAAATTGCATTAGTGATAGAAGCTCTCATTCTTGTATTTTTTTATTTTATCAATTTTTAAGTACATCAGATAAATTAATAGGACATTGAAATTTTATTTGCAAATAAATGCCAACAAATCGATGAATAAAAGACCATATGAAAAAGATAAGTTAATTAAACACGCGGAATCATATTAAAAAATGTTGTTACTATAGTGTTAGATTTACATAATGTCATATTGGCTATAATAAACTTTTAAAAATTATTTTAGCTAAGTCTTGAAAATTAAAGAACTTGTTTTATAAATTGAAAATTTTATACGTACTGAAAAACGAAAAAGAAGGATACTCACTGTAAAAATAAAATGTTGTTAACAAATCTCATGAGGCTGGATAGTAATAACAATGATTGTAGCTAGAGTTAAAAAGTAAATAATAGCGGTGATAATAATACAAGTATGATATAATAATATTGATAATTAATAACATAAATTTTTGGTTGAAGTAATAAGAAATTAAGAAAACTAATTTGAAAAGAAAATAGAGTGGTAAAAATTTAATGTGAATTGAAAAAATCTTCATTCTTGATTTATTTTAGTTCAAAGATAAATAAATATAATTAATTGAATGACAAAATGGGAAAAAAAATTTTAAAAATAAAAAGTTAAGTATGAATAAATTTAAGTTCAAGAAATCTCATGAAATCAATTGATCCCAAAAAAAAAGGGAAAAAGATAATTCAATATAAAAAGATTAAGAAAGTTTTAATTTTTTGTTAACAAATTATAATTATTTAAATGATAAATAAGTATAAATGTGAACAAAGGTTAAAATCTCTAATATAGATTCATGATCAAATCTCCTAAAGTAACGAATAATGTCTCAACTAAAAAAATATATTCCAGGGCCATAAGTTTTGTAACTTGTAGAAATCAATTGTACAATCAAAATATTTTAAAAATAACTTAGTAATTTAAAAGAGTACAAAAATAGCGTTGGACATAAGCATATATACATTCTTATTATATTTAACTATAAATCTCATGAGGCATGATAGTAACATTATAAATAAATAATAATACTACTTATAATAACATGACTTCATTGCTGAAGTTTTGTGAAACTAAAGAAACTATTTTGAAAAGAAAACAGAGTGGTAAAACTTTATATGAATAAAGTTTTTTGATAAATTTTTTTAAAAAATATAAATAATTAGAATTAATTGAAATGGTAAAATTTAATGAAAATAAATAATTAGAATTAATGAAAATAAATGCATAAATTTATTTTAAATATAACTAGATACTATTAATTAAAATGATAACATGGGAATAAATATGTATAAAGATTAAAAGTTAAGTTCAAAAGATCTCATGAAGTAATTGCCAGGGGGGGGGATTGGGGAAGGGACTTATATTATGGACTTAAAATGTTGAAAAAGATAAAGGGTTACAATTAAGATTTTTCAGTATTATATGGTAAATTGATATTTGTTAAAAATAAGGGGTGCGAGCATAATTCATCTTATTGATATTATTTTTATTTTAAAAAATATTATTATTATTATTATTATTATTATTATTATTATTATTATTAGTTAAAAAAAGACTTGGAACATGCACAATAGTGTTGGAATATAATGAAAATAATGGGAACATAAAACTATGATAAGGTGTAAAAGATTATGAATAGCTTAACCTAAAAGTGGGAATATTTTAATAAAAAGTTGAAAATTATAACAAAAATCAGGAATTTATAAAATAAACTTCACACAAAATAGTGGAATATATAAAAAAGAGTAGGAATATGTAATAAAAAAAATTGTGGCAATAAAGTGGGAATTAATAAACAAAAAGTGGGGGTACTAAAAATAAACTTGAAATATCCACAAAAAATATTCGAATTCAATGTTAAAGACTAGGAATATAGAACCAAACAATGGTGGCAAAAGGAGTGGAAGAGCTCAACCTAAAAGTTAGAATGATTTAGCAAGAATTTGATAAACTTCAATTAGAAGTCAGGATATAAAAAATGAACTTGAAACATCCACAAAACTATTGAAATTAAATTAAAGAAAAGCAGGAATATAGAAAAAAATATGGTGGGAAAAAGAGTTAGAGGTTAACTCAAAAATTGGAATAACTTACAAAGAAATTGATAAATTCTAATGAAAAGTAAGGATCTTAAAAATAAACTTGAAATATTCATCCAAAATATTAGAATTTAGTAAAAGAGTAGTAATACAAAACCAAAAAGTAGTGGGAGAAACAGTTGAAGAGCTCAACTTAAAAGTTGTATGTATTTATCAATAGTCTAATAAATTCTAATAATAAGTAAAGATCTAAAAAATAAACTTGAAACATCTACGTAAAATATTGGAATTCAATTAAAAGAGTAGGAATATATAACCAAAAACGTGGTGGAAACAGGAGTTGAAGATCTTAACCCAAAAGTTGGGAAAGAATTATAAAAAATTTGATAAACAGAATAGTAAGTAGGGATCTAAAAAATAAACTTGAAACATCTACACAAAATATTGAAATTGAATGAAAAGAGTAGAAATATTAAACTAAAAGATCTCATGAAGTAATGAAGATAAAAAGTAAAAAATGGACTTAGATTATAGACTTAAAATGTTGAAAATGATAAAGGGTTGCAATAAAAAAAATTTAGTGTTATGTCGTAAATTGATATTTGTTAAAATAGTAAGAGGTCAAATATAATTCACCTTATTGATATTGTTGTTATTTTAAAAATTAATATTATTATTAGTTAAAAATAGGATCTGGAACATGTACCTATAGCATTTGAATATAATGAAAATAATGTAATATAAAACCATTATAAGTTATAAAAGAGTAAAAACAACTTAACCTAAAAGTAGGAACAATTTACTCAAAAGTTGAAAAATTAAAACAAAGAGCAAGAATTTATAAAGTAAGCTTAGAACATTACCCAAAATATTGGAATACACTTAAAAGAGTAGAAATATGTAACCAAGAAATCGTGAAAATAAAGTGGGAATTGATTTTCGGAAAGTAGGGATACCAAAAATAAATTTGAAATATCTACCTAAAATATTAGAACTTAATGCAAAGAGTGGGAATGTAGAGCCAAAAAACAATGGAAAAAAAGGAGTAGAAGAGCTTTACCTAGAAGTTGGAATGAATTGACAAGAATTTAATGAATTCCAATGAGAAGTAGAAATTTAAAAAATAAACTTGAAATATTTACTCAAATGTTGGAATTTAATAAAAAGAGTAGGAATATAGAATCAAAATGTGTTTGGCAAAAAAGTTTAAGAGGTTAACGCAAAAGTTGGAATAACTTACAAAGAAAATAATAAATTCCAATGAGAAGTAATGATTTTAAAAATAAACTTGAAATATCCATAAAAAATGTTGGAATTTAATAAAAAAAGTAGAAATATAGAAGCAAAAAGTGGTGGAAACCACAGTTAGAGAGCTTAACTTAAAAGTTGTAATTACTTATCAATAATTTGATAAATTCCAACCGTAGGTAGGAATTTAGAAAAATAAACTTGAAACATACACTCAAAATATTGGAAATCAATTAAAAGAGTAGGAATGTAGAATCAAAAAGTGGTGGAAATAAGAGCTGAAAACTTTAACCCAAAAGTTGGAAAAGAGTTATCTAGAATCTAATAAATCTAACAGCGAGTAGGGACTTAAAAAATAAACTTAAAATATCCACACAAAATGTTGGAATTCAATGACAATAATAGAAATATAGAACTAAAAAGTGGTGGAAACAAGAGTTAAAGAACTTAAGCTAAAAGTTAAAATGACTCATTAAGAATTCGATAAATTATAACAGTAAGTAGGAATTTAAAAAATGAACTTGAAATATCTACATAAAATATTAGAATTCAATGAAAAAAGTCGGAATACAAAACAAAAAAGTAATGGGAACAAGAGTTAAATATTTTAACAAAAAAGTTGAAATGACTAACTAAGAATATGATAAAATGTAATGGAAAATAGGAATCTAAAAATTGAACTTGATATATCAATCAAAATTTTGGAATGTAATAAAAAGTGTGGGAATATAGAATCAAAACTTGGTGGAGATAAGAGTTAAGAAGCTTAACCAAAAAGTTGAAATAATTTATTAAGAATTTGATAAATTTTAATAGGAAGTAGGAATTTAAAACTAAACTTGAAATATTTACAAAAGATGTTGAAATTCAATAAAAAGAGTAGTAATATGGAACCAAGAAGTAGTGGAAAAGTGAATTGAAACAACTTATCAAAAATTAGATAAAGTCTAAGAGAATGTAGGAATATAAAAAATAAACTTGAAATTTTCACCTTAAAAGTTGTAATTTAATAAAAAAGTGAAAATATAGAACCAAAAATTGGTAGAAAATGAATTGAAATAACTTACCAAAATTTAGATAAATCGTAACGGAAAATAGGAATTTAAAAAGTAAACTTGAAATATATACTATAAATATTGAAATGTAACAAAATAAGTAGGAATACAATGATTTTATGACATATTTTGTACTATTTTTATAATTTTTATACTATTTATAAATTTAAAATTATTACAATCTTTTGCCTCATTTTTTTTACAATTTTATCTTTTATCTTTATTTTTTTATAATTTTTTCACATTAAAAATAAATAAAAATATAATTTTAATTTGCCTCATTTTTTTTTACAATTTTATCTTTTATCTTTATTTTTTATAATTTTTTCACATTAAAAATAAATAAAAATATAATTTTTATTATATTAACCGGTTAAAAACCGGTTATACCGGTTGGTGCATGCCGCTGTATGGAATACAGCGATGCATGGCAGGTTGACTCAATCAGTCAAAGGCCCTTGATTTTTGTATCTCATACAGCTAATTGAACAGTGAAAAGGAAATTTGAACAACTGATACCCTACCGGTTGTAAATATTATCTATGTTTGTTTAATTAATTTTTGTACCAGAAAAAAATATAAAAAGAGAGAAAATTTAATTACGAAATAGCTATTTAATAATACTATGTTCTTAATTAAACAAAAAAAAAAACGGCTAAAAAGCCCTATAACTCATTCATTTGAACCTCTCAGATATCTGTTGAAATGGAGTAGCAGTGGAAGCTAAAGTGTGTTTGATAAGTCGCAATTAATTTTGTAAAATTAGATGAAGTGAACAAGTGCTATAACCGCAAATATTTTGAACAGATTGGATGATATGAAAGAGAAAGAAATTAAAAAAAAAATTATGTGGACCCCTGTCCAACCAATAGCGAGGGAGTGAGTCAGTGGCACGCTTTTTTTTTTTTTTTTGAATTCTGTATACAGATATGGTTACAATTACAATTAATATTTACAATTAAACTATACATTTGGGACACTCCCCGCCATATATTTATCCACTGAAATACTGTCCAAATACTTTTTAAACCCTCTCAAATATTCGAGAACTGCCTACTCCACTCACATTTCGTAAGGGAGAGACTACCTACACTACTCCACTCACATTTCGTAAGGGAGAGACTACCTCTACTTAAATATTCGAGAACTGCCTACTCCACTCACATTTCGTAAGGGAGAGACTACCTCCACTCAATTAGATGATAATTGAGGGAGACTGAAATTAACCTCCATAATGCTTTTATAGAGGCTCGAACCCTTGCTCTCATAATTGTAAGTGCAAGGACTCTCCCATTAGACCAAAGACCCATTGATTCCAGTAGCACGCTTCTAATTGGTCAGTTTCGTGATAGAATTTGTATATTAGTGTAACAGTTGTTTTTCACTTGTCGTGTTGCTAAATTACTGGAATACGCACGTTGAGAAATTCATGACAGGAAAGAGATAAAGTGATGCTTTGCAACACGATGATATTCACTACATATAATGTGTGTGGTAAGTAGTCTCTCGAACTGTGTACGATTTCTTTTCTTGTTGCTAGTATACATGCATGCAACTTCAGAAGATGAGAGAATCCGGCAATTCTAGCTCAAGTTTCCGATGGTAATATGGACGAACAAAAACCATCAGTTTACAACTCCAAAATAAAAATATTGTTTAACACTTTATCAGCCCCATTATTCAATTTCAAGTACTTGAAGATCGCTCAGCCAGGCTCTTGAGGCTAAAATTCAAGCTTGATATATACATGATTTTAAATAATCGGAAGTTGATTTATATTTATATTTATAATAAAAAATATTTTTTCAACAGGGATCTCTTACTTTATAAACAAAAGAAAATACACATTTCAATATTTATAGTGTATATTGTCCTATAGTGTATCAAAATCCATATTTTTTTTAAATTGGTCCCTTATGTTTAGTGAGGAAAAAAAAGAGAAAAAGGAGAGTGGAGGGGTTATTTTTAGTTTTTAATCTCATATCCTTAACTTCCAAGGGTGGGGGAGAATAAATAGAAAAATGGGGCAACAAATTAGGAAGGACTTCTCCATGATTGAGATTATTTTAGGGGAAATTCCATCTTCTTATCAAAAGATATTGGGGAAAAACTTAAACCTTTAGAAAAAATCCTTGGGGGAAGGAATAAAGGAGAGGAACAACTCTCCTTCTCAAGGGGGATTCTTTTATTATATTTATATGCGATTATTTCTTCATTTAAAAAATTAGAAATTATTTATTTTATTGTTTTTCCAAAAAGGCTCAATTACTGACTTGAGCGTAAGAGGATTCACGTTGGAAAAACTTTCGGTGCCTCTTACCATTTTCTGTGATTTCAGGTGTTCATGGATTATTCATTGGCGGTCAAGGGGCATCCTTAATGATTGGGAAATGGCTTCCCCACCAAATAAATTTAATGCTGATGCAGGAATTTGATATCAAGCTGCTAACTAAATCAATTAAATTTCGACGTCAATACCTTATGTTAACAAAATAAGAGATTATAATGATTCTATATGTATTTTTGAAGGATTAATAACAAATGAAATTAATTGTTAGTCATATAATCAAGTTTCAACACTACTAGAAAAATACTAAATAATGATAGAAATTTTATGACATATATCATTGTGTCACGAATGTATCATAAAAATATGATAGATTCGTGACATATATTCATATGTCCAGAATCTATGACATATTCATGACTTATAACTTAACCGATATAAATAAATGATATATATAAGTCATGCTTAAGTTTTGTGAACTTAAAAGACTTCAAAACGGTGTCGTTTAAATTAACCACACCATTTAAACGGCACCGTTTTGTAAGATTTAAAACATATCAACACTTTAGCCAAATTTTGGCTAAGTGTTGAATAAATCCCTTTCTCTCTCACTGGCTACTGCAACCTAAAATCGATGAACTCTGAGCCTCTCTCTAAAACACCGTATAGAACCCTAAGCCTAAGTCTCACATTCGAAACTGACGAAGCTGAGAAAGTTCCCCGTATATCAGAACGACAGTGAACTGCCTCTGGCCCTACGGACCCATAAAAAATCTTGTATTCCTGCTCTTTCCCTTCATTAATTTTTTGTAATATTCCATCCTTTTCACTTTAATAACTCAAAAGCTTCCCTCTGTTTCAATCGAAAGAAAACCTTAGCTTAAACTAAGCGAAACATTTACATATCCGAGCTCTAGTTCAAATTCCCTCCTTCAATCGAAATAAAATGCAGTCACAAAACCCTAATTCACCACACCAATTTATCACTTCTCAGCATTCATTTAAACCCTACCTCGCGGTTTAATGTCATTCAATACAATTGCAGATGCCGTTTCAACTTGTCATTAAGTTAACACCATTCAATTCTCTACGGTAAGCCTTAAACCTAACAACTATGAATAATTGTTCTATGAATAATTGTTCACAATAATTGTCTTTACCTCACTGTTTTTGTTGTAAGAGATCTATAATTGATCTTGGCATATTGCTTTCCAGTTCTCATGCACTCAGGTTACTGTCGTCCCATTGCATCTCCTACTTCATCTACTTTTCAAGAGTTGCGTGCCACAATCTGGCTTTTATCTCCACAAGATTGTGAGTGAATATAATGCCTCTAAATTTTCTTTATACATATTGCTAATGCTGAATAATATACTGTAGCTACTGTTATATTCTACTTTGTCTATGTATATTCTGTTCCATATAAAAATCTTATTCAACTTTAGCTGTTCATGATCAAATGTCACATGTATGTCTCTAACCGATGTTTAAAGGTAGAGCAACTATGCTGAGTTTGAGCTTACAATGGGTGAAAAGGAAATTGAAATTGATGTTTTGCTATTTTTCTAACTTTCCAAAGTATTTTAGCTCTTGACTTTTCTTTGGACTTGATGGTTCTAGATTGTGTCTAGATTTCTTAACTTGTTTCCAACACCTCGTGCCAAATCAAAGCACACTCCTCATGTGTGCGTTCATAATTAGTAAGAAAAATGTGTTTGGATAGACAGCCGTAAGCAATTTAGGAGCCAATTTTGTCTTTGTTTGCAGAATTATTCATCTTTATGTTTGTCATTGGCTTTCAACCCAATAATAGTGCTCAAAGAGTTGGGCCTGAGTTATTGACTGAAGCATTTTTGGAAACTGATTAATTTTTCTTTATTTAACTAGTTGTAACTTATATGGTTTTTAACAAGCCTAACCTCCACTAGTTTTGCTAGGTTACACGTCTGAACAAAGAAATAATGCATGTTCCCATGCTTATGGGGCTAGAAGTGGTTGCAGTTATCGTGTTGAGAGGTGTTGCATTGTGAAGATGACAAACTAGTTATCTTTACCTTTTTTTAATTCAGATGTCTTGTTAATTATGCTTTATTTTTTTGTTAAAGATTGGATGGTTGCATGAATTGATGGAGTTGGAGTTCAATCAATAATTCTAATTTTTTTGGACTTAAAAGGCCTTTTTCTTTTATATAAAAACTTGGCAGAAATTGAATACTTACAGGTTGTTTCACACTTTTTAATAGTTATATATATATATATATATATATATATATATATATATATATATATATGAATTGTTGTTTTCTATATTGCAGAAAGGAGGTGGAACCATTGACCTGGAGCCTTGTTTTACTCAACTACAGTAAAGCCTACCCTCGCTTCCATGGTGGTGGAATGGACATTGACTACTAGGGCTGCAGCAGCGGTTTTTTTTTTTTTTTTAAAAGGAAAGGGGGTGGGCAAGCCCAAATCAATTTTTACCCCCCTCCCACCCCCAAGACTCGAACCCGAGTCCACACAAATGAGGGGCGACAAATTGCACTGCCAACCAACTCGACTACGCCCTTGGGGGCGTAGGGCTGCAACATCGGTTATTTTAGGTCTATTTTGAGTTTTGTTGTCATTTATTTGGCTATGTTAGGTTGTTAAGAGTGAATTTTGATATGTCAATAAAATGTATAATTGTTTTGGCTAGAGCTTGTAATTAGATTGGTTTGGTTTTGGTGCTTCTCTGATGGAACATTGCTTTTTTGGAAATTTTGAATGTAATATGTGACTACATTTAGTTTAATTGAACACTGCATCTAGTCTAATTATTAGAAGTGTGAATCTAGTGGTATTTGGTTTGGTTTATTTGATATTCTCCAGAATTTCATTTGCATATGGTTTTGTTGCATATGTTTACTTGCATTTAATGGCAATAGCAGAATGTGTTTGGTTTTGTGGCATTTAATAGCAGTTTGATCTGTTCTTGGTGTTGATTTAAGATTGTTCCTATTGTGCTAATGTTAATTCCAGGTGCTTGAATCAGCTAGTGTTGCTGGTTTACTCAGGTGGTGTTGCTAGTTGATTCAAGTGGCTGACTCAAGTTATTCATTTAAGAATTGTAACTATAATGTTAAAAAGCAAATTAAGAATTAATGAAGTATTCTTTTCACTATAATTGTTATAGTTATTTTATTTCATAACTGAATCATAATATGTGAAACTTGTGAATGGATTTGAGAATTATTATATACGAATTTTTTTGTATATATATAGATAGATTTTGCTATTTATATAATAATTTAAAGAATGCATTTCAATTCCCATAATATATATGTGTGTGTGTGTGTAAAAAAAATTGGCCCCAATTTCAATAATTCCAACCAAACAATTTCAAACAATATCTTAATGAAATTTCGTTATTTTTGATAAATTTAACAAAATAATTTTTAGGAATTAATATTTAATTAAAATAATTAAATAATTTTATTATTTCAATTAAAAATTTCATGTTTATATGACAGGCAACAGTCATGAATGGGAAATATTTATGACAAATATTAATCATGGATGAAAATTTTTTATCAAAATAACAATGACAAAATCATGATAGATAATACGTCATGCATAACATGACATATTATCTATCAGTCATCTTGTTTTCTTGACACCGAAATCAATGACGGTCAATCAACTATCATGCCATAGGGCAGATGACGGGTTATAACCGTCATAAAGGCCTTTTTTTTCTAGTAGTGCAATTTACACGTAATGGACTTCATAAATTGTTAGAAAAGAAAATTCATATAGAAATGAGAAGAGAGAGGATTAAGAAATAAAAGGAGACCTAGGTAAATTTAAAAAGACAAGAAGAAGAAGAAGAAGAAGGGGAAAATGAGGACAGAGAAACCTTTTGATTTTACTACCAAGAGTCTATTAATCCCTTTAAAAGAAGTAAGGGTCCATGTCATCTGGATCCTCAAATGGGAGGGAGATTTTGCAATGTGTGGCTATAAAAGAAGGGAAGAATGAGGACAAAGAAACCTTTGATTTTAGGAATATCTCTTTATTTGAGTTCTATTAAGTTTTTAAAGATTTTTTTCACGTGTCTTTTAATAATAGTGTATGGATAAGATTTGATTTCTTTATATATTTTATTTAATAACTGCCAATCAATAATTGAGTTATTTGCTCAGTACATGATCAGATCAGTAGAGAATCATTATTCTTGATTTTACTAATCTCTTTAAAAGATACAAGGGTCCATGTCGTATGTATCCTCGCCCAAAATAATCAAATAAGAGGGAGATCTTGCAATGTGTGGCTATAAAAGAATTAAGGTGCTATTTGTTTTTTAATTTATAATCTAAATTTAACTTTTAATTTTTCAGTCTTTTAATTTATTGTGAGACATTTTATCTGAATAGAAAAAGTAAAAAAAAAGTCTACCTTTATCTGAAGTCTGAAATCTAAATGGAAAATTTTAATTTCAAATCTCAAAAATACCCATAATAATTCATGTATTTATTACATTATGTATAAACCTAAAATTTTTTATATTATCCTTGAAGTTATTTTTTTTAATTACTTTGAATTTTTATTCACAAGGTGACAATATAAAACCAAAATATTGAATAAATTAGATTATATCCATTGTGAAGAATTAAAACTAAAATAACAGTGTTGACTTTATAATGAAAAGTTGATATTATAATCATATCTTTTCTTATAAAATTAAATTAAGAAACAATGATACTACTTTTTTTAATGCTATCAAGCTACTCAACATGTTAAATTTCTAAATTTGAAGAATAAATATATGCGTGATATAAAGGGATATTTATGTTAAACTACTGGCTCTTAAATTTTTCTATTCAGATGATGTAAAAAAAAAAGTACTAAGCATATTATTAAGATAATGTCATTTAATCTATCTAGATTTCAGCTAAATTCAGACTTTTTCAGATTTTAGACAAAAAAATAAATGCAATCTAAGTCTATAAATATGCACGAGCATGAAGGCATCATCGAAGCACAAGAAGCTACAGCAAAGAAACAACTCCTTAATTTGTAGCAACCTTAAATGCCTTTAGAAAGCAATAGAAATTAAATACGCGTCTTTTCAAGTTTCAGCCTCTCCTAATAAAGTTATCTAAACAAATGCCGAGAAAGAATCTACTCCTCGTTCGGCAAATTTTCATCCTACCATTTGGGGGGATTATTTCCTTTTATGTACTAGTAACTTCAAGGTAAAATGACTCTTTAATAGTACTCTACTCTAAAGCAACTTAATACTAGTATTGCATATTTACGTTAATTACGTATAGTTTTCTTCCTCTATGGATAGCTTCATCTCTAAATTTAATTTCTTCCTCAGGAAAGTGGTGATGCTAGCGTAAAGCATGAAGAGCTGAAGGAAGAAAATAGAACGATGATGAGAGCTGATATCAACAAGCCTTCGCAGACTAAACTGGATTTGATTGATGAAATTCAGAGTTTAGGAGTGTCTTATCATTTTGAAAGTGAGATTGATGAAATCTTGGGAAAAATACATGAGGCTAACCAAGACTGTGATCTTGGCGATGATGAAAATGATCATGAGCTCTATTATATCTCTTTTCAGTTTCGATTATTTAGACAAAATGGCTATAAAATTTCCGTTGGTATGTCTTTTTTCTCACTAATTCCTCTTGTTCAATATCTTGTACTTCTCAAAAATTAAAGAAAAGAAATCTTGCAAAATGTTTTCATCTTCATCCTTCATCTAATTTTCGGGAACTGAAGCTGCAGCTCTTGCTGTATATATGTGTTATGTCACTTAATTTCACTTGCCTTTATGGTTATTTTAGTAACGGATGATATTTATAGAAACTCACATAAAGAAAACTGTAAAAGAGAGTGAGTTCCACTCTAATTATTTCAAATGGCTCCAAGGCCTAATTATATATATATTTCTCTAATTATCGATACATGCAATTTTTGTTTATCCACTTAAAAACTAGCATTTGCTTATCTTTATTTGAGCATAAGAAGAAAGACATTGAAAAGAAATTCAAAATTCTCATTTACATATTGTTAGTTATTGCTGTAAAAAGAAAAATTACATGAAATTTGTTAATGTGTGGTGAAGCAGATGTCTGTAACAGGTTCAAGGACAGCAATGGGAACTTCAAGTCTTTCCTTAAAAAGAGATAATCGGGGAATGTTAAGTCTGTATGAAGCTGCACATCTCAGGGTACATGGAGAAAATATACTTAATGAAGCACTTGCTTTCACTGTCACTCACCTTGAGTCATTTACAAGCCAATCCAACACTCAACTTGCGGCTCAAGTCAATCGTGCCCTCAATCGACCTATTCGCAAAAGCTTACCAAGGCTAGAGGCAAAACACTACATGCCAATATATCAGAAAGACCCTTCACACAACAAAGATCTATTAACCTTTGCCGTGTTAGATTTCAACTTCCTTTGGAAACAACACCAAGAAGAACTCAAATATATCGTAAGGTTTGAACGATTTTAGGGCTCATATGTTAACGTTTTTGGCTTAATTTCTTTAAATAATAATTTTTTTTGAACATATTAGGTGGTGGAAAAATTTTGATGTTCCCAATAAACTACCTTTCATAAGAGACAGAGTGGTGGAGGGCAATATCTGGATTTTGGGAGTATAATTTGAGCCAAAATTTTTATTGGCTAGAAAAATTCTAGCCAAAGTGATATTAATGTCTTCAATTATTGATGACATTTATGATGCTTATGGTACAATAGAAGAACTTGACCTTTCGCCACAGCAATTGAGAGGTCTAATATGATCAAATTTTCACATTTTGTATATTTCTTAACAAAATTAAACTTTTTTAAACTTGTGATAATGATTGATTAATATCTAATATGAAATGTTGTGGTTTATAATTTTGTTTTCCAGGTGGGATATCAGTGCTATAGATCTGCTTCCTGAGTACATGCAGTTGTACTATAGGACTCTCCTGGATGCTTACAGCGAATTTGAGAAAGATTTGGCCAGCAAAGGAATGTTGTACGGCCTACCTTTTGCTAAAGAATCAGTCAGTTCGTTTCAATTGTTGTGAAAGCTGTGTAGCAAATATAACTTTCCTCCCTCACTTTAGCAAGTGTTGCGCAAAATAAATCTTTCTTTCCTATTTTATCCTTTGTTAATTTTTTTAAATAATTTCTTAGATGAAGACTTTGGTGAGAAGTTAAATTATCGAAGCCAGATAGTGTGACCAACAATATCTACCGACAATGGAGGAATACATGTGCGTTGCACTACTTTCATGTGGCTACTTACTGTTATCAACGTCTTCATTTTTGGGAATGGAAGATATTGTAACAAAAGAAGCCTTTGAATGGGTATTTGGCAACCCTAAAATCGTTCAGGCTTCCTTAGTAATTAGCAGACTCATAGATGACATTGTCTCTCATAAGGTAGCATGAACTAAATCATTTATTATTTAATGCTCTTTATTATTATTCTATTTTTAAATGACCATTATATATGCGAATGTTATGCAGTTTGAGCAACAGAGAGGACATGTTGCCTCAGTTGTTGAATGCTACATGAAGCAGCATGAAGTTTCTGAGGAAGAGGCAGTTAAATTGTTTCGGGAGAAAGTTGGAAAGGCGTGGAAAGATATAAATGAGGAGTTCATGAGACCACCTGTTTTTCCTATGCCTTTGCTTGAACGGGTTCTTAATCTTGCTCGTTTAATGGATGTGCTGTACAAAAATGATGATTCCTATACAAATCCTCACTTGATGAAAGATCATGTAGCCGCATTGCTAAAGGATCCTGTTTTCTTTGAAGATTAGTTTTGCTAATTATATGTTGTCTATAACTCTCCCTTGGATTCTCGGTGCTCGTTATTATTTGTGTTTTGTTTTGACTTGCCTGCTTTATTTTTAAGAGGAGTAACGTTTATTTTGTCCCGACTAAGTGTCATTTTCTTTGTACTTCATAATAAAATTCTCGCAAATACAGCAGAAGTTTACCGTAAATTTAAAAAAAAAATAAAAAGAAGAAGAAGAAACAATGTTGGTGATATGGTCAGCTTTGATCATCTTAGAAATGGCTTTAAGTAGGCCACATTTGCTATATTTGAAATTGTTGGGCTGCGGAAGCGTCACTTTTGTGGTCGAATACCACTTGCGTGCAAATGAGGAATCCATACTGATGTAGATTAGGAATCGTTATTGTTGAGTACTAGAAAGTGTGTATTTATAATGGATAAAATCATCATTTTACACTCCAAGTCTCACTAACATCCCTATTTTTATGTCTTTAAGTCCCTTGTAATTTAATTAGGTATGTTTTATTTTAATTAAGTATTTTATGTATTTTAGGGGATATCATGGTCAATTCACAATAAACGAGAGATCAGATGGAAAAACGGACAGCACTTTTGAACTCAGGACAGTCGAAAACCTTAGGAAGAGCATAAAAAGAAAAATGATCTTTGTTCACATATACTGATGATCTTGTTCACACATACTGATGACGGTTGATATATACGATCGTTGACACGACATTTTCACAAAGACTGCTCACCCGCATCTTTGTATCCGACGTGGATCGCATGCGATGACGTGGCACTATACGATGACGTGGCGGCATTTGATTGGACAAATGATGTGGCATTGACCGCTTATGTGGCATTGACTGATTATGTGGCGTTGACTGATGACGTGTCACGAGCTTATTGGACCAAAAATGTTGACCGGTGACGTGGCAGAATGTTAGTGGACGGAAAAAAACGTGTGTACGGTACATGCATATACACAGAATAAGAGCCCTGATGATGTGTTCCATCCAATAGGAACTTGCCACGTGGCGCAATCCTGAGCGTCCAAATTGTTTTAATCCGATGGCCATGATTTACTCAGTGTATCTATAAAAAGGGGGCTCCCCCCCCTAATTTGACACCCCAGAATCCATTTTTGGACTCCATTTTCTGTAATTCCATCTCCATCTTGTATTTTCTACGTATTTTAATAAAATTCCTATTTTACCCTAGTTCAAATATGAGTGGCTAATTTCCTTTCAAGCTTGGGTTGAAGGTGAAGTCTCAACATGCTCCATGGGCTTAATTTGGTAAATTTACTTTTTCTTCCCCTTTAATTTATGTGGTTGTTTTGACTTTTCGTAGACAGATAGTAATAATCTTGTCTGGATATCGGCTGGAATAACCGCCTTCCTAGGCAAGGTTATTACTATTTGGCACGGGAAGCCCTTAGCACCATATCTATTAGAGTGTGGTTCATGATGAGTGGAAGTTCCCCCTTCATGATTTAATTGGTACTAATAATGAATGTTAAGCCGATAATGCATGTTGAGACAGACCCGGAGATCCAAGCATTTCATCCAAATAGTTTATTCCTACAGCTTTAATTTAAATTAATATATTGCCTACTTCATTGTCATTATAAATCCAATCATCCACTTAGAAAATTAATTCTAAAAGCAATTAAAATCCACCTCCTCGTAGGATCGACACTCGTCACCATTAATCTATTTTACAATAGATTCGTGCACTTACGAGTTCAATAAAATTTGCACAACAAGTTTTTGGCGCCGTTGCCGGGGAGGTAAGTATTTTAATTCATAGAATTTTTTTTTAATTTCTTTATTTATTAATTTTTAGTTGTTTCCTTGTAATATTTTTATTATTATTATAAAAAAAAAAGAAAAGAAAAAAAAAGTGAATTTACATTTTCAAGTAAATATTATTTTCTTTTGTTTTTTAAATTTCTGTAATTTAATTTTCATGTTATTTTTATTTTTATTTTTTTTATTTTGTTAAATCGGCAGGTTCAACCGCCTAATAATTTATTTTAATTTGTTTCACGTATTTTGTTTTCTATATATAGCACTTGAGTTGTTTTTATAGCAAATTGTAACAGCGTGATAAGGTTAGTATCGTAATTTCTCCCTTTCCTTTATCTTTATTAATTTTGTTATTATTTTTTTTATTTTTATTATTTGCATGCATGGTCGAAGGTCACAATTACCGAATATTGAGCCTATAGACTTTGAATTAGAAAAAACACTTCGCACACACAAGCACGTTACAATTAAAAATAAATTTGAAATGGATTTGCAACCAGCACCACAAGAGAGGCCATTTAAGGACTACTTCAGTCCCTTAGCTAACTTGAGCACATCATGCATAAGATACCCAAATGTAGCTGCTAGAAGTTTTGAATTAAAACCTAGTGTGCTAAATTGTCTCCCAACATTCTATGGCCTAGAAAATGAAGATCCATATAATCATCTGAATGATTTCCATGCTATTTGTCAAACTTTTAAATATGAGAATTTTTCAGATGATGATGTTAAGCTTAGATTATTCCCATTTTCTTTAAAGGATAGAGCTCGTTCATGGTTCAATGCATTGCCTGCTAATAGCATTACATCATGGGAACAAATGGTAACAAAATTTTTGAATAAATATTTCCCAGTACATAAAACCAATGCTTATTCGCAGGAAATTTTGAGTTTACCCAAAGAGAAGACGAGCAATTTTTCGAAGCATGGGAGCGATTCAATGGGCTACTCCTAAAGTGTCCACATCATGGATACGAAAAATGGCACCAATGCCAATACTTTTTGGAGGGATTATTACCAAATGTGCAAGAATGGCTAATGGCAACAAGTGGAGGAGAGCTAATGTTAAAAAGTGCATAAGAGATTTGGGATTTCTTCCAGCGACAAGCGGATAATTCCCAACAACGGAGTCGTTCACTTAGGAGTACTAGAAGAGTTAAGGGAGTAAATGAGGTTTACATTGGCGGGCCAAGTTCAGAAATTAAAGAAGTCAAAGACATAGTTGAAGGTCTTTCCCGACAAATAGCATCGTTAACAGCTGCTAAATTAACAGAACCACATGACAAGGACTCATACTCAGATCAAGCCAATGCCATAGATGTAATGAGAAAGCCATCAAACTACAACCCTTACTCCAACACATATAATCCTGGATGGAGAGACCACCCCAATTTTTCATGGTCTCAAGGATTCCAATGAGAATGGACTCTCAAAGCTCGGCTCCACTCCACCAATGCAACCAATTCCTCAAAATCCTCAAGCCTCTCAACCACCATTTAGACCATATAATCAGAACCCAAACCATTCTCAGCCTAGACCATGGGAGGATGCATTTCAGAATTTCAAGAATCTTATTCACTCCAAAATCGAGCAACAAAACCGCACCATTGATGAACTACGAAATGAGATGAGAGCGGGTTTCAACTCACAAACCCAATCAATTTCAAACCTTGAGAAAATGGTGGGACAACTTGCTTCGTCGATTCGGACCTTGGCAATGATTGTTGAGAAAGGTAAATTCCCAAGTCAACAAAGGCCTAATCCTAAAGGAGTGCATGAAGTAAGTACCGATTCACCTCAAATAGCATGGAGAGGTCAAAGCCGTCATGACCTTGCGAAAAAGAGAAGAAGTCGACAACAAAGTGGAGATGCCGGTACCAAAAACAACTCAAATTGTACCGGTAAATGAAGAAGACTCATCATCAGAGGAGAAAAAAGAAACCAACCCACGAGAATACGTTCCAAAAGCTCCATTTCCCAGAAGGTTAGCTAAAGCAAAAAAGGGAAAATCTACAAGTGAGATTTTTGAAATCTTTAAACAGGTAAGTGTTAACATCCCTTTGCTTGATGCTATAAAACAAGTGCCATCTTATGCCAAGTTTCTTAAAGACCTTTGTACTAAAAAGAGAAACATTCATGTTCAAAAGAAGGCATTTTTAACAGAAAACGTGAGCTCTATACTCCAACACAAACTTCCTCTAAAATATAAAGACCCAGGCTCCCCCACTATCTCATGTAGTATAGGGAACCACACAATTGAGAATGCTTTGTTGGACTTAGGAGCTAGTGTAAATCTGTTGCCTTACTCAGTATTTGTGAAACTTGGACTGGGAGAATTACACCCAACTCCAGTGGTGTTACAACTTGCAGATCGGTCCATGAAAAAACCTCGTGGTATTGTGGAGGACGTGCTTATACAGGTAGATAAGTTTTATTTTCCTGTTGATTTCATCGTAATTGACACTCAACCAGTCCAGGATTCAAGGAAGCAGATCCCCATTATCTTAGGACGACCTTTCTTGGCAACTGCCGATGCTCACATTCAATGCAGGACTGGAAATATGCAGTTGTCCTTTGGCAATATGACGATGGAGCTAAATATCTTCAACATCGCCAAACAACCTCCCAATACAGATGATGAAATTGTTGATGTGGATTTAATCGAAGAATTAGTTGATAATACTTTTCTTTCAAATCTTAGTGATGACCCTTTACAAACATGTTTAACTCACTTTGGTTTGAATTTTGATATTGACAGATCAATAGATGAAGTTAACGCCTTACTCGATTCAGCACCATCCATGGACATTAACAAATGGAAGTCAATAGTGGAACAACTAGTACCATCAGAGAAGAAAGCGAGTCCATCATCACAATCACCAGGAACTTGAGCATTGCGCATCTTGGGCAATGTAAGAAATTCAACTTTGACATGCAGCAAGCTAACTTAGAAAGAAAATCACAACTGGTAGAACTTGAAGAAAGTCGTAATGATGTATACAAAAATGCCAAGATTTACAAACAGCGAATGAAAGTCTTTCATGACAAGCAAATTATGAGAAAATCTTTCACACCAGGTCAGAAAGTACTTTTATTCAATTCTCGCTTGCGCCTATTCCCAGGTAAGTTACGCTATCGATGGACTGGTCCTTTTATAGTCCACACTGTTTTTTCATATGGAGCAGTTAAAATTAAGGATCCAAAGAACGGTGTAATTTTTAAAGTTAATGGTCAAAGATTGAAGCCATATCTAGAGTACCAACCACGTGAAAAAAGGCACCGAAATAGATTTGAGTGACCCACCAAATTTAAATTAAGAATTTTTCTTATTTATTTCTTCTTTTCGGTGATTTAAATTTTTGTGAAAGTGTGTTTATTTAATCATTCAGTTTTTTTTATCACTTCTAATTATGTGTTCCTCAACTAGACAGTTCCTCTTGAACATTCTCGAGACAACTTCAACGTGTACAATCTCATCCGAGAAGTCGATACGATTTTGTAAAACGATCGTATTTGGAAGCTACAACCTCCGAGTTGGTATCCCACGTTGAAGATCTAGAAAGACAACTCAAAAAAATTGAGGGAGGTATCAACAAAACCCAAATCGAACTTGAGGAAAACTCGATAAAGAGGACAATTGTGAGATTATTATTTTTCTTTTCTTTTCTTTTCTTTTCTTTTTGTGTGTTCTCTAGTTTGTTACCCCGGTTAAGTGGCGGATAACGGTACTCATTCGTGACAATCAAAGTCGGTTACTTTAGTTTCCCATAATAACTAATATTCGAGAAGAAGGTATGGACATGTAAACGCGATTCTAGGAAAGCTTCACAAGCGATTTCCTTTCACTTCCTCGAGAATGCCCTCCTTACGATCTATAAAGCTCGGTCCGAACGCATGCGATTGCTTATGAGAAATAACGCCTCGCTGACATCCGTTGGTTAATCGAGGCCAAGGTACGTTTGGCGGTGAGTTACCTCCTAAATTTATTGTATACATGCCTGGTTGTGGTAAAGGAAATTACTCGAGAAAACGAAGAGCTGAAAAACTTCATGTTGATTGTCATAAGTGTGCCAGGATGAAATGCGATAAAAATCCTTGTTCTTTCGGAATGATGTCGATATCGGGAAGATAAGATTCAATTCATTAGGGATTGCTTGAATAAAGAGTCATTGGATGATATCATTTTGTCAAACGCATCCCTGTGTATACTTACAAAGAGCATTTCTCATTTTTTGGCCTTTTTTTCAGAAAGAGCTGGTACTATATAGTCTTGGGAATCTGAATATAAACGACCCTGTTTGCCAGTTTATAAGAAAACTGGATGGGAAGCCTATCCTCGACCCATAGAGGGCGTTCAAGCCGTTTCTGGACGTAAAACCAGAGGAAGATGTGAGCCACAATCACAACTACCTGTAAATATCCTTTTACTGTTGTTTTATTTTACTGTTGTTTTATTTCACTATTGTTTTATTTCACTATTGTTTTATCAATTACATTATTGTCTTTAATAATTGAGTGCTTTTTCTTTTACTATTTCCTTTTTGACTTTCGAGCCATGTGCTTTACACGTTAATTGACATAGACATACTACCTCCTATACAGCTGTAAATCATTGTCACCAAGATCCTTGATATATGATCATTTTCTTTTAGACTCAAAAATTATTTTTGAGAAGCATCCCAATGGCAGCTACTCCCAATAAACAATTCAAGAACATTTGTGTGCTCTCTGGATTTAACTATAGCAAGCATAAAGAGTTCGTTGAGGCAGCCATCGATCTTGGTCAACGAATAGCAGAAAGAAATTTGCATCTGGTTTATGGAGGAGGTGACCGAGGGTTATCAAAACTAGTCTCGTGTTGTTTATCTCAGAGGGAGCCAAGTGTTAGGCATCATCCCAAGAAGCCTCAAACCGTTGGCCTGTATGTCTGACTTACCAACTGGCGAAGAGTTAGTTGTCTCAGGTATACAAGAAAGAATAAGTGAAATGCTAAATCATGCTGATACTTTTATTTTTCTACCAGGAGATCTTGCAACTCTAGAGGCACTAATCACATTAGCATCTTGGGCCCATCTGAACATTCATCAGAAATCCATCGGTTTGTTAAATGTCAATAACTTTTATGATGGCTTCATCGCATTTCTTAACCATGCAATAAAAAATCATTTCATCCCTTTCACAGCGAAAAAAATCTTTATTTGTGCTCATACTGCTAACGAGTTAATTGATCTGTTACAAGCTTATAGACTAGAGCCAGATCCCAAGACCATTGTCTTGGAATAGCCAACTAATGATGGTAACAGTAGCCGTAGTAAGAAGTGCAAATTAGATTTAACTCTCTGCTTGTAAATATTTTCTTCTGTGATCCAGCACTCAGGTGATGTCTTCTAAACCCTATTCTCTTTTAAACATTGAGGACAATGTTCCGTTCAGGTTGGGGGGAGGGAATAGTTGACAATTGTAGAATATCTCAATCTTGGTGTAGTTTTTATTATTTTTTATTGTAGAAACTAACTGTGGCTAAATTTTTGAGTCGAAGATGGCTGAATATGGAGTGTAGTAACTTTAGAAACGCATCTTCTTATTATATATATATAAAAAAAAAGGCATTTTGTGTGATCTTTTCATAATTAGATGACATGATAACTTTCAAATTTTAGTATTTGTATTATCTTTGGTCTTTAGTTATGTTACACCATGTTTGTTACTCTACATGTTGATGTTGGAGACAAATATAAGTTGCTTGAAAGAATGCACATGTCATAATAATTTCCAAGTAAGTTTTTGAGCCTGTCATTTTTCTTGGAGAGTAACCCTTTTTGCCCATTCTTTATTCAGCTTAGCAGTTTATTGCTTTATACATTATCTCCAAATTTCTGTGAAAAAAAAAAAAAGTGTGTGTTGCCACATCTGAAGGTCCATCTAACTAGTAGATATGGAAGATTATTTAGAACCCTAAAAGATGACAGAAAGGCCATCTTTGGTCCGTTTGAACCTTTTTAGCCAACCCTATTAATATGTATCCATAGTTAACCCCTTTGAGCCTTAAAAAAAAAATAATAATAATAAAATAAAAATAAAGACTTTTTCTTTGGCAACCTATTATCTTGTCCCACTCCAATATGGCGTATCACCTTATATTTTGTATTTCTCACCACCCATTTATGTTTGAAAATAGAGATAATTTTGCATTCAAAAAAAAAAAAAAGGTGCAAAAAAAAAAAAAGAAAAAAAAATGTATACAAATAAATAAATAAAAAAATAAAAAAAATCAAGTGAAAAGCACCTTACAATCTCCAAAGTTATCTATTTTTCAAACATATATTTTGTTTTTCCTATTATCCTTTCTTTGTTAGCCACGTCCCTAGCCTACGTTACGTCCTAATAAAAGTCCTTCTTGATTTTAGGGAACTATAGTCTGAAATAAAAACTAGTTATATGGGTTGAAAAGATGTGGTAGTGCATAGTTAAAAAAAAAACAAAAAATAAAAAATAAAAAAGGATGATGAATGTATTGGTTTGATTAGCATTTTTGAATTAAAATCGTACTATTTCTAAGCTGAGGGCATATTTCTATCACCTTGGTGAGAGTGTGTGATATTACTTCTTTATTATTTTCACTCAAATTACCATTCACTGGAGTGATTATTTTTGGGTTTAATTTCTTTGTGAGCGTATTACTACTACCAGTGAGATTTTGGGGTTTGCATGTCATTCTTAAAAGTGACTCGATTACTAAAGTTGTGACAAAGTTTTCTAAAGCGATTCATGTGGAGAGTTGATGTGGGAATGATATTTCTTTAGATGTAGATAATCTTATACTTTTATTTGATTGGTATCATTAGTCGATTGAATAAATACCATAGTATAAAAAAAAAAATTTGTTTGTTTTGTTTTCGCTCAAATTGCTAGGGACTAGCAACAAGTCAGTTGGGGGTGTGTTGAGTACTAGAAAGTGTGTATTTATAATGGAGAAAATCATCATTTTACACTCCAAGTCTCTCACTAACATCCCTATTTTTATGTCTTTAAGTCCTCAGTAATTTAATTATGTATGTTTTATTTTAATTAAGTATTTTATGTATTTTAGGGGATATCATGGTCAATTCACAATAAACGAGAGATCGGATGGAAAAACGGACAGCAGACTTTTGAACTCGGGGGACGTTCGAAAACCTTAGGAAGAGCATAAAAAGAAAAATGATGATCGTTCACATATACTGTTGACACAGTTGATACGGTCTGATATATACGACGATCATCAGCGGCGACATTGTTCGCGTGACTGTTCAATTGTATGTTGTTGACGTGGCATGTATGATGACGTGGCACTATACGATGACGTTGCGGCATTTGATTGGACAAATGATGTGGCATTGACCGCTTACGGGTATGGATTCGATTATGGCGTTGGCTGATCGATGACGTGTCACGAGCTTATGGACCAAAAATGTTGACCGGTGACGTGGCGAGAATGTTAGTGGACGGAAAAAAAACGTGTGTACGGTACATGCATATACAGAATAAGAGCCCGATGATGTGTTCCATCCAATAGGAACTTGCCACGTGGCGCAATCCGAGGCCCAAATTGTTTTAATCCGATGGCCATGATTTACTCGGTGTATCTATAAAAGGGGCTCCCCCCAATTTGACACCCCAGAATCCATTTTGGACTCCATTTTTCTGTAATTCCATCTCCATCTTGTATTTTCTACGTATTTTAATAAAATTCCCATTTTACCCTAGTTCAAATATGAGTGGCTAATTTCCTTTCAAGCTTGGGTTGAAGGTGAAGTCTCAACATGCTCCATGGGCTTAATTTGGTGAATTTACTTTTTCTTCCCCTTTAATTTATGTGGTTGTTTTGACTTTTCGTAGACAGATAGTAATAATCTTGTCTGGATATCGGCTGGAATAACCGCCTCCCTAGGCAAGGTTATTACTATTTGGCACGGGAAGCCCTTAGCACCATATCTATTAGAGTGTGGTTCATGATGAGTGGAAGTTCCCCCTTCATGATTTAATTGGTACTAATAATGAATGTTAAGTCGATAGTGCATGTTGAGACAGATCCGGAGATCCAAGCATTTCATCCAAATAGTTTATTCCTACAGCTTTAATTTAAATTAATATATTGCCTACTTCATTGTCATTATAAATCCAATCATCCACTTAGAAAATTAATTCTACAAGCAATTAAAATCCACCTCCTCGTGGGATCGACACTCGTCACCATTAATCTATTTTACAATAGATTCGTGCACTTGCGAGTTCAATAAAATTTGCACAACAGTTATCATATTCAGATTAGTTTCCTTATCATCTAAAGGTTAGTACTTTGTTTTCCTTTCTAGCTTAGAATTTTGTTTTCCTTTTACTTTATTATTTAGAATAATTACTACTGAGATAAATAGCCCTCTCTCATAGCTTTTGAAAGCACATTTGAGTTCAATAATATTTTTAGTTTTTAAAGCTCTGTATGAGTTCTTGAGTTTAGTTAATTCTTGATATTCTATGGAATCAAGGAGTCTTAAACCCCAAGGTTCACGGTATTCTTTTGAATGAATGTGAATTTGGTTTGTTCCTTATTGCAATATTCTCTAGAATCAACGGAATAATAGAATGTTAAACTTCTGTTGTACTAGTTTGGTATCAAAGACAAAAGACTGATTCTTAACTGTCCTCAACACCTATCCTTTTTTATTCCTAAACTCGTCTAGCCTTTTAAAAAAAAGACAAAAAAACAACAAAAAAAAACAGAAAAAAAACAGAAAACCAAAAAATCCAAGGCGACCGCAACAACCATCATCAATGGTTGCTAGCATACTTTTCTGTCACCTTTTGATGATCAGCCATCACTATCATAGTCAGAACAGGTCACTTACCATATCCCATTCCTCAAACTCTCATTTCCACCACCATAGTTGCCAAAAAACAACCAAAACTGTAGCGAAAAGCTCTGCGTCGTTCGTCGATTTCCACCATGCTTTGGCCAGCGCCATTACTATCAATCAACTCCTCTTCACCAGCTTAACCTTTCTAGCCATCACCATTGCCGATTGATACATCGATTGTCGGAATCAAAGCCCACACAAAGCTGCTGTCTTTATATTTAATTTCCAGCAAAAATACCACCTTTTCAAACAAGCCACCACCACCACTGTCACATTGATCAACACTAAATTTTTAAGATTCCCCCATCCTTGCCTAATTTCAGACCACCATCATTGGAAACCTAACTTTATACATAATTACTGTTTTACTAAAATTTTGCTTAATTTTTAATTTAGCCTCAACTCCTTTAAAACTAAATTGGGAAAATGCCTCCGAGAAAAGCCCATGGGCGTTATACGTCTCATGCTGCAACTTATGATCATGATGATGCTCTTAAAGATGAAGCTATGGTTAGCATGGCAGTTAGGATTGATATGTTAGTTGCACAAATGACAACGTTACTCGCCAAACATCATCGTACAATAGAACGCGAAGACAAATCAAGTGAAAACTTTGCTAACCTATTCTTTGTGCGTTGATATAGAATTGAGTCTACGAACGATAAAAGATGGAAATTGGATTGAGATTTGACATTTCTGAATTCCAAGAAAGTGGCCAACCAAAAAAATTATTAGATTGGATTAATGCCATTAAAGAAGTTTTTTAATACAAAGAAGTTATCGATAACAAACTATTCTCACTTGTTGTGACTTGGTTTTGTGGAAGACCAACAGCTTGGTGGCAATAGACAAAACGCTCAAGGGTGATGTAAGGTAAAAAAGAAAGATTGACTCTTGAGAAAAGTTGAAAAAGCACTTGCCTGGAGCATTATTACCTTACAATTACCCCAAATTGTTATACCAACAGGTATAGAATTTAAGGCAAGGTAATCGATTAGTAGATGATTACACCATGGAATTCTATTAGTTGGTAGCACCCAATGACTTGATAGAGACAGAAGAAAAACAAGTTTCCTACTACACTGGGGTCTAATATCATAGTTTCAAGATCAATTGAATTTCCTCGATCCATACTTTGTTTTAGAAGCACACCAACAGGCTTTACAATTAGAGAAGTACTTTAGTTGTTGTACTAGTGACTCAAAATTTTTTGGGATCTCGAAGTGTTGTTCTGATAATTTAAACCTGACTTCCCAATTTTGTATAATTTCACTCCTCTAAATCCTCTAAATAAAACTAGTAAATCTAGTGAGAATAGTGAAAACAGTAAAACCCAATCCTCAAGATTGGGATCACACTGCTTCAATTACAGGGAAAATAAGCTCTTAGTGACAAAGTGTAAAAAGAGAGGAAGGTATGACAACGATTTATTTATAGGGGCTTAAGAAAGTAAAGATTACCAGGAGGAGGAAACTAAAGAATTTGCTGAAAAACTAACTTTTGATAGTGATGGTAGTGCATGATCTATTGCAGAATATGATGGTGCGGACCAATGTTGATAATAAATAGTGCATTCTTCACTCTTAAAGGACAATACAAGTGGTTACGACAAAATAGTTTTTAGACTACTTGCATAACTAGGGGAAAAGTATGCTATTTTAAAGGAAGCTGTAATGAATATAAACTTAAAGACAGAGCCTCACCAAACTCCATGCAAGCTCGCATGACTGAAGAAAGAAAATCAAGTAACAGTATCTAAATTTTGCTTAATTTTTTATCCTTTGGATCAATTTATAAAGACCAAGTTTGGTGTGGTCAACGATCAATGTTGACCATTGATGATCAATCGTTGACCAGTTCAGGGCTAGACTTATTCGGTTGACCCAAACCAGGCCTAAACCAACCCTAAATCAAAATTTCAAAAGCCTTAAATTTTTATTCTTTGTGAAGCGACCATGGCCGTCCTTTTTTTGTGGCCGCTGCCTCACCTAATCAGGCAGCTGCTTCCTATTGGCACGGTTGTCTCCTTCTTTTTCTTTTTCTTTTTTCTCTTTAAAGGTTCTTTAACTAGATCTACCGCAGTCAGCCGTGCCTCTCCCAAATGCCAGCTGCCATTGGCTTCAAAATCATGAGAATTGACTTTTTTTAATTAAACAAATTTGTTTTTTTTTAATCCTTAAAAAAATACAATTTTTCTTAAATTCAATGATACTAGATTCTAGAAAACCTAAAAATTTAATCAATAATTGAAAATAAAATTGATTCTCAATTATTCGACATGAAAAGGCTCTGATACAACTTGTTAGAATAAAAAATTCCTTTGGTGAAAACCATCACCTATAAACCAATAATGCACATGTTGTATCACCAAGAATCAATAACAAATTATGCGGAAGTATACCTGAATTTATAATGCTTAATTTTTTTCTTGAGTTGTGTAGTTGGCCTTCTAGATCAACACGTTTTCATGAAGCATCCTTTAAAATTTCTTTGTACTCTCTCTCTGATGATGGGATGTTAGAAAGAATAGAAAGGTACGTATAACCTTGGGACCATAACCACTTATATAAACAACTTTTTCTGTTATCCTTCCGTATTCTTATTTCAACCTATCATAGAAATAGAAATTATCCTTAAATCTCTACACATTAAAAGCTCACACCTTATTAGATACATTAAAGACCATATTACTAAAAACTTTAATAGATCACTTTTAATTGCATTTGCCCTTATATGATAGTCCACAAAACATAATTATTTACATATAAGCTTAACATTGGATTAAGGATCCAACAATACTGAATTAAAAAGTCAATAACGTATACTACTTTATCTAAAATTCATCTTTAAATAAACTAAAGAAATGTAATTCTCATAACAATATCAAATCAAATGTACGCTTGAAATTATTGTGTTCTTTTGAGAAATTTTGCATCATATAGATGGGTCATAAGCAAAATAGTTGAAATATTCAAATTAACTTTATCTTAACAACCTTAATGGTCATTCGTTTAATTTATTTAATGTTTGTGAGTTATTAATTATTTATTACGGGTGGATATACATTTTGTAAAATCAAAATTACTCATTCAATTATAAGGAATTGGGCTTTTAGTGCATATATTAATAATTATAAGGTCTATAAGGTTGAAACTTTTGGAAATCAGCTTAAACGTTTCCATAATTTCAAAGAAAATACGGTCTATTCTAAAATCATGCTTTGAATTTTCCAAAAGTAACCTGGGCACTACCCTACCTATCCTCCACTTACTACGCCTGATCCTACGATCACCGGATTAGAATTTAAAACATTAATACTTTTTTTATTTAAAAAAGGTAAGTAAAAATAAAATTAAATAACAAACAAAATGTAGGGAAATTTACAAAATTAACCACATAATTTTGACAATTTTCACAACTAACCCTCCAACTTTATTTCTATCATAACTAACCAAGCATTGAAAAAATTCTATTTTTACCCCTCTCATTCTCCCAACTTCCTCTCCTCTCATGCTCAAATGATTTCTCTCCTCCAAGTGAAATTGTCATCAGCGGCGGCTTCCCACCACGTCGGAGTCCATCAACGGCGGCCAACATCACCCACATTACGGTTAAAATAAACAAATCCAAGGTTAGTTTCAAAACCCTAAATTATTAGAAAAAATTGTTGTGGATTATGTTTGTTATGTTTTTGTGTTGGTGATGGAAATGATTGTAATTGTGGAGTAGGTGATGTTGCTGGTGGGATGATGGTGTGGGTGAGGGTGGAATGTGTGGGAGAGGGTTTAGGAATTAGGTGGCACGGCAAGGTGCATCTGGCGTGCGACCGGATCGCGACAGGTGCGCGCCCGTCGTGCTCTCTTGCGTGCGACAGGCGAGCCTGTCGCACTAAATTACAGATTTTTAATTTTTTTCTTTTATGTTATTAAATTGTTATAAATTTAATTTAACATGATAATGTTATAAATGTAACAGATACATGGCGAGTGATCAGTCAGCATAATGTAGAAATGAACCGGGCATTTTGAAGTTTGCTTATATCGATCACTTTCTCGGTCGTATCTCTAGTATGTGTAAATTCGATAAAGTGGTGAAAGCCATCCACGGAAAGTTGACAAAACAGCAGTTGCAACTATTTAAGAATGACATATTTGGGCATTTCTTGGAGTGTCAGAGCTTTCCATTCATTGGCGTAATTTTGCACAACTTGTTGCTTAGGTAAGTGGTCGATGAGGAACGCAAGGAGAATAATCAATTATGGTTTCAAATTGGTGAACATCTAATATGATTATCAGTTGGAGAGTGGTGCTTAGTTACTGGACTTTCCTATGGTGTACATGCGGTGCTCAAACAGTCAAAAACAGTTCATCGGCTACTTAGTACGTACTTTGACAGTTTGTTTCACAACATTAATCTTAAGGAATTCGAAGCAAGATTTGAAGAGTTGGATTTCGAGGCAATGGACGACATTGATGCAGTTAAGATCGCACTCTTTTATTTTGCGGACAGAGTTCTGGATGGTCGAAAAGACCACTGTCAAATAAATTTCTCGTTGCTTAATGAAGTAGACGACATAGATCACTTCCGAAAGCATCCATAGGGTTATTTGTCATGGCAAACGATATAGGAGAGTCTCGACAATGCATTAGGCGGCAAGAACGAGAAATTTAAGGAGAGTTGCATGACAAATCCAAGCAACAAAATTAAAAAGTACAATATGTATGGTTTTACGTCTGGGGTTCAAGTGAGTTGCCAAATTTTTGCTGATGAATTAGTTTTTTAAATGAATTAGTTTTGTAATATTGAATATTTAACTATAAGTTTTATGGATTTCTTACTTCGGTTGTTGCAGGCTTGGATTTTTGAAGCGATTGGAGGCCTTCCGTCTGTGTGGGTCGTCAAAACGAAAAAAAAGATTCCTCGAATCGTGCAATGGAAACCCATGGCTTCTTCTAAAATAAACTTTTCAGAAGTTTATTCATTTCTTAATGACAATTCTCGTCTTGTAAGTATTATTTATTGGTGGATGTATATTATTACTTTTCGTATTATTAAATACTATCATTAGACTAACTTAAAATTTTTGGCTGAATTTATAGGAAGGGAACATTCGTCAAACCCTTGAGCCAGATAAGATCGAGAAAGGAAAAAAATATTGGCAGACCGTAAAGAATTACGTGCCGCATATTCCAAGATGGGTCCGTAATGTGAGTATCCAATAGTGCATTAAACCACTATTATTTATTTGTTAATGGAAACTCTGAAATGGTTAAACTTATTATTTTCTCAATTTCATTGTTACTTTCTACAGCATCAACCTTTAATCAACGCGCCACCCGTTACAAGACAAACAAAGAAGTCTCACAACACACCGAGCCCAACACTTGAGCAGCAAAATGTTGAGGAGCAGATACCTACAGATGGGAATGAGGATCAGATACCTGCAGATGATTATGAGAACCAGATACCTGCAGGCGAATGTGAGGAGCAGACACCGGAATCCCCTGACACACGTTATTCAGAGGTTATAAATCATTTAATTTCCTCGTATATAAATCATTATATAGTGTCTCATTGGTTGTGAAATAAATTTTTTTTTTTGTAATAGTCGAGGACAAAGCATCATCATGATTACGTCAGATGACGGATGGATAAGATTGATCATAACATCCTTGAATTGAAGACGGCGTTTGAGGCAGAGCGGAGAGAACATAAAGAATTTAGAGAAGCAGTGATGAGATTTATGGGTTCATTTACTAAACGCTCCTCCGGCAAATCTTCGAGCGGACGGTCATATACGGTAAGCAAATATAAAATTTAACAATTGCATTCTTTTATATTTTTTCCTAATATTTGTTTAACATGTTCATCTTATTAAATTAACAGGTCCCGGATGACTATGAAGTATACCCTGATGTTGGCAATCAGAATGTTTCTACTCCTATATCATTGTATACATTTTATGGGGATACAAGCGGGGAAAGCGTGCAGGTCTTCACTGAGGTGCCTCCGGGCATTAGTAAGTTTGGACAACCATACAAACAATCATATGTTTTGAATAGTCCATACTTGATTCCTCCATTCAAGCGAGGAAAGAATGTCATGCCTCTGCCTGCACCACAAATAATCGATCATGACATTGACCGACGAACAAGTGTGGACATAAATCCACTTAGAGGATTGAACGATCCAACAGTATATGCTGAGTTCGACTGATGGTTCTCTGGCGATATCATAGAGGATCGGATTGTTCGACAGTCTCATTCGTTCTTCCAAACACTTTTGGGCCATGCGGAGCTGGGGTGGCTAGATGACGAGGTAATTTCGACCTTTTTCACTCAATATTGTTGATATCTTTACATATATATATATATATATATATATATATATATATATATATATATAGTCAATTGACATATATTTGTTCTTGCACAGCATATTCATGAGTATCTTCGTCTGATTAGCGCGAAGCAACGGCAGTATCCCAATGCTTTATCCCAGCGGGTCACACATACAGACACCTTTTTTTGGGTAATGTTGATTTTATAGAACTTATAATTATAATTATAATTTATTTTTTGCTAATGTATTAAATCATTTATAAATTTAATACTTTCATATTATTTATGTACTAGGTGTTCTTGAATCAGTTGTGAAACCACGTGGATTGTGCGCTCGATTCATTAGCATATAACGATAGCTTGAATAGCTATATTGGTGGGCGGCAGCACATCCAGTCAAAGCCATTCACGGAGGTCGATATGGTATGCTGTGGTTTATAAATAGTTTTGTTTGGTAATTTAGGCCAGTGTTATACACATCACTGATGACACATTTCCCATCATTTTTTTATGCAGTTATTCATTCCTGTTAATCTGGGCAGTAATCACTGGGTTTTAGCCCGAGCGGACTTTCGAACCAAAAAAATATGGATTTATGACTCCTTAATGTCGATTCGCGACAATAAAACCTACAAGCATCAATTCAGGCCATTCGAAGTTATATTCCCTAGTTGGCTGGAATTTATCGGATTCTATAACATCCGAGAAGAGCTGCAGAGTGCTGACCCATGGAAAGTCATAACAGTAAAGGGTGTGCCGCAACAAACTCCTGGTAGTGGCGATTGTGGAGTTTTGATGTTGATGTTTATTATGTATTTAATGTTTGGTCGTAAATTTGATTTTGACGATAGTCATGCACAATACTTTAGGAAGAAGATTGAAGTGGATATATTTAATGGCGATATTGGATTATAAGCCATTGTACCCGTTATAATTTTGATGTATGGATAAATTTTGTGATGGACGTACAGTTTTATTACATACTTTTTCATATGACATATCTCTAGTATTTAAAACTTCATTATATATAAATGCCTAATAAAAATAAGTACAATTCATTGTACATAATTCATTATTCATTGTCGCCCAAATTTTGGCGACAGGCAGCCTGTCGCACCAAGTCACAGTGAGTTTTGGGCGACAGGCAACCTGTCGCACCAAGTCACATATTCACCCTCACTGAAATCTGGTGCGATAGGCTGCTTGTCGCCAAAATCTGCCTGTCGCCCCAAGTTACAGATTCACACTCACTATAATTTCGGGGGACAGGCTGCCTGTCGCACTACCAGATTTCAGTGAGGGTGAATTTGTGACTTGGTGCGACACGCAGCCTGTCGCCAAAGATTTCAGTGAGGGTGAATCTATGACTGGCTGTCGCACCAATTTGGGTGACGGGCAACCAGTCGCACAATATTACCTTAAACACTGAATCTGTATATATACAATATTGGTGCGACAATTGCATCAATGTTGTGGTTTCAGTGAATATGGACACATTTTGTCAATTGACATATTTTACTACTCACATTTGGAAATGAAATAAAAATGAATAAAACTTAATGAAATAAAATTGTCTATTACACTAAAACAAATAACAATTCATTAAACTTCATTAACAATATAACTAGCTTTGATCGGATGTGATGGGATTTTTACATCGCTTACGGTTATGTCCAAATTCATTGCATCGCCCACATATTACAGTCCTCCTATTGACATCCTCACCGGCAGAAGGTATTCTCAGCTCCTTACGACGACCTGGTTGTCGTGCTTCTATTGGTGGATAAATGTTCATCTCCCGAATTTCAATTGGAACTTCCTAATCGGCCACATTGCCAACCGGCTCCACTGGTTGTGCATAAGCCCTCAGCAATGCTTCCTTAGTGTAGAAATTAGAACAAAGGCTTATGTAATCCACTCGGACAGTAAGATAAGCAGCAACTGCATGAGTACAAACAAGCTGATCAAGTTGGAATACTCTGCAAGAGCAAGTCTTGTTGTCTATGTCAACTAACCCTTTCTTAATACCACCTACTAATACTTGGAATCGATGCCTAGACACAGGACGAACAATCATTCTTTCAGCTAAAGTTCTTCTCTCGGTGACTATTTCATCTACCCACGTCGTTAGACGAGTACTCATCGATTCAGCCACAATTTTCCTATCATAAAACCATTGCTGCAGTGTTTTTCTAAAGTGATCCACAAGATGAGTTATTGGGAATTTTCGTGGTTCCCTCATCAAAGAATTCACACTCTCCGCAATGTTGGTGGTAAGAATACTATATTTCCTACCTTCGAACTCAGACCTTGCCCAATTACACGTACCAACATGATTCTCTAAGTAATCAGTCGCGCCCGAATGTAGCATCCATAACCCCTCTAGTTGTTTTTTAAATTCTTCGTGCCCATATGCTTTTGCTGCGTTTATGAAGATAGGCTCAAAGTCATCCCAAATAGCTTTACACATCTTAAACTTTGACTTGACGTTGCCTTTTACATGGTAAAAACAAACCCCATGGGTAGCATTCCGAAAAACTTTATAAACAGCTCTCTTTATAGTGGTGCATCGGTCGAAGATAATTACTAAGTCTGGTCTATCACCAATCAGTCCATGTAACTTCGTCATAAACCATTCCCAAGCTTCATTGTTTTCCGAATCCACGATCCCAATGGCCAACGGATGCAATTGATTGTTTCCGTCCAAACATGTTGCCACAAACATGCTTCCCCGATATAGTCCCTTTAGATGAGTGCCATCAACAGTAATAACTGGCCTGATAAACTGCTTGAAACCCTTGATGGAAGATCCAAGAGCTACAAAGTAGTATAAGAAATTACCATTTGTATCCAATTCAAGATGGGTAACTGTACCATCATTTGTTGTGGTCAAAATATGAGAGTACTTTGGAAGCAAGTTGTATGATTCTGCAGGATTCCCTCGAACAATTTCAAGACCAATTTCTCTAGCACGATATGCTTGCTGGTATGTTAAGTGAACACGGTATTCTTGCTGCATATCTGCTCGGATGTCATTCGGAGTGTATATCCTTTTATCTTGAATATATTTGTCCGCGATAAAGTGACCAACAACTCGGCTCCTTACTTTACGACGACCATCTGACAATACCTCGTTATGACAAGTGTGCACATTGTTGATACGCCTTACCACCCAAGGAACATTTTGCTTATTCGAACATCTCGTTGCGCGAAGACGCAATTTACATGATTCCGAACAACAGTGGGCCTCGAAACGTGTCGTTGTAGACCGTGCAATCTTGAAATCAAACTTATCCCTTAAGGCAACCTTGCGCAGTTCTAATATTAACTCATTCTTCTCAACGAAAAGCTTACCCACACTAATATCATCTGAGTGACAATTGCTAACAAAATTTGAAGCAACTATATCTGAGGCCAAAATTGGAGCGACAGTTGTGAGAGGGTCAATTGTCCTTCTGAATTGAGTCATTGCAGGAATAGATCGGTTGTCTCTATTATTGATAGGAATATCATCTTCACGCTCGTCAACATCATTAATCAGAATATTGGAATGACCAACGCCCCCGTCATCAACATTACTATTGAAGTGAGTGCCTCTCGTACTACCAGACGGTTCCGTAAAAATATTATTGCCTTCTGTGTTGCTAATGTGATTAATAGGATCATAATTGTCACGGAACTCATTATTGTGATATGGAGAGTAACGTTGGTCTAATGACGTCGTTTGTGGTAACATCTCGTGTCCAACATCCGCTAACGTAATGTCGTTATCGTCAATGTTGTCATTGAATGGAGAGTAATGATGTTGCAACGACATCGTCCTTGGGAATACCTCTTCTTCAATATCAGGGACATACATGTTTGCTCGGAAGAAAGTTTCAGTTTCAACTGGTAGCTCAACATCTTGGCTCTGAACTCGAGGAGATTTAGTCACAAATATAGGGACACATCCATAGTTGGCCACATCAGAGGTCATATGTAATACAACCTTCACCATTTCATCATTAAATATGTCCATGGGCAGTGAACACGCACGATACAGTGTGTTACTAGACCTTAAAGTTGTTTTCATCGTGATACTATATTCATGAGGATTTATTTGTAACACATCGTACACCCTTGCCAAAAACTAATCAAACAAGCAATTTTTCTGAACAAAAAAAGTTGTATTCTTAGCATTCACATACTCCATATTGCTATCGGCCAAAGTTTTCCAACAACCATCATAACACAATTGAAGCACAACATAATTCATTAAGCCTGAAATTATAAAAACAAATATTATAATTAAATACTATAAAACATTAAAAAGAGAAGAATATGAAGCACATTTGATATAATATTATTATATTAAATGACATAATATTTTTAAAAATTTTCAGAAATTGAAACTGTTTTTTGGTGCGATAGGCTACCTATCGCAAAATTTTAGGCGATAGATTGCTTGTCGCACCTGTAGCACCTGTTGCAGCAACCAACAATGGCGCCAATAACAGAATTGGCGCACCAAAGCAAACTACAAACACATTTTTAAGTTAACACACGCCTCATAAACACTTGATTATTAAAAAATAAAGCATAAACAAACAATTTAATAAATATTTTTTGAACTAATGTACACTAGTTTAATTATTTTACCTAGGTTTTGGATTAAACTTTAATTTGGGTGTATTTGGTCGGAATTACTATTTCTGTTGTCGCTGGCTGTTGCCGATTACTGTCGTCGATGATGAGTCCAGAGAGAAAGCAACTTACAGTTTGGTTTGGTGAGGAGAGTTCAATTTTCGGGTATGGTCCAGAGAGAATTGTTACCACAGTTTCAAATTTGTGAAGAGAGAGTGTTAACGGGAGTTTGAAATATTTCTTAAATAACGAGGGTAGTTTGGGACAAAACCTCAATGCTTGGCTAGTTATGATAGAAATAAAGTTTAAGGGTTAATTTTAAAATTTGTTAAAATTTTATGGTTAGATTTATAAATTTTCCCAAAATTTAAGAGATAGAGTAATGACAATTATTGACTGACCTAGTTGGCTAAAGCCTTTTCAAGCGCCAAATGCCAGTAGACTGACTAGACATCATCCTTGGACATCCGAAGGCTTCTCCCTTGCGCGATAGGCTATATAATTATATGACAATTATTGGCTTTCGTTGCCCACTTGTTGTTGCTCCTTTTGGACCAAAAGGATCGATTACTCCGTCCACGTTTGATAGGAAAGAATGACAGCAGACGAGAGGAAGGGAAAGAAAATGACAGGAAAAAGAGAATTAATTTAATTTTACTGTTTAATTTAAAATAAAATTTATCTATTATTCTCTTGTTTTTTTTTCCTCTTTTCCTCTCTTCGTTCTCTTTTATTTTTATTTTTTCCCTTTTCTTTCTTCCAATCAAACATAGCGTTAAGAGAATATCACATAGAGAGAATAATATTTACTCAAATGTATATCCTTAAACTTTATGAATTATTAACAGATTTTTTTTATTATATCTTTTGACTATACTAATTAATTTAAAAGTTTTTAATAAATACAAATAGAACATTAAAAATAAAATAAATAACATAATTTGCTATTTTCAATAATTTTGATAAAGTCATTTGCTTCCATCTATTATCAAAGGGTGTATGTGGTAGTTAAAATAAATAAAAAGTTTGTACGATCATTTATAAAATTTTAGGGATGGATTTGCATATGCACTTAAACAAATCTTGTAAATGTAGCTATTTTGTTTAACTTATAAGAATGGTTGTTGGCTTTTTTACCAGAGCTTTTATTATAGAATCAGTTTTATTGCCAAGACCAGAGTCATTCTAAAATTATAAAAATTATGTTTATACTCTAGTAGTAAAAGTTTTAATTAGGAAACTTAAATTTAGTTCTACTTTTTTTTTTGGGGGGGGGAGGGGGGTAATAGTTGTTTATTTATTAAAATTTGTTAAAATCTACATATATTACAATTGAAGCCATTTGTAAATTTAAATGCATACAGTTATAATATATATTGTATGTTGGGCTTTATACAATGAGTTGTACTTTTTACTTGTTAAAAAAAAAATACATGCAGCTATGATATAATTTAAAGTTCTACCAAATCATTTTCCACTAATATTTTAGGATTATTTGCCTCATTCCTATATGTGGAAAGAGAATTATAAAAATTTTATAGAAATTCAAACTTGCGCCCTTAATAAGTCTACCACTAAACGAAGACTATAATAGTATCACAGTTAGCTCATTAGTGTAAAATCTTCTTTTGCAGTGTATCTTGTTTTCTTACTAATGAATAAAGCTTTTCCTCGTATCGCTGAAGTTTGCCTTAAACAAATAAAAAAAAAAATTCCTTTGTGGTTCACAAAATTTAAGCTCTATGATGTGCTTTTAGATAAAAATAGGCGTCGGTGAAACCATGCTCTCAGCATGGTTGTGAGAGTCCCTACAAACTCAACTCCTAAACGATTATAAAATAAAGGGTCCGCCTACGTTGCAACTGTTGCAACGTACAACTCTTTTTGTTTTTTGTGGTAAAATATTATTTAGGTCCCTTATATTTCTTATAAAATAAAATAAGTAAAAAATATTATAAATATTTACATATAAGTCTTTTTTTATATTTATTTTAAACAGAAAATTTTATAAATATTTACATATAAATTTTTTTTCATATCTATTTTTATTATTTATTTTTTTATTAATTATATTTAATTATTATTTTATTAGTTATTAATATATAAATATAATATGATATAATAAAATAATGTTCTAATATAATTTTTTTAGAACATTAATATTTACATATAAGTCTTTTTTTTTGATAAAATGACATTTGAAAAGAATTTTAATAGTTGTTGTTGTTGTTATTATTATTATTATTATTATTGCTATTAAATTTTGTTATTTTTATTTATTTTAATTATTATTATTAATAAAATTTATTACTTTTATTATTTTAATTTTTATTAGATCGTAATTAATTTATTATTATTAGTATTAATATTTCTATTATTAAAATATATTAACTGTATTATTTTAATTACTATTAATTATTATTATTATTAAAATTTATTAATAATTTTTTATTATTTTAATTATTATCATTGTTAATATTATTATGCTATTAATTTCATTTTTATTTTATTCTTATTATTAAATTTTATTAATTTTTCACTAATATTATTGCCATTATTAATAACTAATACAATAATAATTAAATATAAAAAACTACAAATAATAAGGAGTTTGAATTATAATAAGTTATTTACTGAGATATAGAAATTGGAATCGGAATAACAACATTCCCATTAATGCTTTTCTTTATTTTATAATTGAAATAGATTGTTGCAAATAACTCAAATACCATTTGTTAATTATGTCCCTAATATTATTTGTATATATTATAATTAAAATAATAATAATAATAATTAAAATAATAAAAAAATTAATAATAATAATAATAATAATAATAATAATAACAATTTTAATGGTTGTTGTTGTTATTATTATTATTATTGTTGTTATTAAATTTTGTTATTTTTATGTATTTTAATTATTATTATTAATAAAATTTATTATTTTTATTATTTTACTTGTTATTATACAGTAATTAATTTATTATTATTAGTATTAATATTTCTATTATTAAAATATATTAACTGTATTATTTTAATTACTATTAATTATTGTTATTATTAAAATTTATTAATAATTTTTTATTATTTTAATTATTATTAATGGGAATGTTATTTGATTAAAATAATAAAAGTAATAAATTTTATTAATAATAATAATTAAAATAAATAAAAATAACAAAATTTAATAGAAATAATAATAATAATAAGAACAACAACAACAACTATTAAAATTCGTTTCAAATGTCATTTTATAAAAAAAAAAGACTTATATGTAAATATTAATGTTCTAAAAATAAATTATATTAGAACATTATTTTATTATATCATATTATATTTATATATTAATAACTAATAAAATAATAATTAAATATAATTAATAAAAAAATAAATAATAAAAATAAATATGAAAAAGGACTTATATGTAAATATTTATAACATTTTTTGTTTAAAATAAATATAAAAAAAGACTTATATGTAAATATTTATAATATTTTAGACTTATTGTATTTTATAAAAAGTATAAGGGGCCTAAATAATATTTTATCAAAAAAATTTGTTTCACGTTGCAACAGTTGCAACGTAGGCGACCCCTAAAATAAATTTGTAAAGTTTTTTTTTCTTTCAAAATGTAAGTGGAGTAAATGCATTTTTTGTGTGCAAATATTATTTATCTGATCAAATACTTTATAAAATATCATGTAATATTATAAGTCTCAATTATATATTTGATTATAAATATCAAAATATATATCTATTATTATAATAATTTATAAATATTTAATATAATTTAATATTATAATATTTAGTCAATATTAAATAAAAAGGTAAAAATAGGTGTCTCGTCAAATCACACACTTATTAATCATTCTCTTAGATAATATTAATTGTCCCGTCAAACAATGGGAGGATTTTTTATTCGGCTTAACGGTTTGGTTTTTTATTCGGTTTTTTAGATCATTTTTTATTTCAAACTCTGTACAATAATTTCCTCATTTTTAGTACCTATATAATATATTCAAAGTATGTATAATCTATGATTTCATCAATTAATCTACAATTTCATCAATTACTACAACATCATCAAAATATACCATAATCTACTACTACCACTACTAAATCATTCATCATCATCACCAAATTAACTTAATATAATACATAACATAAATCCATGACAACATAAAAAAAAAAATTTCCAACAATGACACAAAACAAAATAAAAGATAGTCAAATGTCCAACAACATCTTGTCAACATCCAAAACAATATCCAGAACAATAAGAAACTTATATAACGTAAAAATTAAAAATCAACCATAAGAAATGCGATTACTTTGCTCCTCTTTCCCTCCAACTTCTTCCAATTTTAATAACTTTTAACATCCACACTTCCCAACTTAAATCTACACAAATAAAATTGAAATGAGTAAAGTACTATAAATATAACTATAAAATAATATATCAAATTTATATAAATGATACCTTTTATTGAAATGATTAAAGTAAACATCACTCAATCGCCAATTGATCCTTTGCTGCTTGTGCTTGTTGTGCTAGCATTGGTCTCACAAATTCTACAAAGAAATAAAATAGATATATGAAAATCATTATTTATAATATTAAATATTACAAATAAATTATCAAAAGTCAACAAAAGCATGTTATTACCTTCTTCAACAAGTTCATAAAATTCAGTTTCTTCCTCGGTTGGCTCTATTATGCAATCAAAAAAGAGTTGATTGAAGCCAATTTTGAGTGCAAATCAAATAATCAACAGTTTTATTAGTCAAATAACTCATAAATGGGTCGAGAATGCGACCCCAGTCTTTGAATGCCGACCAAGCAATGGTGGAAAGCGGAATTGCCAAAACATCTTTGGCAACCGAGACAAAATAGGATACCTATGCCAATTCAAGCTCCACCAATTCAAAATATCAAAGTTGTCATTCATCATCTCCGTTTTATCCAACAAGTATCTTTCAACCTCATTTTGCCCACCGTATCCATCTTGTATACTTGCTTTCATCTTTTTATATTGTGCAAAAAAATCAAAAGAACTAGAGCCAGCACACTCACTAATCCCACTAGTTTGAACTATGCAATTAGTCTTAGTAGCACTGTTTGGATCACCAGAATTGTAACTTTGATAAAGCTTCATCAACAACTCTTTAAACCTATTACACAACTCCTCAACCTTCTTGGTATCATACAAACTACTAAAGCACCATGTAACAAAGTCCATTTTACATTGAGGATCAAGTACTGCTGCTAAAATCAACAACATGTTGACCTTTTCTAAATTATCACCCCAATATTTGGCAAACTTTGTTATCATAGGTTTGGCCATGTAGCTTAACAAAATATCATCACTATCATCAAGAGACTTCAAATGAATTTGAACTTTCCACATCTCATTCAAATAAGTATTCGCAGCCACAAATTTAGAACTACTAAATTTCAAAGTCACATCATAAAAGACTGATAGAAATTTGACTAACCTTCTTGCATTGTCCCAATCATCTTCCATTGGTGGCCCTACCCTGTATTTTTCATTCTCGTTCTCATCCTCTCCATCAGCTCCAAACCAATTAACATAGTGCCCATCTTCGTCTTTTAATCTATCAAATGCTTTTTCAAATTTCAACGCGGATCTCAACATCAAGAATGTTGAATTCCACCTAGTCGGCACATCTAACACCATAAACCCATTATACGAGATTTTTTCCGCATCAACACAAGCTTTGAATTTTTGCAACCTCGATGGGGAAGATCTAACATATCTCACTACATTGCGAATACCATCTATTGATGTCTTCACCACATCCAACCCATCTTTCACAATCAAATTTATTATGTGTGCCGAACATCTCACATGCATATACGAACCATTTAAAACCAATGAATCTCGACTCCAATTTCCTAACTTCTTCTTCAAATAATTGACTGCTTTTTCATTAGCACTTGCATTGTCCACGGTAATTTTGAACAAACTTTCAATACCCCAATCAATCATACACTTCTCAATGAGCTTCCAAATGGCCTCTCCTTTATGGTTAAAAATTGGAGCAAAACTAAGTATTCTCTTATGCAACTTCCATTTTTTGTCAATAAAATGGGCTGTTATCACCATATAATTACACATTTGAATTGAAGTCCAAGTATCTGTAGTGATACATACCCTTTGACGATTTGCAATGAACAAACTTTTCAAAATATTCTTCTCATTCTCATATAATTGAAGAATATCCCTTGTAATTGTCCTTCGCGATGGCACATCAAACTTTGGACAACAAGTGGCCATAAACTCCAAAAACCCCTCAGCCTCCACAAATTTAAAGGGTAACTCATCTTTAATAATCATCTTTACAAGTGCCTTCCTACAAGCTTCTTTACTAAAACCCACAGAAACAAGCTTAGCATTACCAACACCTTTTTCACGAGCTAAAGCACACTGATTTTCATCCTCTTTAGGCTTCAATTTTTTATACACAGGACATCTTTTTAACAAATGATTTCTTAAGCCAGAAGTTCCTTTAATACTTTCACATACATACTCCTTCTTACAATAGTTACACTTCGCTTTTTTTCCTCCAGGTAGCTTTGAAAATGATTGCCAAACGTCTGATCTCAAGTCATTTCCGCTATTATTTTTTCATTTTGAATATCCTCCTCAAAATCGTCTTTTATAATCTCCTCGACAACATTATTATTTTCTTCCATTCTGCACACAAAGCCTACTATAATCAATGTATAATAAATAAAAATAAAATAATTTACAAATTTGTATGTGAAAAAAAAAAGGAAAGAATTTTGGACTAAAATGAAGAATTTTCAAAATTATAGTTACTGTTTTTAATATTAAAAATTTTGGCCCAAACTGTAAATAAAATAAAATAAGTTTCTATGCCATAATATAAATTAACAAAAAATTAGGGACTAAAATGATATTTTATCTTGTTGACCTTCGGTTTTGAAATATTTGTAAACAAATTATATCATAACATAATTCCTATATGCAAACATTTTCTAAATATTGGGTCGTTATAAAATTTTATAAAACAAAGGGAGCCAAATGATATTATCCCTTCATCATCTTCAACATTTCGTTCTTTCAACCCAGCTTCGCCAGCAAGTCAGCAACCCAGATTTGAAACAGAAAAATAAAAAAAATACACTAACATACTCAGATCTAGGCAAAACTAACAAAACTAATTACTAATCTACCATTAAGAATTTAAAAAAACATGAAATAAGAAAAGATTCATGATATATTACTAAAAAAATAAAACCGAACCAGTTAACCAAAAAAAAAAACTAGGGCAAGTGAAATACCTTACTTAGAGAGTGATAGAAGGAATTTTATCAGTAGAACGGCGGCAAAGAGATAGTGAACGAGCTAAAAGTGGATGGGAGTTTAGATTTGTGTTGTGGGTTTTCCGGATTTGTTGATGAAAAATGATAAACGGCACAAATTTCTTCCATTTTCACTTTTTCTATATATATGTTGCAGTAAAATTATGAAAATGCCTAAATTTCGGTTCGGTTCGGGTTTTATCATTTTTAATCTGAAAATAGAACCGAACCGAACCATTCGGTTCGGTATTTATAAATTCAAATTTTTTGTTTAAAAAAACCGAACCGAAACCGAAAAAAACCGAACCGAACCGAATTTTTTTCGGTTTCGGTTCGGTTTTGCCCACCCTTATTCTTTTGTATCCTAATTTTTATTGTAACTTGTTTTTGTTTTCAAAAGTAAGGAGGGGTGGGCAAGCCAAAATACAATTTTTATCCTCTTTACCATCCGCAAGGATCGAACTCAGGCTTGTAAGGCAATAACTTCACTGCCAACCAACCGGACCATACCCTTGGAAGATTATTGTATCTGGTTTAATCACTTATACCTCTAAAATCTGATAAATTTATTATAATTTTTTTACAATTGATTTTTCCTCATAGATAATAATAAATCATAATTCTCTTCTCTAGCTTAATATTTAGTTTGAAAATGCATTTTTTTTACTCATTTTTAAATTTGTTATTATTCCAAATTTTGAAAATGTTAGCTTATTACCTAATTTCTTTCTTTAATTTCTCAACTAATACTTTATTCTTTTTTATGGTTTGGATGGGGATAAGAAACCTCATCCATTAAACACTAACATTTGCTCATATTCTAACTTAAACTAGTGGGCACAACGCGCATTTACGGTTAAGCTTTTTGGTTTGCTGGAATTGTACGTACTTCGGCTACCAGAATATTATCAGTATTTGTTTAGTTATTTTCGGTTTTCTTCTATGCAGGCTTTGCTTTGAGAGAATGGTTTCATGTTTCATTTAAAGGAATAAAGGGTAAGGCTCATTATTACATCCCCTAACTACTTGTACCTTTTTAAAAAAATTAATTTCCCTAGGGTTCTTAAAAAGAAAAGGAAAGCAAAACACTCGTTAGCTTAATTAAGTTGGCTGATACCTGTATTTATACATACATACATACATATAAATATAATAGAGAGTTTGAAACTTCTTATAATTAATTGTGGGGGTTAAAAATAAGATAAAATATTATGTTGGTTAACACTTAACAATTTGTTGCGGCGTGAATTAATGTCCTGCCGTGTTCAAATTTGATTCTATAGTTCCTGGCTCTAGGCTTAAGAATTTGTTCTGCAATGGAAGAGGAATCATGCAATTCCCGAAAATGAAAGGTTTAAAAAGTCCTCTTGTTGATTTCCACTCCGCGGCCTGTCAAAGTTGCGTTGCTTGTTTGTTTAACCTCCAAAACTACGGTGACAACTTTTGAGATAGATAGTAATGAATGATACAAAAGGAAATTAATCAATCACGTTTATTTGGCCTTAACTCATGTTTCAATGTCAATTATCTAAAACTTTTTATATCAATCAATTTATGTTTCAATATCAATCATTTAAAAATAATTTGATGAGTGATTTTTTTATTTAATTAAATAAAATAAATAAATAAATTACTTTTTGTTTAATTAAAGTTTGATGTTGATTTATAAGTTTTATGTTATTTTTACAAGTATTTATTTTGCTTGCTACTAAAAAACACCAATTTACAACTGTTATATTAGTTTATTTATTTTACCTTCCATTCATTAGTCTTATGTGTAATTTATAAAATTTATAATTATCATAGTATTGATGCCGTAATTTTAATCACGACATCATAAAATTTTCTTCCTTTTAATCCTGATTTTATTTTTGGCTCTTAAATTTTTTCTGTGTAGATAAAGTTCATTTGTCCATTTTACCCTTCCTATGGAAAAGGATCAAACACCCAACAAATGCGTGCTATTGCTATTGCATGCGCCATAATATTTCAACTATTTTGTCTGTGACATACAGCATACAAATTTGTTGAAAGAAGCCCAATAGTTTCAATAGTTATGTTTCTCCAAATATTGCCATAGGAATTACATTTTATTTATTTTAATTAAAGTCTACAAATTAAATAGATAGATTACGTAGTATCAATAACTCTATTCTTTATTATAACTTAGCTATTTAAGTATGGTGTGATGACAATGTGGGATCACCACCTTTCGATTTTTAGAAACAAAAACTCAAATCCAAGCTCATAATGGCATCAGGGTTATTAAGCAGGGAAGAAGTTGAAAAACATTAAGCTTGAGTCCATATGCTCTGTGGACACAGGATTAATGAGCAGAGAAGCAACAAAATCTTTCACCATTAGTGCAGCCATCTTAAAAGTGAGAATTGGCATAATTAAAATTAAGGAGTGACATTGGCACTGCATTTTGGCGGAGGCACCCTTTGTTTATATCCTTCCAGGTATTTGAAACTTTCTCTCTTTTTCACGAGCATGTCCTTAGTTACAACTCTCTCTCTGCTGATTACAATTCATCAAGGAATACTATCAAAGAAAAAATTAAAGAAATAGATATAAAAGACCTTGTATGATTTCAGACTACAAAATGAATCCATGCACCGAAGATTTTAAGAATGGAAACCGAGTCACAAATGATACAAGCTCAAGCAGCTACCAATAATTAGATTAATCAATAATATATGCTTAAAATGTACGAATATAAAAGGTGAATGCACAATTTTTCAATTTGCTTATACTCATTGTTGAATGACTGATTCAAGCTCTATATTTATTTATTTTATTTCTTTTGGATAAGAAGAGTTTGCATTCTTCAAAACACAGCCCGGCTGCACAATTAAACGTACAGGTTGGACAGTTTCAATTGCAAAGTTTAATGGTCACAGAAAAATTATATAAAATTTAATTATTCATGATTTTAGCCACTAACTAATCCAGAAAAAAAATTAGAATTAATTTTTATGAAATCAACAAAATAAGACAGAAAAGGAAAAGGCGTTAGAAACTTGAATTTTATTAGGTTTTGATGAATCTTTGCCATACAAAAGTTCGAAAGTCAAGACCAAAATTAATAAGGCATGTAGAATGGATGTGAGCCACCAAAAAGCTGATGTTTTAGAAGGCAACCACCCTTTTTGCAGTTCTTGCCACAATTTCCAAATAAAAACAATTTTTTGAAAGAAAAGACTATTATATATTGAAGTTTGTCTTTCATTAATGATTGCATATAGACTTCACCTCCAATAGTATATATTCAATTGTTACTTGTTGGCATTGAATAATTTGTTGGTAAGGTGTCTTTTACTAAAAATTTAGGAATTATGTGATTATTTTCTTATAGTTTTCTTGTCAGCAAGACTGCAACTCCTTTATACATACATACATACATACATACATATATAAAAGGTAGCCACAACCATGCAGCAAAAATACATGCACTCATTTCAGTCCTATTAATAAATATTTTCTTCTGGTTGATCATCAATGATAAACACAGGAGCATTGATTATGCCAATGCTATATTGATGAGTACAAATAATCGCAGCTGCTACAAATTAATTTGGTTTATTGTGTTCGTCGTCATGGCATATTAATTAATATTCTTTGTATGTGGATGAAGATAGATCGTGCAGATGCAAAATGTGTTATGATATTAAGCTAGAAATCATGCAGAATTAAAGATTTAAGTTTTCATTCTATTAAGAATTGTCGAGTCATTGAGTGACCACTGACTAATTTAATTATCAAATCTGCATAAGAAAATAAAAGATTTTTGGCCAAGGCAACCTATGATTTGTTAATTGGATTCAGATTCAGTATTGAGTTGATAAATGATTAATAATTATTAAATAAAAATATAAAATTAATTAAATTTTAACCGTATATTGATTGTGATGGGTTTATTAGAGAACATTTTTTTGAAGTTGTGAATGTTGATGACATAAAGGCCTCGACTCTAAAAGGTGAGATATGTAATATTCTTGCTTGATACAATTTTTTAGTTGAAAATTTAAGAGGTCAAAGGTATGATGGCACTAGTAATATGGCAGGAGAGTGGAATGGATTACAATCTTTATTTTTTAATGATTGTCCATATGCCTATTATGTATATTCCTTTGCTAATCGAATACAACTTGTATTAGTTGTAGAGTCTAAAAAAGTGCATGAGGTATGGTTTCTTTTTCTAAGTTAACTTCCATTGTCAACTTCGTTAATGCTTCTTTCAAACATTATTCTAAGTTAAAAGTTGCTAAAGAAATTATAGAATTGATAGCTTCAGGAGAGCTTGAGATGGGTACAAGAGTTAAATCAAGTCCAAACTTTACAAAGGCCTGGAGACACTTGTTGGGGCTCACATTTTACCTCACTTAGTAGGCTTATTGAGATATTTAGTGCAACTCTTGAAGTTCTAAGAAAGATGATCAATGATGGACCTAGTTGAGATATGCATGGAGAAGCTAAAGGTGCATAGAGAGGGATGAAATCCTTTGAGTTTGTGTTTATTTTGTTTTTGTTAAGTAGAATTCTTGGAATCTCTTATATTCTTTATTGAGCATTACAAACAAAATCTTTAGAGAATTATGCCACAAGTACTAAAAGGCTTTTGCAAGAATTTCGAGATGATGGTTGGGATGATTTTATTAGTGTGGAAAGCATGACACTAGTGTGTTCTTGGAATCTCTGATATTATTTGTCGATCATTACAAACAAAATCTTTAGACATCTTGAATGCTTTGAATTATGTCACAAGTACTAAAAGGCTTTTGCAAGAATTTTGAGATAATGGTTGGGATGATTTTATTAGAACTGTGGTATCATTTTGTGGAAAGCATGATACTAGTGTGCTTGATACGAGTGTTTGTTATAATGAAGGCATAGGACGTTTTTGTCAACAAAAGGATTATGTTACAGTTGAGCATCATTATCACTTTGATACATTTAATGCTGTAATACATTTTCAATTGATAGAGATAAATAGCAGGTTCCTAGAGAAAACTATGGAACTCTTTACTCTAAGCTTAGCTTTGGATTCGATCCATGGGTTTTAAATTATTTGATACATATAGTATTTGTTGTCTTGCTAAGAAGTTTTATCCTCTTGATTCCATTATAAATGAGATTCTTGCTTTGAGAAGAGAATTGGGACATTATAGGTTTGATGTCATCCACTTTTTCAAAAAATTACTTCGATTTCTGAGTTATATCAATGATTAATAAAAATAAAGAAGTTGCAACACTATTTCTTGATTGATAGACTAATTCCTCTAGTGTCGACTCTTCCAGTTTCTACAGTCATAATAAAGCATGCATGTTCAACCATAAGCCTTATCAAGACATCACTTTGCAATAAGATGGAAAATGAGTGTCTTTCGGATTGTAAGGTTATTTATGTTGAAAGACAAATTGCAATTGCTATTGATTGAAATTCTATAATTGATGAGTTCCATTGTTTGAAGCTGCGAAAAGTACAACTTTAGTAGTATTTTTGTTTTTAATTACACTTTTGTTTTCAACTTTTTCTATATAATTATTTTGTTTAAAGTAAATGTTATTTGGGGTAAGGCTTCTGATGTCCCCCTCTTATAAGGTGTATTTTATTTTTTTTCTACTTATCAAATTTTATGTTCAATTTACAATATATATATATATATATATATATATATATATATATATATATATATAGTAAAGGACTAGATCTGGATCCCAGAAATAGTACTCTGATTGAATTGAGAGAGAAAAGAAATACAACTAAGGTGAGAGACCTTGTCTCTATGCCTTAGAGGAACGTAACAGTTTATATAACAAATTTCTGATACAGAAGATCAGCCTAGGCCGCAACTGCAGAGCATACTTATAAATTTTCAAGCATATAAACATATAAACTTGTAAATCAAATATAAACAATCATATAGACATATAAATCTTACAATTTTATTTGTTGTTCTGCTTGAATCCAAGAAGTTTAGAACAATTGCTTTATGTATAAAAGCAACAACAGGATTGAAGATGGAAGGTTGCTTTTAAAAAAATGAAATTGAAGATTCAAAATAGGAGAGTTTTTTTATTTAAAGGAATCTGAAAAATCTGCCCTCTCTTCTGAACTTCGTTCTGTCTTTTTAAGCTTTTCCATTCTTGCTTTTGCTGTAGCTTCACATGCGGTGTTGGAGACAGCATATCTGCTTTTTCACGTGGAGACAACATTGTTTTCTTTTCTCGTGGAGACAACATCTTTTGCTTTTAATCTTTAATCTTTAACGTTTACAAGGGCCAGAAAAACCGGAGGTGGAAAATTTGTCTTCACAGCTTTTTCTTTGTGGTAAGGATAGTGATTGAAGGAAGATAGTTTTCCACAGAAAAGTATATTACAGTTTTCCACAGAAAAGTATATTACAGGAATTGAAAATATAAGTACTTTTGTTTTTTTAAAAATCAAATATACATGTACGAATAATGGTTTTAACAATGCTTGATTGGAGAAAGAATTCCAAAACAGTCATCTTCGTTATCGTCTCCAAGGGAAATGAATGGTTTAGCAATTTCTTCATCGGAAGAACCAGTTACAGAAGGTTCAGATCTTGAGGCAAGGAGTTGCTGCATTACTTTAAAATATTCATTTTCATTCTTTGCACAGGCCAAAAGGGATTGGGCCTTTGACCGTTGGGCAAGAAAAGTGCTCTGGGCTTTGACGTCTTTAATGTTTGGCGTGAGGAGACCTTTGGAAGAAAGCCATGCTTTAATTGTAGCATCAGACAGCAAATGATGCTGTCTCCAACATCGCATGTGAAGCTACAGCAAAAGCAAGACCGCATGTGAAGCTACAACAAAAGCAAGAATGGAGAAGCTTAAAAAGACAGAACGAAGTTCAGAAGAGAGGGCAGATTTTTTAGATTCCTTTGAATAAAAAAACTCTCCTGTTTTGAATCTTCAATTTCATTTTTTTAAAAGCAACCTTCCATCTTCAATCCTGTTTTTACTTTTATACATAAAGCAATTGTTCTAAACTTCTTAGATTCAAGTAGAACAACAAATAAAATTGTAAGATTTATATGTCTATATGATTGTTTATATTTGATTTACAAGTTTATATGTTTATATGCTTGAAAATTTATAAGTATGCTCTGCAGTTGCGGCCTAGGCTAATCTTATGTATAAGAAATTTGTTTTATAAACTGTTACGTTCCTCTAAGGCATAGAGACAAGGTCTCTTACCTTAGTTGTATTTCTTTTCTCTCTCCATTCAATCAGAGTACTATTTCTGGGATCCAGATTTAGTCCTTTATTGGTATCAGAGCCATTACTGGTAGCATTTGATTCAATTTTGCTTGAGTGGTGAAGGGGTTACCTTTGGGTGCCTTGGTAGTATTTGGTCGTAAGTCCCGATTTGGTTGAAGGGCAGAAAAACCAACTCTTAGCCTTGGGTTGTAGCCATTCTTGTAAAACTTGATCACTTATAGGTTTTGCATACATGGATTATCTACTCTGTAGAGCATCATCTTTCTCTAGTTCTTCTTCTGGAAAGACCAATGACTCTAAGAATGTTGTAAATTCAGAAGAATTCATAATTGAAGACTTTAATAAAGCAATCGATTGTTGGGAATTACCAAAGATTTCTAAAGATATGATTTATAAAACAAAAAAACTTGATTTTTTAAAAACTGACTTTGTAATAAAAACTGAAGAAAGAGACATAACCCTTTCAAAGCCTTTTGAAACTATTCACCTATTCTCAGAACAATCTTTAAAGAAACTAAAAGAAAAACACTTTAATTATGTTCACATAGGATTTATACATAAAGTAATTGTTCTAAACTTCTTGGATTCAAGCAGAACAACAAATAAAATTGTAAGATTTATATGTCTATATGATTGTTTATATTTGATATATATATATATATATATATATATATATATATATATATATATATATATATAATTTAGTCCAAGCTACTTTAAAATCTTGGGTCCGCCCCTGACATTGAAAGAGTTTCAATGTTCCAAACATGTGCAACGTGAGAATAAGGCTGTTGCTTAGTATTAGGCTGTCTTTTCTCACTCTAAGTGTCAAGAAATGTGGCTAAATGGTTGCCAAATTCTAGAAGCTGTATATTTTTGAAGGGAAATGGTGGTTGGCACGCCAAAATGGAAGTAAAATTGGTGGCACACGCCTTTGATATGAAGAAGCCAAAATGTAAGAAAACGATGGTGCTACATCAAATCTTGACAAGGAAAAATAATAATAATAAAATAACAGCCAATTTTGTCTATAAAAAGGGAGCTTCCCATTTGGTCTCTGCATCCAATTTCATTCTTCTTCTTATATCTAATTTTGAGAGAAAAAAGAGTAGAGAATTGAGAGATTTAAGAGCTTAAAATAATAAAGCTCTTGTGACTCTAGTGATTTGAGAGATTAGGTGTATTGGGGTTCTGGGTAGTGAGCCAAAAATAATATAATACTTGTAAATCTTTATTTTACCAGTAAAATATTTTTGTTTTGTTTTCACCCGTGGACATAGGTTAAAAACCGAACCACGTAAATTTCTGTGTTCTCTTTGTGCTTGTTTTTCATTTTCTTTCAAATTTGATTTTAATTGTAACCCTACTTCACCCATAAATTACCTAACACTAAATCTATAAAGTGCACGAGCGCGAAGGCTCTAAAGACTCACACCGTCTAGCTTTTGAAGCACAAGAAGCTACGCCAAGAATTAAACAACCTTTTTATCTCAAAACTAAAAAGTCTTTAGAAAGCAATAGAGAATAAGTATGTCTCTTCAAGTTTCAGCCTCTCCTACTAAAATTATCCAACGAAATGCTGAGAAAGATTCTACCCATCGCTCTGCAAATTTTCATCCTAGCATTTGGGGGGACTATTTCCTTTCATGTACGAGTGACTCCATGGTAAAATGTGTACCATAATGGTAGTATTGCATATGTTAATTTGTATGCTGAGATGTAGGCATGTAGATATATATATATATATACACAAGCTCTAAAATTTATTCATTCCTCTACTAATATTTCTCAATTTTTTTTCTTCCTCAGGAAAAAGATAATGGCAGTGCAAAGCATGAAGAGCTGAAGGAGGAAATTAGAAGGATGCAAAAAGCTTATATCAATAAGTCTTCACAGAATAATCTGGACTTGATTGATGCAATTCAGCGTTTAGGAGTGTCTTTCCATTTTGAAAGTGAGATTGATGAAATCTTGGGAAAAATTCATGAGGCTCACCAAGACTGTGATCTTGGGGATAATGAAAATGATGACCTCTATTATGTCTCTCTTCAGCTTCGATTGCTTAGACAAAATAGCTATAAAATTTCCGCTGGTATGTCTTTTTCTCACTTATTCCACTTGTTAAATATCTTGTAAAAACCCATTCTTCTTTAATTACAACTAACTTTTTGGAGCAAGAAACTCAAGTGTTCAGCTCTCACTTGAGATGCTGCCTCGCTCTTGACGAGTGTAAAATTGCATTTGTTATTTTTGTTTAGTCTTTTGTCTGATGATCATTATGCTTTTACTATAAGGTACGGTTTATTACGTTCTCTAGCCAGCGGTTTTATTTTACAATTTATGTAAAAAGCTCTCTAGTTTGTCGAGGTTTTTCGCAGGATAAAAAATAAAAATAAATTATTACTACAGTCGGTACAACCAGTTTTTGTCCAACCACTAAAAATTTAAGTTGTGTAGCAGATGCGTTCGAAAAGTTCAAAGACAGGGACGGGAACTTTAAGACATCTCTTACTAAAAATGTTAGAGGAATTTTAAGCTTGTATGAAGCTACGCATCTCGGGATACACGAAGAAAATATAATTGATGAAGCGCTTGCTTTCACCACTAGTCACCTTCAGTCAATAGCGGCTCATCAAATCAGCTCCCCACTTGCTGAGCGAGTCAAACATGCCTTAATTCAGCCTATCCACAAGGGTTTACAAAGGCTTGAGGCAAGACTATACATTCCTATCTATCAAAAACAATCTTCCCACAATGAAGCTTTATTGACATTCGCAAAACTAGATTTTAACAAGTTGCAAAAGCTTCACCAGAAGGAACTTGGTGATATTTCAAGGTAAATAACTGAAGCTTTAAAAACAATTTCAATTCCGCTATGAGCATATTTAATTAAGCTTCCCAATATTGAAGGAAAATTAATTTTTAAATGGCTGTCTCATTTAGGTGGTGGAAAGAATTAAACTCTGCACATAAGCTACCTTTCATAAGAGACAGAATTATAGAGTGCTACTTTTGGATATTAAGAGTATATTTCGAGCCCCAATATTCATTTGCTAGAAGAATATTGACAAAAGTAATTTCCATGACTTCTACTATTGACGACATCTATGATGTGTATGGCAAAATTGAAGAACTTGAACTTTTTACATCAACTATTAAAAGGTTTGAATTGCTCATCATTAATTTGGGATCTCATGCCCAAGATTTATTGTCATTTTTGTTAACAAAATTCTCCTTATTGAAATGGGCTAGCAATTTCTTTCTCAGGAGGAATATCAGTGCCATAGATCAACTTCCTAAGTATATGAAACTATGTTATCGGGCCCTCCTTGATGTTTATAGTGAAGCAGAGAAAGATTTGGCCCCTCAGGGAAAATTATACCGCATCCATTCTGCAAAATAAGCGGTGGAGTACTCTTCAGTTTTTCATTAAAAATTGATACTAGGCATTAATTCATTCTCAATTGCTAACAAAGATCTGGTATGTATGTTTGGTTTAATTCTCATGATCAGATAAAAATCTTGAGAATTACTTCTTTGCTAAATGGTGATTATTACCGACGGTGGATGAGTACATTTGCGTTAGTTAGCCTAAATGGTGTCAACCACATCTTTCGTTGACGTGGGAGACATTATAATTAAAGAATCTTTTGAATGGTTATTCAACAATCCTATATTTATTAGGGCTTCTTCTGTAGTTTGCAGAGTGGTAGATGACATAGTGTCACACAATGCAGATATATATAATAATATTGCCTCCATAATTAACGGTGTGATCTTTAACTTTCTCTTATTACATATATGTGTTCTTGTATTTGCATATGGTTTGAACAAAGCAGAGGGCATGTTGCCTCAAACGTTGAGTGTTACATGAAAGAGTATAGTGCAACAGAAGAGGACGCATGCAATGAGTTCCAGAAACAAGTTTCATATGCCTAGAAGGAAATAAATGAGGTCTGTCTACGCCCAACTATTGTACCGTTGCCACTTCTTATACGAATTCTCAATCTTACACGCGTTATAGATGTCATTTACAAGTATGAAGATGGCTATACTCATGCTGGTGTTGTGCTGAAAGATATTGTTGCTTCTCTGCTTATCAATCCCGTGCCATTATGAGCTTGGATTTGAGCTTTTGTTAATTTAACCATGTAATATACAAGGCAAAAATTTTCACCAAATTTATTTTACTTCCACGAAGTCTTTATTGTTCCTTTGCATTTGAATACGTTTATTGACTTTAATATATATAAGTGGTAATCATCAATATATGATATTGCTTTTACAACCTGTTTGATATGTTAGAAAATTTTGTCAGCTACAAAGCACTGTCAACCCGCTAAATAAAGTGTTGTGAAAGAATTCCCTTTAACTAAGATTCTTTCCACTAAACCAAGACCTATCTCTGACCCTAAGATTAATCAATGAACATACTAACAACAACAGATTGAATTATGAAAGAAAAATGGCAGGAAAACAGAACAAACAACCCAAGAACATACAATGATTATAGTGGTTCAGCACTTAAGCATAGTGCCTACATTCACTTGAGGAAGATTGCAAATGCTTTCACTAACCAAGCTCAAGAATGGTGCAAAAATCAAGTGTCTATACAAGAAATACAAGAACAAGATCTCTCTTCTCTACACACACTGATCTCTCTCTAATTAGCTCAATTAGAACATACCAGAATCAACTTATATCATTGATTCTGGATTTGTTACACCAGCTAGCCTTTTCCCTCTAAAACCAACCAATTTAGCAGCTTCAGTGTGTGCGCTTCACGTGTTCACTGTTTATGAAAACTTGTGTTTAATCTCGAATCACATGTTACGCACGTGACTCACTTAAGCGCTTTGGATGACAATGCTGGTAATGTCGGTTTATGTTCTGCAGTCTCAGAAATGACATATCATCCAAACTCAAATCCTCAGAACACATGTCAGCTAATTCAGTTTGAGCTTGTATTTCATCAATCTTCACCTTGAGCTCAAACTCCAGTTACTCCATTCTGCTACCTTCCTCTACTCTTGCAGTCATTTAAACCTACAAACCCCTGCCAAGTTCATGCAGAAATTGAACTTAGTAGGTGAGACTACCTTGGTAAGCATATCAATTGGATTTTGTTTTGTAGACATCTTAAGCATATCAATTGGACCTTTGTTTTGTAGATATCTACCTTGGTAAAATCCGGCTTCATATCAATATGTTTTGTTTTTTCATGGTGAATTTGATTCTTGCTCAGACGTATTTCACTTTGGCTATCACAATATATGGTAACTAATTCTTGTTTTCCTCCTAATTCAATGACCATTCCCTTTAGCCAATTAGCCTCTTTGAAAGCTTTTGCAGTAGATGTGTACTCAGCTTCTATTGTTGACAATGCCACCACACTTTATAATGTGTCTTTCTAGCTCACAACACAGCCTCCCAAAGTGAATAAGTATCCTATCAGTGATCTTCTCTTGTCAAGATCCCCAGCAAAATCATAATCAACATTCCCCATTAAAGTACAATCCTTAACTTTTGATCCACCATACCATAAACTACACTCCAAAGTTCCCTCCAAATACCTCATTATCCATTGAATAACTCTCCAGTGCTCATAACTTGGATTAGCCACAAACCTACTTGCCATACTCACTGCATGTAAGATATCAGGTCTGGTAAGTATCATGGCATACATAAGGCTTCCAACTACACTTGAACAAAAGATATTTGCCATTTTCAATTACTTTGCATCTGCTTTTGGACACTGAGCATTTGACAACCTAAAATGACTTGCCAATGGAGTTTGAATTGGTTTTTATCCATACATACCAAACTTGAGTAACACTATTTTGATATAACTTTGCTGAGTCAGAAACATAACCCTTTGATCCTTGTTTTTAACAATATCCATCCTTAAAATCCTCTTTGCAGCCCTAAGACCCTTTATTTCAAACTCACTGCTTAAGAGTCTTTTCAACATATCAATCTTACCCTTATTATGACATGCTATCAGCGTATCATCCACAGACAGTAAGAGATATATCATATTCCTTTCACTTATTTCCTTGAAGTATACAAAACAATCATTGCCTAGGTGATTGCTTCAAGCCATAAAGTGACTTCCTCAACAAGCAGACATGCCCTTTCTTTCTAGGCACTACAAAACCTTAAGACTGTTGCATTACAATTTCTTCTTGTAACTTACCATGAAATAAAATTATTTTGACATCTATCTGTTCAAGATCCATGTCTTGTATTGTTATAAATACAAGAATAATTTTGATAAATGCATGCTTCACCACTGGAGAGAAAACTTCATTAAAGTCAATTCCTTCCTTTTAAGTGAACCCCCTTGCAACCAATCTTGCCTTAAACCTTCTTGGCTTAGCACCTAGTATCCATTCTTTTACATTAAAGATCCATTTGCAACTGGTTATCTTCTTCCTTTCAGGTTTCTCTATTAGTACCCAGGTTTTATTCTTCATCAGAGAATCAATCTCTTCTTCCATAGCCTTCTGCCATTGAAGCTTATGTTTGCTAGTAATAACTTTATTATAAGTTCTAGGTTTATCAGAGTCTACCTCTTGAGTAGCTAATAAAGCATAAGCTATAAGATATGTTGCTGCATATCTTCTAAGTGGTTTTATTGCTTTTATTTTCTTGTGTCTTGCCAACTGATAAATATCTCCATCACAATCAGTTGTTTCAACTTCGTTATTGACATTTATTTCTTTATCAGCACTATCAGTTTCAGCTTCTGTAATTGTTTTAATTTTCTTAGGTTCATAGCTCTACCTTAAACTGAACTTTCTCTTTTTTTACTTGATTTTCCTTATCCTCATCTAAAAGAACCTTGTTTAGCTGTAGTATTTTTGTCTCATTAAAAGTTACATCTCTATTTATAATGCATTTTGGTGGTTTAAAATCATCACACCACAATCTATAACCTTTTACTCCACAGGGTATCACGGAAACCTGCATTTAAGTGCTCTAGGTTCTAATTTGCATTTTTTGACATGTGCATATGCCAAACATCCAAAAATTCTAAGCTTTGCATAGTCTGCAACCTTTCCTGTCCACAATTCTACTGGTGTTTTGTATTCAATAACTATTGAAGAACTCCTATTCACCAGATAGTAGGCAGTATTCAATGCTTCTGCCTAAATGGTTTTTGGCAATTTTAAATGCAATAGCATACATCTCACCTTTTCCATTAATGTTTTGATTATCCTCTTAGTAATACCATTCTGTTGAGGTGTGTATATTGCTATTTTGTGCCTTAAAATGCCATTTTTCTCACATAACTCTTCAAATTGTCTGTTGCAGTACTCCAGCCCATTGTTAGTTTTCAGAGCCTTCACCCTTAAGCCTCTTTGAGTCTCAAAAAGAGTTTTCCAGATTTTAAACTTTCCAATCACTTTATCGTTGCTCTTAATTGTGTAAACCCAAACCATCCTTGTCAAATCATCAATGAATGATAGAAAATAATTGCATCCACCTAGTGAAGTAACTGATACAGGCTTGAAATACTAACTAGGCTACCAAAAAGGGGGGGTGAATTGGGTTCTTTAAAAATTTAAGCAAATAAAACCACACAACAATTAAAACTAATGTCGTAATAAAATTAAAAGCAATAAATTTAACAATGCTCGAAATTAAAAAGATAAGGGAAGAGAGATCAAACACAAGATTTTTACGTGGTTTGGCTAACCGTGCCTACGTCCACACCTCCAAGTTCACTGGGCTTGATGATTCCACTAAGCAAGCCTCCAAGGCTTCAATAACACTTACAATTGACCTCAAAGGTGTCAATGAACCTTTACAACGAGAGATTATCCCCAATCTCTTAACCCAAGTGTATCCCAACACTTACAATCACTCAATAATAAAGATTTAAAATCAACCTATCTCTCACACAATCTATATGAATACAATTGAAATCCCAAGGTGTGAATCAATGAAATATAACAAGTTTAAAGCTCAAAGGAGATTGTTTTTCTCAGTAGCAAGCTCAAAGATAATGGTTGGATCACCCTTTATTTGAATTTAATTCAGTTATTTTATAGTTGGAACTGAAAACTAGCCGTTGTTGACTTTCTGGGCATAATCGGATCACCGTTTTCTGCTAACGGTTAACCGTTTTGACTTGTCCAAATAGCCGTTATGCTTAGACTTTAAATAAATGGTTTGCCATTTAAAGTTATCGGATCGTCGTTTGCTTCCAGAGACCCGCAAAACAAACTTAGCTTTCCATTTTTACTAAACGGCTCAAGGTTAAAAACTTTTTCCTTTCTGTAAACTATCGGTTAGCCGTTTTCAAATAAACGGTTCACAGTTAATTTTCAAAATCTTCTCAGATAAACGGTGCAGGATTACAAAGACAGTTTCCTCTCTGTAAATTATCGGTTTGCCATTTTCTAATAAACGGTTCACCGTTAATTTTCAGAATCTATATATTCGGCAACTTTTGATTAGAAAAAGGTTTTCCAACTCAAGTTAACAACCATTAAGCTTTCTTTAAACATGTCTATGGCTTTAAAAAATTCATTTTAATAGCCCCAACATTTTAATCAAGAATATATAAGTTTTGTTATCATCAAAATCAATATTATAAGATCAACAAGGCCTCTACAAATCTGAATGTATGTATCTAAGTTTATCTTTGGTATTATGGGCTGCAGATTTAATCTGAATGTATGTATCTAAGTTTATCTTTGGTATTATGGGCTGCAGATTTAAACTTTAACTTGGAACCTTTGCATAGGACACAATCTTCACATAATCCCAAAGAACCAACTTATCTTTACCCAACACTCCTTGCTTTTATAGCTCCTTTAAATCTGTCTCACTCATATGCCCCAACCTTAAATGCCAATCTTTGCCTTATCACCACTATGGTTAGTTATAATTGCCTTACCAACTACTGTTTGTCCATCTAATACATACAACCTATTCTTTTTCCTATTCTTCATAATTACCATTGAACCTTTGATTAACTTCAATGTCCCTTTTTTCAGCCTTAATGGTGTATTCGGATTGATCCAACATCCTTATGGAGACTAAGTTTCTCTTTAGATCAAGAACATGTCTTACCTATGTTAAGTCTCTCACTACACCATTTGCTAATTTCAAGTTTACTGTCCCAATACCCACTACTTTACATATTGAGTTATTACCCATTAACACCATACCCCTTTCACATGGCTGATATGAAGTAACGTAATTTCCATTTGGACACATATGAAAAGTACAACCAAAGTCAAGAACCCACTGACCTTGAAGTTTATCCTTTGAGGCTATAAACACTCTAGCAATTTCATAACTAATTTCTTCTATGGCTAAGGCTGAATCTCTAATTTTTTTTGTGGATTCCTTAGTCTTAATCTTCCTCTAAGGATAATCTCTCTTAAAATGGCCCTTCTTGTGACATTAAAAACATTTTAAGTGCTTCTGTTTTGACTTTGATCTACCTGACTTCTTTCTTTTACTATCCCTTTTCTCTGGCCTGCCCTAACCATTAAACCTTTACTAGAATCACCTTTTTTGTTGTCTTGTTTATCCTTCAACTTCTTGGTACCAAGAGCAGACTTGACTTCTTCTAAGGACAATGTCTGTCTCCCAAACAACAAGGCGTCCTTCAGCTATTTTTAATGAAAACATTTTCTTCTTGATACATAATATGTCTGCTAGGGATTTTTTCATATAAAGGTGTTCTAGTTTAGCCCATAATCCAGCAGCAATCTTCTCTTTGGCAACTTCTCTTATTATTGAGTCACCAAGGCTGAGAATGATCGTACTCCTTTCTTTCTTGTTAATCTCAGTAGCCTATTCTAGATTTTTAAATAATGAAGCTTTTTTCCCTTTCGCTTTGGTGGTAGGTTCAATGGCATCTCCAAGGCCTTGAATAATTAGAAGAGCCTCTATCTTAATCTTTTATATGTTGAAATCATTCTGACTTGTAAACTTCTCTAGATCTATCTTTAAAGCCATTTCTTGAACCTTAAAATAGAGACAAGGCCCTGATACCAATTTGTTGTGAAAAAATTTCCTTTAACCAAGATTCTTTCCACTAAACCAAGACCTATCTCTGACCCCAATATCAATTAATGAACATACAAACAACAATAGATTGAATTATGAAAGAAAAATGGTAGAAAAATATAACAAACAACCCAAGAACACACAGTGATTATAGTGGTTCAGCACTTAAGCATAGTGCCTACACCCACTTAAGGAAAATTGTAAATGCTTTCATTAACCAAGCTCAAGAATGGTACAAGATCATCAAGTGTATATACAAGAAATACAAGAACAAGCTCTCTCTTCTCTACGCGCCCTGATCTCTCTCTAATTAGCTCAATCAAAACATACCAAAATTAGCCTATATCACTGATTCTGGATTTGTTACACCAGTTGGCCTTTTCCCTCTATAACCAATTGATTTAACAGCTTCAGCATGTGCGCTTCACATGTTTACTTATGGCTGCCTAAAATGACATCCAATCCTGTCGTTTATGACAGATTGTGTTTAATCTAGAATCACATGTTACACACATGACTTACTTAAGCACTTTGGATGACAATGCTATCAATGTCAGTTTGTGTTCTACAGTCTCAAAAATGTCATATCATCTGAACTTAAATCCTCAAAACGACATATCAGCCAATTCAGTTTGAGCTCATATTTCATCATAAAGAACATGAGTTATTTGTACTACTTTTTATATTTATTAATTCATCTTTAAATAAACTAAAGAAACGTAATTCTTATAGCAATATCCAATGAAATGTACTATGGAAATTATTGTGTTCCTTTGGGAATATATAGATAGTAAAAAAAATGGTTGAAATATTCAAATTAATTTTATTTTAACTACCTTAACGGTCATTCTTTTAGTTTATTTAATGTTTGTGAGTTATTAATTTTTTTTATTAGGGGTGGATAATACATTCTGTAAAATCAAAATTACACATTTAATTATAAAGAATTGGGCTTTTAGTAGATACATTAACAATTAAAAGGTCTACAAGGTCGAAACTTTTTAAAATCAACTTGAACACTTCATAATTTCAAAGAAAATAAGGTCTATTCTAGAATCATGCTTCGAATTTTTCGAAAGTAAGCTGTGCCCTACCCCACCTGTCCTTACTACAACTAATCCTAAGATCACCAGATTAGTGTTAAAAAATTATTACTTTTTTGCATAAAAAAATGTAAATTTTAAGTAAATTAACGCTAGCTCGGGTAGACACGTGAGCGGATTAGGTTTCACTACGTAAAGGAAGTAAAAGTAAAATTAAGCAAGAAGCAAAACGTGAGAAATGAGAGTAATGGCAAGAACTGGCCTAGTCGGCAAATCCCTTTTCAAGCCTCAGATGCCACTAGACTGACTAGACAATACATCATCCTAACTAGATAGAGACTGAAATGGTGAGGACCAATATACATATCCTTGGACATCCAAAAACTTCTCACTCGCGTGATAATTACTGGCTTTCGTTGCCCACATTTTGTTGCACCATTTGGACCACAAGTATCGATTACAACGTCCATGTTTGATAGGAAATAATGAAAGGAGACCGAGAGAAGTGAAAAGGAGAGGAAGGAAATGAAAATGAGCGGAAAGAAAGATTAAATTTTAATTTTATTGTTTGATTTGAAATGGAATTCATCCATTATTCTCTTGTTTTTCGTTTCTCCTTTTCCTCTTTTGGTTTCCTCTCTTTTTCTTTTATTTTTTTTAAACCAAATATGACACTAAAAGAATATCACATAGAGATAATAATATTTACTCAAATTTATATCCTTAAACTTTATGAATTATTAATAGACCTTTTATTATTATTATTATTGTTATTATTATACCTTTTGACTATACTATTTAATTTAAAAGTTTTTAATAAATACAAATGGAATATTAAAAAAATAAAATAAATAGCATAATTTACAATTTTCAATAATTTTGATAAAGTTATTTTTCTTATACAGTCAAAGGGTGCATGTAGTAGTTAAAATAAAAATTTGTACGATCAATTATAAAATTTTAGGGATGGATCGGCGCATGCACTTAAGCAAATCTTGTAAGTGTAGCTATTGTTTCTCATGCGTTAATATTTTGTTTAAATTAAAAGAATGGTTGTCACTTCTTATACTAGAGCTTTTATTAAAGAACCATTTTTATTACCAAGACCAGAGTCATTCTAAAACTGTAAAAATTATGTTTATACTCTAGCAGTAAAAGTTTTAATTAGGGGACCTAAACTTAGTTCTTTTTTTGACGGTTATATTTGTTTATTTACTGAATTTGTTAAAATCGATATATTACAATTGAAGCCTTTTTCAATTTTAATTGCATGCAGTTATACTAGGGATTGTATGTTAGGCTTTATACTATGTGTTGTGTTTTCAGTTGCAAAAAAAAAAAAAGAAAAAAACAGCTACGGTACAATTTAAAGGTCTATCGAATCACAATGACTACTTCAAAAATCGTCTTCCACCAATATTTTAGGATTATCTACCTCATCCGTTCATGTGGAAAGAGAATTATAAAAATTTTATAGAAATTTAAATTTGTGCCCTTAATAAGTCCACCGCTAAATTAAGACCATAATAGCATCACAGTTAGTTCATTAGTATAAAATCTTCCTTTGTACCGTATCTTTGTTCTTACTAATCAATAAAGTGTTTCCTCGTACCTAATTCAAAAAAAAAAAAAAGAAGAAGAGTGTTTCCTCGTACTGTTTAAGTTTGCCTAGAAAAAAAAATTGTCCTTTTGTGGTTCACAAAATTTAAGATCTATGATGTGTTTTTATATAAGTCATTCTCGTAGATAATATTAATCGTCCTCTCAAAACAACGGGAGGATGATGGGGACCATGGCCGATAGGACGAGAGCTTATACAAGCCCTTAATTTTAAACTCAATATAAAAAAAAAAAAATGCTGGCTGGCGCGTGAAAATTATGCACGAAATGGTCTCCACTACATATGGCTGGCAGGTGCAGATTAGCATGGACACCGGCAGGGGGCCACGGCACCTTTAACAAATTTTTTAAGAAATAATAATAATATGAAAATGTTATATATTAAATTATAGGAACCAATTACGTTGCAACGGTGCTTTTTGTTTTTTTATAATTTAATTACATTAGGGTCCTTTATACTTTCTATAAAATAAAATAAGTAGAAAATATTATAAATATTTACATATAAGTCTTTTTTCATATCTATTTTAAACAGAAATTTTTATAAATATTTACACATAAGTCCTTTTTTAATTTTCATATATATTTTTATTATTTAATTTTTTTATTAATTATATTTAATTATTATTTTATTAGTTATTAATATATAAATATAATATGATATAATAAAATAATGTTCTAATATAATTTATTTTTATATTATAATATTTTCATATAAGTCCTTTTTTTATAAAATGACATTTGAAAAGAATTTTAATGGTTGTTATTGTTGTTATTATTATTATTATTATTATTATTATTATTGCTATTAATTTTTTTATTTTTATTTATTTAATTATTATTATTAATAAAATTTATTACTTTTATTATTTTAATTGTTATTATACCGTAATTTATTTATTATTATTAGTATTAATATTTCTATTATTAAAATATATTAATTGTATTATTTTAATTACTATTAATTATTATTATTATTATTAAAATTTATTAATAATTTTTTATTATTTTAATTATTATCATCGCTAATATTATTATTGCCATTAATTTCATTGTTATTTTATTCTTATTATTAAATTTTATTAATTTTTTTAACTAATATTATTGCCATTATTATTATTATTATTATTATTATTATTATTATTATATATACAAATAATATTAGGGACATAATTAACAAAGGATATTTTAGTTATTTATAACAGTCTATTTCAATTATAAAATAAAGTAAATACATTAATGTACTTCAATATGTTATAATTGAAATGATCACGCAAATAACTAAAATATCCTTTGTTAATTACGCCCTAATATTATTTTATATATAATAATAATAATAATTAAAATAAATAAAAATAAAAATTTTAATAATAATAATAATAATAATGGCAATAGTATTAGTTAAAAAATTTAATAAAATTTAATAATAAGAATAAAATAACAATGAAATTAATGGCAATAATAATATTAACGATAATAATAATTAAAATAATAAAAATTATTAATAAATTTTAATAATAATAATAATAACAATAATTAATAGTAATTAAAATAATACAGTTAATATATTTTAATAATAGAAATATTAACACTAATAATAATAAATTAATTATGGTATAATAACAATTAAAATAATAAAAGTAATAAATTTTATTAATAATAATAATTAAAATAAATAAAAATAAAAAAATTAATAGCAATAATAATAATAATAATAATAATAATAATAACCATTAAAATTCTTTTCAAATGTCATTTTATAAAAAAATAGTAAAAAAATTAATGGCAATGAAATTAGTAAAAAAATTAATAAAATTTAATAATAAGAATAAAATAACAATGAAATTAATAGCAATAATAATATTAACGATGATAATAATTAAAATAATAAAAAATTAATAATAAATTTTAATATTAATAATAACAACACTAATTAATAGTAATAGCAATAATAATAATAATAATAATAATAATAATAATAATAATAATAATAATAATAATAATAATAATAATAATAATAACAACTATTAAAATTCTTTTCAAATAGCATTTTATAAAAAAAAGATTTATATGTAAATATTATAATATAAAAATAAATTATATTATAATATTATTTTATTATATCATATTATATTTATATATTAATAACTAATAAAATAATAATTAAATATAATTAATAAAAAAATTAAATAATAAAAATAGATATGAAAAAGGACTTATATGTAAATATTTATAAAAGTTTCTGCTTAAAATAGATATGAAAAAAGATTTATATGTAAATATTTATAAAATTTTCTGTTTATTTTATTTTATACAAAGTATAAGAGAGCCTAATATAATTAAGCTATAAACAAACAAAAACCGTTGCAATGTGCCACCATTGCAACGTAAGTGTTCCCTAAATTATAACAAAAGTTGAAAAATATCATTAAATTAATCAGCATTTTGAATAACTTTAAACTTTTGTATCTTATTTTTTATTTTAAATTATGGTTTAATCATTAATACTTCTAGAATCGAACAGATTTATTATATTTTTCTTACAATTTATTTTTCCTCATAGTTAATAATAAATCATAATTCCTTCTCTAATTTACGGTTAAGCTTTTTGGTTTGCTGGAATTGTCCATATTTTGGCGACTGGAATATTATCTGTATTTGTTTAGTTCGTTTCACTTTTTGTTGTTTTGAGATACCTTTATGCTGGCTTTGCTTTGAGAGTATGGTTTCATGTTTCATTTAAAAGGTAAGGCTCATTATTACATCCCCTAAATACTTGTATTTTTTATTTTTTAATTTCCCTGGGGTTCTTAAAAAGAAAAAGGAAGCAAGCCACTCTTAAGCTTAATTTAGTTGGTTGATGCTTGTCATTTTTTTTTTTAAAATAGCGAGTTTCAGTCTTCTTACAAAGTTATATATAATTGTGGGAGTAAAATTTAAAAAAAGAAAAAGAAAAAGAAAAAGATTAAATATTATGTTGGTTAATACTAAACAATTTGTTGCGGCACGAATTAATGTCCCGACGTGTTCAAATTTAATTCTATAGTTCCAGTCTTTAGGCTTAACAATTTGTTGGTGCGACGGAAGAGGAATCATGCAATGAATTTCGGAAAATGAAAGGCTTAAAAAGGCTTACTCGAGTTGATTTTACGAGGAATTTTGACTTTTGAGGGGTATCAAATGGCTTACGCCAGTTGATTTTCATTCCGCGGCCTGCCAAAGTTGAAACATTGTGTTGCTTGTTTCTTTAACCTCCAAAACTACGCCGACAACTTTTGAGAAATATAGTAATGAGTGATATGAAAGGAAAATTGATCAATTACAGTTATGTGGCCGCAGCTCATGTTTCAATATCAATCAATTTATGTTTCAATATCAATCAATTTAAAACAAGTTGACGAGTGATTATTTATTTATTTAATTAAATTAAATAAATAAATTATTTTTTGTTTAATTAAAGTTTGTTGTTGATTTATAAGTTTCATGTTATTTTCACAAGTATTTATTTTACTTGCAATTATAAAACACCAATTAACTATTCTTATATTAGTCTCTTTACTTTACCTTTCGTTCATTGGTAAGTGTAATTTTTAAAATTTATAATTATTATGATATTGATGTCGTAATTTTAATCACGACATCATAGAATTTTTTTCTTTTAATCCTGATTTTATTTTTGGCTCTTAAAGTTTTTCTATGAAGATAAAATTAGTTTGACCATTTTACCCTTCCTATGGAAAAGGATCAAATTGCCCAACAAATGTGTGCCATTGCTATTGCATTCGCCTAGTTAAGATTTCTAATTTGTTTGGCAAGGAAGAAAATGAAGGAAAGAGTAGAGATCATTTAATAGCTAAATTTGATGAATAAAACGAAATCAATCAATCTTTAACTAATTACAAAATGTATATGCACAAGATTCCTGAACATTCTAGATTCCATAAACTTGAGCTAACCACCTGAGAATTGATCAGAGTGCACTAACAAACTTGTTAACAAAAATAACTAAATTATGCCATCTCTGATAACACGTCAACAAATCTAACTAACTTAACAACCCCTTTAAAGTTCAAGGTCTGGGAAGGGCATTGAGCTTGGATCTCAGATAGTTAAACTGATCAATAGCTAACAGTTTAGTAAGTACATCAGCAACTTGATCACAACTAGGAACATGACATATTTGAATCTCCTTTTGAGCAATGTCTTCATGAACAAAATGTAAATCTAGCTCAATGTGCTTAGTTTTAGAATGATATTTAGGATTATTGGCCAAAGTGTCAACACTTTTATTGTTACAATAAAGAACTGAAACTTGCAGCAACTTGATTTTCAATTCTTTAAGTAAATAAGTAATCCAGAGCACTTCAGAAGCTACCAATGCAAGAGCTCTATACTCTAACTCTATTGTGCTTTTAGAAACTATATGTTGCTTCTTAGATGACCATCAGATCAGATTGTCACCTAAGTAAACACAATATCCCCCTACTAATTTTCTATCATCTAAGTTTGAACCCCAATCAGAATCTAAAAAAGCTTTGAGAGTAAGTGCTCCAATGATATAGAATTGCAATCCATAAGTTGTTGTAGACTGCAAATATCTAAGCACTCGTTTGCATGCTTGTGAGTGAAATACTGATGGGGCACTAAGAAATTAACTTAGTTTATTGACTGTAAATGCAATTTTAGGTCTGGTTAATGTAACATATTGTATGGAACCAACTAAACTTCTGTAAAGAAAAGGATTCTCAAAAGGTTCACCTTTATCCTTCACTAACTTCTTAGTGGAACTCATGGGAGTTTAACAACCTTTGCTGTCCAGTATTTTAGCTTTCTTAAGTAAATCTCCAATATACTTTGTTTGAGAAAGGTGTAACCCTTCAACAGATGAAGTAACTTCAAGCCCAAGAAAATAGTTAAACTCACCAAGATCTTTCAATGCAAACTCAGATCCCAAAGTGATTAATAACCTTCTCCACAAGTTTTGTATTTGATCCAGTAACTAGTATACCATCCACATAAATGAGAATCACAACAATATCCCCTGCCTCTTGATGAATGAATAATGAAGTATTTGACCTTGAAGTAATAAAGCCTCAGTTTAACAATGAAGATTTCAGCCTCTCATACCATGCTCTTGGAGCTTGTTTGAGGCCAAAAATAGCTTTGGTAAGCTTGCACACATGTGTGGGAAATTGAGGATGAATGAAACCTTCAGGTTGATGCATATAAACATCTTCAATGAGCATACCATTGAGAAAAGCATTATTGATATCTAGTTGTCTAATGCACCAATGATTCATGACTGCAAGGCTAAGAATAACTCTAATACTGCAGGACTTGACAACAGTATTGAATGTTTCAAAGAAATCTACTCCTTGTGTTTGATGGAAACCCTTTGTAACTAACCTTGCTTTATATTTTAAGATGCTGCCATTTGGATTGTATTTTACTCTGAACATCCACTTGTTGCCAACAATTTTTCCAACTGCCTTTTTATGAACAAGAACCCAGGTATTGTTTTGCTATAAAGCATCAAACTCTGCTTGCATAGCTGCTCTCCATTTTATATCTGCTAAAGTTGCTTTGACTGAATATGGTTCAAGATTTTGAGTGTTTGCCAAGTATGTCTTAGGTTTAAACACTCCAACTTTAGCTCTAGTTACTATAGGATGAATATTCTGCAACATTGGTTGGTGTGTAGTCTGCACTATTAGTTGGTGTTAAGCTTGTGATGACTGATTGTATAGAGAAGGAAGGTTTGTGGATAATGAATGTGAGTGAACAAAATTAGGTCCTGTAGCTGGTATAAGTGGATTGCCAAAAGGCTGCATCTGATTGCTATCTTGAATGACAGTAGGAGTAGGAGTAGGAGAAGGAGTAATATTAAAAGGTATATGAAATTGCTGAACTGATGACATGGTTTGCTGATCTGATGACATTTTTTTAATAGATTTGGATGAAGGAAAGAGTTCTAAATGTGGAAAGTCAGACTCATTGAACTTGACATGTCTTGCAATATAAATATTTCCAGTGGAGTCAAGACATTTATAACCTTTGTGCATTAGACTATAACCAATCATAATGCATTTTTGTGTATGAAAGTTAAGTTTATGTCTGTTGTATGGTCTTAGAAAAGGAAAACATACACAGCCAAATGTTTTACGAAATTGATAATTAGGATTTCTGCCATAGAGTTTAGTAAAGGGGGAAATGTTGTTTAACACAGGTGTTGGAAGTCTATTTATGAGAAAAGAAGCTGTGTGGAATGATTCCCACCAGAAAGACAAAGGCATTTTTCTTGTGCTAAGAGAGTGAGCCCTGTTTCAACAATATATCTATGCTTTCTTTCAACAACACCATTTTGATGATGTGTGTGAGGACAACTATGTCTAAAACTTATCCTTTCCTCTTCAAGAAAACTTTCAAAACTTCTATATTCACCCTCCTAATCAGATTGCAACAACTTCAAAGGATATCCAAACTAATTTTCTACTAGATTTTTAAAGAATTTGAAGGTGACCAAGGCTTTTGATTTTAGGGATGAGGGAAAATCCAATACTATCTGCTATAGTCATCTACAAAGCTAATGTAATATCTACCACCATGTAGAGAAAGTGAGGGTGTTGGACCCCAAAGGTCAGTATGTATTAGCTCTAAAAGAGCTTTTGTTTTAATACCTGTTGAATAAAAATGTTGTTGATAAGCTTTACCATATTGACAAGCATCATAAAAATCAGGCTCAGATATCGAATAAGTGAGAGGAAGAAATGACAAAATATGTTTTAATGTGTGTTTATTAGGATGACCAAATCTTTAATGAAACAAGTTCGCTGACTCAAACTTAGCTGTATTCACATGACACTGTGGAACACAAATCTTAGTTGCAGTTGTATCAGTAAGATTACAGACTGAATTATTGAAAACTGAAAGCATAGACTTAGGAACAAAGTTGAAATTACAGGAATTATAGATAAAATTATCCTTTGACAGCAACTGATACAATTCTCCTTTAGCAATCCCTTGAGCCAGATGCATTTCATCTTTCTTGTCCTTTATAAAACACATATTGGCAACAAACTCAATAGTTATGTCATTATCTTCCAGCAACTTAGAAATACTAATGAGATTTTTGGTAAATGGAAGTACACATAAAACATCTTTCAAGTGCAAAATTGAGTTACAAGATTTATGAAGACATGTGTAGTCAATATGTGAAATGTGTAAACCTTGACCATTGCCAACATGTAAGAGTTGATTACCTAAATATTCTCCTCCAGTATTCAAGTTTTGCAAATTATTGGTGAGATGATGAGTGGCTCCAATATCAATGTACCATCCTTTATCAACTATTACTCCTTTTGAAGTTGTAAGATAATTAGCCCTTGGTGAATTCTGATATGGATAATAAAAAGGAACATAGTTCCTGTTGAATATGTTTCTACACTTAGCTGCTGTATGCTTTGGTTTAAAGCAGATTTGGGAAATTAAAGCAGTAGTGGTTGAATCCAAAACTCCCTTGCCATTCATAAATCGTCCATTTTGGCCAAAGTTACCAGTGTTATTACCAGCATAACCACCCTTTCCAAAATGCTACAGATGGTTTCCAATTGTCAGGCCGTTCCAAGCACTAGTCCAGTTTCCTCTTCCTTGATTTGGTGGAAAGTTTCTACCAAAAACACCTCTGCTTGCAGCATAACCACCTCTAAATCCAGCATTCTTATTCCAATTGTTATTAGATTGACTTCCAAACCAATTGTTATTGAACTAACCTCCAAATTTCTTATTATTATTAGGTCAAATTTGAGCAATATTAGCAGCATAGTTCAGCTTAGCTTCCTTACTAGCACTTAATTGATTAGCCTCTAGCCTAGCCTCATGAGTTAATAGTATAGAGTATGCTTCATTAACAGTAATTTTAGCAAGATTTGCTTCAATATACACAAGAACTGGATAAATAAGCTTGACCTAATCCAGATATCAGATGAGTGAGAAAATCCAGAGAGCTAATAGGATTACCAGCGATGGCTAGTTCATCAGTGATTACCTTTAGTTTTCCAAAAAATTCAGTCATAGACAGGGAGTCTTTTTTGAGAGTATTAAGCATCGTCTTCAAATGAATTTTCTTAGCAAAGGTTTCATATCCAAACTATTGTTCCATATTAGTCCATAGCTCAAGTGAGGTTTGAGAATTTGCCACAAGGCTGAGTATCTCGATGCTAATGGATGATATTAACTAGCTCAGCAACAATTGATCCTTTCTCTTCCATGAAGTGAATGTTGGATTGATCTGTGTTTTAGCTATTGGATCTTTAGTTTCAGTAGAAAGAAACTCATTAGGATAGAGTTTTGATCTATCAAGTAGATCTTCTAGTCCATTGGCACAAACTGAAGATAAGATCTGCGATTTCTAGATTGTACAATTCGAACGATCTAATTTGATAGGTGAAGTGAAAGTAACTATTGAAATTATTTGGCTTCTTTCAACAAATTTGCATGATAAATTTCACAAACAAAATAGTTGAAATATTAAGGCGTGTTAAGTTAGTTAGATTTGCTGACGTGTTATCAGAGATGGCATAATTTAGTTATTTTTGTTAACAAGTTTGTTAGTGCACTCTAATCAATTCTCAAGTGGTTAACTCAAGTTTATAGAAATAAGAATTACATTTTATTTAATTTAATTAAAGATTGCAAATTAAATAGATAAATTATGTGGTACCAATAACTCTGTTCTTTATTGTAACTTAGCTATTCAAGTATTGTGCGATTACAGTGTGGGATCACTACCTTTCAATTTTTAGAAACAAAAACCCAAATCCAAGCCTATAATGGCATCAGGGTTATTACTTATTAAGCAGGGAAAGAAGTCGAAAAACATACAGCTTGAGTCCATATCCTTGGTCGGCACGGGATTAATGAGCAGAGAAGCAACAAAATCGTTCAGCATTAGTGTAGCCATCTTAAAATTGAGAATTGGCATAATTATGGAGTGACATTGGCACTGCATTGGCGGAGGCACTCTTCGTTTGTATCCTTCCAGGTATTTTGAAACTAGGAGCATGTCTTTAGTTGCAACTTTCTCTATGCGGATTACAATTCATCAAGGAATACTATGAAGGAAAAATATGAATATGTATATATATATAAAAGACCTCAGTATGATTTCAGGCTATAACATGAATCCATGCGCCGAAGATTTTAAGAATGGAAACCGAGTCACAGCTGATACAAGCTCGAGCATGCTTAAAATGTATGAGTATAACGGTGAATGCACAATTTTTTTTAATTTGCATATACTCATTGTTGAATGACTGATGCAAGCACAATATTTATTTTTTTGGGACAAGAAGCATTTTGCGTACTTCAAAACACGGCCTAGCTGCACACTGCTGGTTTGACAATTTCTCAGAGGAAAATTATATAAGATTTAATTCTTCACGATTTTAGCCACTAACTTATCTGGAAAAAGTATCAGAATTGATTTTCATGAAGTCAACAAAATAAGACAGAAAAAAGAAAAGGTGTTAGAAACTTGAATTTTAATTAGGCGCTGATGAATCTTTACCATACAAAAGTTCAAAAGTTATGACCCAAATTAATAAGGTAGGTCGCATAGATGTGCAAAAAGCTAATATTTTAGAAGGCAGCCACATTTTTGCAGTTCTTTCCACATCTTTCCAAATAAAAACAATATTCTGAAAGAAAAGAAGCTATCATATTTATCAAAGTTTGTCTTTTATTATTGGTTTGCCGACAGACTATACATCAAAAACTGTTTATTCAATTATTATTTGTTGGCACTCAATAATTTTTGGCAATATTGGTAAAGACTTCATATTGTGTGGTCTTCCAATCACCGACCTTCGCTCGTACTGTATATTATTGTATCAAACTAGACGCAAGAACTCGTTAAAGCAACTTAATAACTTTTGTGTTTTGATCACAGTTCACCAAAAGCTAGCAGAGATCTTTTCTGATTATTTTGAAGAATATAGAGATTCCTTGTGTAGATTTTTAGGCCAACTATAGTTGAATATCATGTATAATTAGTATCTTAATATATGGATTTACGATTAAGTTCTTTAACGTAAAATTTTCAGGTAATAACGATTAGTTTGAGAGGATCTTTCAAATGTGGCAGGTTGCTGAGGATGTGAACGACAACCATGATTTTCTTATTGTCCAAATATGGGAGAAAGCTTGACTATGCTGGTTAAGTATATATAGTGTTATTTTTTATGCATAATTAAATAAAAATATAAGTATATTATCATTGGTCTTATCATGTGAGTGTCAGTCTAGTTTAGTTAACCTATAAGATCTATTAAGGATAGAAACAAATTTTTTTTATTTACTGTTGTGTACTGTATCATCCTGAATAAATAAATAAAATTATTGTCCATCTTAATGTGTTCATCACTAACTTAGTTTATATACACCGACTGATATATCCTCTATCTTCTAAAATCATTTTCTAAAACAAATTCTACTCGTTGTTTGTGCAAAAGGATACAATTTCTTTGTTGAGTTGTATCTATGTTGGTTAGTAAAAGGAATATATTTGAGTTAATAAATTTGATAAATTGCCCCACCAATAAACAAATCTTTTAAGTTGGATACATACAAATCCTATAAAAACTTGCATTTTGTTAATTTACCCACAATTCCCTTCTGTCCTCCAAAAAGGAAATTATAGCCCCAAGATCGTCCAAATTGTTTAGCGTTTTGTAACCCAAACCAATTAGTCTATCTGTACGATATCATGTATTGTTACTTGTAGCTTCATGAGGCAGAAAATTAAGCATCATCAGCAGAAACTAAATTTTCAAATAAGCTGCATGATTATATTGGCCATCTGATTTATTACAACTTCCTATTCGATAGGTATTTACGTTATCTACATTCTTAGAATCTGGTCCACCTCTTATAATCCCAATTTAGATTGAGGTTTAAAAATCATAAACGCTTATTTCCTAATTTTTTTTAAAAAAAAGAGAGATCGTTAATTTCTTCTACTAAAATCAATACATGCACTTTCTTATCTGTTAATTTCAAAAGTTTTTTTAAATTTTATAATAATTTTCATGTTTTTTTAAACAATCATTAACTATAAAAAAGTCTCAAGGATGTAGGGATGGCAAAATTCTCCATGGGTTTGGGGCTCCATGGGGATCCACCCCAAATGGGGTGAATTTTAAATAATTTTTGGAGAATGGAGAAAAAATAATCCTCAAATTCTTAATGGGGTGGGGTTTGGTTTTGTACTCCTCACCCCACCCCCACCCCAATCCCCATTATATATATAAATATTTTTTCTAATTTTTATTTAATAATTTTTTTTATCAATTACAATGTTAGTTAATAAATTTTCTTTTTATTTTTACTTGATATAAATGGGTTATAACTAAAAGAAAACCATACAATATAATTTTTATTCAACCCTAAAACATTGTTATGTTTTCTTTTCTCATAAAATATTACTCTCTCCAAACATTTTTCAATTTTGATATCATTTTAAGATATTGTTTCAAACATTTTGAGATTTTTTTAATAATTTAAATACTTTATAATATGGTAATGATTTTATTTAAGTTTTTAATTTATTGAAATTATAAATCTATATATACTATAAAATAAATAAATGGGGAATGAGGTGGGGATGGGAAAATCATTCCCCATATGGGGATTCCCCATCCCCACCCCACTAAATTTATTAGGGTATGAGGTGGGGAATGGAGGCAAAAATTTTAATGGGGAGTGGAATGGGGTAGACCTCCCCACCCCCACCCCACCCCACCCCATTGCCATCCCTAATGAGATGCCCACTAATTCAACCACAGAGTTGTTAAATACTTTTTATTTTGTTGTGTTATGAGTTTTATCATATTTTAGATCTAAATTTAGTTTTTTCTTTTAATGAGAATTTGTGCGTCTTAAAACTTAAAACGGACATTTATGGACAATTTATTGAATTCGGCCATGGTCGGGCCATCCCACCTGCCAGGACTGGTCTCCAAACCAAGCTATTTTAAAGCCCATTTTGATTTTTTTAACCAAAAAAAAAAGCACTATAGTTTAACTAAGGAAATTAGAAAGAGCCCTTTCTATTAGATTTTTCTTCCATTGATTTGTTGGTCGAGTAAGCATATCCCTTTAATTTAAGGAGGGTATATTTCCGTAGGAATTGATTTAAGTGAGTGCCATGGAATTTCGATTGGAAATATGGCGGTAAAATACTGGAATTGTACCATATTTGAAAAGGAAAAAAAAATCAAATATGGCACGTATGGCTCAACTTAAAGCCATTTTTAAGGAGATCAAAGTTGACCGTATCACTCTTAAACTTGTATTCTTTTCATACATAAAACGTTTTTTTATTTATGAATGTGAAAGCGTGTAGCTCTCACCAATATTCTTGTACATAAAATGTGTTGTGTGTGGAATACAGAATCAAATGTACTAAATAATCACAAAAAATAAAAGACACAAGAATTTAACATGGTTAAGCTATTATGCCTACATCCATGGGAGCAAGAGAAAAATAATTGTATTATTAACAATTATTTTAGTGCAATATTTGAGTAACAAATCTAACTTTTTAGAATCCAAATACACCAAGTACTCTCACATACACTTGAAAGGAAATATCTCTCAATTGCTCACACTCTCCAATTGCTTATTCTCAACAATTCTTCTCTTGAATTGCTCTAAATTTGTGCTACTTCTCACAAATGTTTGGGATGATTTCTCTCTCGAAATGAAGCTCTATTTATAGCCGAGTTCTTATAACAAAAAGTCTAACAAATTGGCATCATGCATGCGGCTTCCAACAAATCGATGTTTGTCTCCCACCGAATTGAAAAACACTCCATTTTTGTCAATTTGTGTGCCACCAACCAAATTGAAAAGGATTGTTTGACTTTTCAACAATTCTCCACCTCGGTGAAGATTTGTCTAAATCTGAGCTGACTACCAACGAACCATTATCACCAAAGTGGTTGCATCTTTGTGACTGCCTACGTACCTAAAATCTGGGATCAAGCCAACCGTAGTTCAAAATTCTCCAAACTTAACACATTTGAAGAATTTGAATGAGTTTCAAGCAATGTTGAAACTTAACTCCAAAAATCACCTTTGTCAACATATCTGATGGGTTATCAATAGTATTGACCTTTTCCAATAACACATCATCGCCCTCGATAATCTCTCTAACATAATAATATTTTACATTTATGTGTTTCATCTGAGTATGATATGTTTGATTCTTTGTAAGGAATATTGCACTTTGATTATCACAAAATACCTTAATGTTCTCCTAGATTACTCCTAAATCACCTAACAAGCCTTTCAACCAAATAGCTGCCTTTACAGCCTTAGTTGCTACCATATACTCTGCTTTCATAGTGGACAGAGCAATTGTTGATTGTAGAATTGACTTTCAGCTTATCAGACCTTTAGCCAATGTGAATACATAGCCCATTGTTGATCTTCGCTTATCTAGGTCTCCAGCGAAATCAGAATCACAATACCTGACACATTATTGATCACAATCTTTTTTATACAATAACCCAACATCAATTGTCCCATATAAATATCGAAGAATCCACTTCACTGCAAGTCAATAGTCTTTACCCGGATTATACATGTATCTGCTAACTATACCACTGGCTTGCGAAATATCGGGCCTTGTGTACACCATAGCATACATAAGACTACCCATAACACTTGCATATAGAACACGAGCCATGTAGTCGCGCTCTTCTTAGGAGGAAGGACATAAAAAAGAGCTTAATTTAAAATGAGGAGCTAGAGGAGTACATACCGATTTAGTTTTGTCATCCATGCCAAACTTCTTTAGCACATTCTTTAAATAAGACTTTTGAGTCAACCATATGTTTCCATTCTTCTTGTCTCTATAAATCTCCATCCCAAGTATTCTCTGTGCATCACCCAAGTCTTTCATCTCAAACTCAGAAGCCAACCGCTTCTTTAATTTCTCAATCTCACCTTTATTTTTCGAAGCTGTAAGCATATGGTCAACATAGAGTAACAAATAGATGAAATATCCATCTTATTGTCTTTTAAAGTAAACACAGTGATCATGTTCACTTCTGATGAATTTCTGCCCTTGTATGAATTGATCAAACCTCTTGTACCACTGCCTCGGTGATTGTTTTAATCTGTACAAAGATTTAATCAATCTACGCATATGATTCTCCTTTTCAGCAACTTTGAAACCACTAAGCTGAGTTATATAGATTTTTTCCTCCAAATCTCCATGTAAGAATCTCGTCTTCACATTTAATTAAGCCAACTCTAACTCATATTCAGCTACCAAGGCAAGTAAGATACGAATGGAAGTATATTTCACAACTGGAGAGAATACTTCATTATAATCAATATCTTCCTTCTGAGCATAACCTTTTGCCATGAGCCTTGCTTTGTATAGAAGAGTTGATTAATTTGGAGATCCTTTCTTCTTGGTGTAGATCTATTTATTGCCAATAGCCCTTTTTCTTTTAGATAACTCCACAAGTTCCCAAGTCTGATTTTGATGAAGAGACTTTATCTCTTCCTCCATGGCCAACGTCCATTAATCATTTTCACTACTGCGTAATGCTTCACCGAAAGTGTTAAGGATGCCATTATCAATAATTGGAAGTGCATAGGCTACCACCATATCTTTAGTAAGCCACCCAAGTTTCTTTATCACTCTTTTTGGCCTCTTTATTGCTATAAACTCATTTTCATCTTCTACATCTTCTTTGGTTGTTTCCTCCTCTTGTGGAACATCTACAGAAGCAAATTTTTCTTCAACTCTTGGGGTCATCTCCAAAGTTGAACACTTCTCTAATGTAGAACTAACTGGTACATATGGAGTTGTATCAAACTCTACGCGCTGCAATACCTCTTTGGTCTTGTTCTTTACATGCTGAGAACTTGAAGCCTTCAACATAGAGGCTTCATCAAAAGTAACATCTCTACTATACACAAACTTTTTATCTTTGAGATCCCAAAGCTTATAACCTTTAACTCTACTTTTGAATCTTACAAAGATAGTTTTTCTTGCACGAAGATCGAGCTTATCATTCTTTACAATATAATAAACTGGACACCCAAACACATGAATGGAATCATAGTCTTGTGCATGCTTTCCAGACCACATTTTCATAGGAGTTTTATCTTCAATTGTAGTAGAAGGCAACTGGCTTATTAAGTGACTTGCGTAGCTTACAGCCTTAGCCCAAAACTTTTTATCTAAACCAGTACTTTCTCCAGTAAAGTACGGTTCATACGCTCAGTCACAAAATTCCGTTACGAAGTATGTCTCATCGTGAAATATTTTTTTATACCCTTACTCTAGCATACTTGCAAGAATGGATCAGAAATATATTTACCCTTATTATCAGATTGTAATACTTTGATCTTTCTGCCAGTTTAAGTCTCCACTAGTTTTTTCCATTTCACAAAAATCCCTAGAACCTCATCCTTTGCTCGCATGGTGTACACCCATACACATTTAGAGAAATCATCAACAAATGAAACAAAATAATGGCTTCCACCAATTGATGCAGTCTTGGTTGGTTCTCATACATCATTGTGAACATCTTCAAGGATCTCATGAGTATCATGATTAGACGTGACAAACTTGACCCTTCTTTTCTTGCCTACGACACAATGCTCACAGAAATTTAATTTATAGGTTTTTACAGCTTTTAAGAGTTCATGCCTCATCAGAGTTTGTAAAGACTTCTCTCCAACATGTCCCAATCATGCATGCCATAGCTTGGTGGTGTCACAATGCGCTTTAGCAACATTAGCTTCATCAGTTGTACCTCCCTTCAAATGGTAACCTTGTAGCCTTGTAGCCTTTAACTTCCAGAGTACCTACAGAAATTAGATTTTTCTTTAAAGCTGAACATATCTAACCTCTTTTAACTCTCTGACCATTCCATCAAACATCTTGAGCCGAATTGTTTCTATCCCCATTGTGTGACAACGTTGATCATTCCCTATCACAACTGCACCAGATTCTAAATTACAAAAATCTATAAACCATTCCCTTACAGGACACAAATGATAGATTGCTCCGGTATTAAGTATCCACTCGTCCAAACTAGCCATATACGCTGTAAGTGTAATACTTAGTGAATAATCAGAGTCTTCATCTTTGTATGCCATGTTCGCTGTTATTGGTTTCTTCCCATCTCTCTTCTGAGCCTTCGGACAACCTTTCCTCTAATGGCCCTTTTCATGACAAAAGGCATACTCATCCCGAGCTATATTTCTACTTCTTAACTTAGATAAAAAATTCTTTCCACCATACTTCTTCTTTTTCTCCATCGTCATTCCTCTGGCTAACAAAGCTTCAAACGATGTTCTTTCGGAATGTTTATCATTATTCTAAATTTCCAAATTGGTTAATGCCATGCAAACATCTTTAAAAACGATCACGCTTTTCTCATATAACAGCGTAGTCACAAAATGGCTATATTCTTCTGGAAATGAGTGTAGCGGAATCATAGCCTTGACTTCATCCTTTATATCTTCATAAAGATTCTTTAAATCAATAAGTAACTTTTCAAATCTTGAGACATGGTCGTACATTGACACCCCAGGCTTCATTTGAAAGCCATATACCTGGCTCATTGCATGGAGGGAATTTTTAAGACTGTTTAGAAAGTACTTTTCTTCCAATGTATGCCACAGAGTCATCGCATACTCCTTATCTTTCACCAGGTATTTCACCTCCTTGGTCAAGCAAGATTTGATCTAACCATAGGCTTTTTCATTCATACGATTCCAAGTTTCTTCTTCATACAAGTGTTTTTTATTTTTCAGAATAACATCGAGATCGATTTGAATAAAGACATCCATAACTTCCTGCCTCCACATGCCGAAGTTGATTTTCCCATCAAACGTTTCAACATCAATCTTCTGGCTAACATGTGTTGAAAGGCGATTTGACAATTCTCGCCTTCCACCTGAACTGTCTCTCAGAATAGTTTGGATAGATCTCTCCCCACTTCTGGAAGTTTCACCTTCTACCATTTTCTCAACGAACTATTCCTACTTGAAAAACAATCTCTATGATATTTATTTCGTGCAAATAAATACACTAAGAAAGTTTCCAAGAGAATGGAGGGGCCACAATGGTCCTACTTAAAACCCAGACTCCTTAGACCTTTATCATCTTATTGACAGAACTTTCCTAGACGTGCAAAAATACACACTACTTACAATAGACTGTCTCTCAAGTACAAATGGCTGTCTCCACTGTATTCGTGAATAGTACTATATTTGTGAATAGTATTGTATATGAACAGTACCGTATTCCCTAAGTATGAACCTTTGGCTCTGATACAAATTGTTATGCGCGAAATGCAGAATCAAGTGTACCAAATAATCACGAAAAATAAAATGCACAGGAATTTAACGTGGTTCAGTAATTATGCCTACGTCCACGGGAGCAAGAGAAAAATAATTGTATTATTAACAATTATTTTAGTACAATATGTGAGTAAAAAATCTCACTTTTCAAAACTCAAATACACCCAGTACTCTCACATACACTTGAAAGGAAATATCTCTCAATTGCTCATACTTTCCGATTGCTCACTCTCAACAATTCTTCACTTAAATTGCTCTAAATTTTTTTATGCTTCTCACAAATGTTTGAGATGATTTCTCTCTTAAAATGAAGCTCTATTTATATCTGAGCTCTCATAACAAAAAGTTTAACAAATTGGCATCATTCATGCAGCTTCCAATAAATCCATGTTTGTCTCTCACCGAATTGAAAAACTCTTCATTTTTGTCAATTTGTGTGCCACCAAACTTTTGAATTTGTGTGCCACCAACCAAATTGAAAAGGATTGTTTGACTTTTCAAAAAAATGTTCATGCTTAGTTCATGTTTAGTTGTTTACATCCTTTCCAACCATTTTGTTTTGATTTCCATGTATATTTCAGCATACAATTAATGGATGATCCAAAAACGTACCTCTTAATTGTTGGATGCGAAAGCGAATCATAGTGAGGTTATGTCATTGTAAGGATATAGGATAATCTCACATAAAATCCTCGTGCCACTATATGCGTATGGTTAGAGAATAGCCATAATAAAAGAAAATACATTCTATGTATTTTCTTTATCTCCCATACACTTATACTTTAGATACAATAGGTGTGTTTATATAGAAGCTAATGAAAGTAATTGAAGTCAACTAAAAGACATCATAATTCTCATAATCCAATTAGACTTACAAGAATTATATAGAACTCTATCTAAAAAGAACTTTTAAATATTCTTTATGTTGGGTGAGTCCAGCCTATCACGAGCACCAATTCCAACAATTAGCAACTTTGTCCTTGTGATAATCAAATGAAAAGAAAAAGTTAATTGAGAAATATAAAATTAAAAAAGAAATTCACTAATTTTGGAGGATGAGATAATTTTTTTTTTGGGTTGAAATAAGAAATTGAAATAGAAATTAATGGAGATAGAGTTAGCAAATGTGACAATTAGACAATGAGATTGAGTAGTGATATGTATTTGACACTTAAATTCATCACATCCATTCTCACTTTATAATTGACTTCTTTTCCCCCTCTCTCTTTTAGAGTTACCTTTATTAAAAAATTTAAAAATAATTACAAATAGATATTTTTTATTTTTTATTTTCTCTCTCTCAAACTCTCACATCTCTCTCACTTTTTTGAATTGATTTAAATTAAATTCCAAAGTTTCACGTAGGGCCTAGCTTAGTTGTTTTCAAGCAGCTTATTATTTGTTTAGCTTGAGATCCTAAAGGTAAGGGATAAAAAAAACAATTAATTTAACTTTTACTCATCCTTTATTGGGAAACTCAAATAAAAAAATTTAAAAGATCATTACTCTTAAATAATAAACTTAGGCTCTATAGCATGTGAAATTAATCAATAGATCCAAAAAATTGTAAGGGTACAACATTAATTAATATTAAATAGAAGATTGCTAATTTTCCTCGTATAATGGTCACTCTAAAATTACTTGAAACGGATAATATTATTTTTTTTTAACTTCAATAGACTGTTCTTTCATGCAAATACCATTTATTATAAGTGCTCAAATTTATAATAAAAAAAATTAACAGAAACTACAGTGGTCTTCAAAGCTTATAGGGTCAGGCTCAGCCGCTTAGGCTTAGGCGACTTGCTCTTTCATTAAATACAAGTCCGTGAATCAATCACCATCATCGTGCAGAAATTCGCTCAAACGCGTAAGATTAAGAATACTCACAAGCTTAGGAAATGGTATATCAATTGGCTTGAGAAATCCCTCATTTAATTACCTCCAAGTCAGATACACTATGTTGCTTCATTAGCATTCAACAACTGAGGCAACATGTCTTCTCTTCTACTTAAACTGTATCATGGATTCAAATTGTTTACGCAATAAAAATTATTCAAACTGATTCTTAAATATTTGAATCCTTTCCCCGATCTAAATTCTCCCCAATTTTTAGAAAATTTAATAGCACAAGTTATGTATCGTTTAATGTGAATAGAATATGTGTTAGACATTTTTTACCTCAAATAATACTAAGTTAGCATTTAGATAACTTACACGATGGGTATCTCTACTAAATTACTTCGTATAAAATAGGGTATTTAGAATAAGGTGCACAAAGCACCATATGTACATAAATGGTGTTTTCACCAAATTTTTGCTAGGATCCGATGGAACCACTGAGTGGTCGTTCTTATTGGATCCAGGTTAAATCCTATTTAAACAAATAAATTTATATTTTAAGGGAGCTTATGCTTAGTTTTGGTTTAGGTGTATTATTTTTGTTGTTTGGGTCAAGTGGTTTAATTGAGGTACGCTAAGTTGTGAGCTAAAATAATATACATAGTGAACTAAGGTGGTTATATGAGAAATAATAGAGAGAGCTCATAAGCTCATTAGAGCTCTATAGGAGTTGATATGGAGGTTAGCTTGGGTATATTCAGGGGACAGCTTAGGGAGTCTCACATAATACTTAAGGTAATTGAGGTAGCTCAAGTAAGCTCATAGGTGAAATACAATATGAACATCAAATTGAAAATATGGTAAAACAAATATAAATATAAAAAACACATGATGTTTATGTGGTTCAGCCTTTGGCCACGGAAGCAAGTCATTAGCAATCCATTAAATAAATGAGAGATTACACAAAATTTTATAGTATCCTTACATAAAATTTTATATTATCCAAGATGAATAACATAAGCTAGATAGCTATATATAGATGTTTGGTGTTGATAAAGATGAAGACAATGAATAAAGATATGGAGAATGATGATATGGTGGAGAAGATTGTGAAGGTGAAGAATAGAAATGCCTTACCAAAAATGGAGAAGTGAATGACAATGTAAAAGATGGAGACAGAAAGAGAGAGAAGAGAAGAGGCCCCCAAATATGTGTTGAATAAGACATCTATGTAATGGAGGTTAGTGGTAAGGAGAGTGCATAAAAATTAGGGTGTAGATGAGGGAAAGAATGATTTTAGTGTTATATATCATATTTAAAGAAAAGAGTCAAGAATATCCCTTTCATACTATATTTATTCTTTTATGTAAATATCTTAAAGTATCCAATCTTGACCATTAACTTCCTAGCCCATCCAATGTATTAAATTCTTCCAAAATGCATCTTTATATTGTTCCAAATATTTTGTACATTTTACCCTTGTAATTGTCATCTGTCATTCATTTGTTAGTCCAAAAATATCTTTTCAAATTTATCCCCAAACAAGTGGAAATACTCAATCATATATGCTAGTTGTGAAGCGTATTGAAATGCGATACAATATGGGTTTAGTGACACGACTCAAAAGTGTTATTACTCCTAAATATGAAAGCGTTTAGTTATAATATAACCCGGTGAGTTCGGGATTGAACCACAGGAAATTTAAAATCTAGCAGTCAATTTGTTTAACAAAGAAAATTAACTGTAAAAAAGAAATTGATAGGAATCAATCTAAAATATATTAAGGTTTCGGGATCCACTATTGGATTTCAAATTATGATTGTAACAACTCTCTTATATTTGTATTTTGCATTTATCTTGACAGTTAATTGTTATGTCATTTAATTCTTGACTAACCATTAATATAATAAATATGGGACCAAGTACTTAATGTTTCACAACTATATTGAAGTGACGACATTATGTCAAATTACCATATAAATCGGGAAATATCTAGATTTATAAATTAACATGACATAAAAGAAACTGATAAGGAAGAAAAAAATACAACAAATAAAATAAATTTTAAAACTTACTTGAGAGAGTAATTTAATCAGTAATTTTAATCATTGGCCTTTACCTTTCACCTTAGCTTAGAAAATTTATCCACTCAAATTAAAAAACAAAACACTCATTTTATTTAACAAACTTTTAAAATATGTTATAAGGGAATTAATTACACAAGAAAAATAAGAAAGAAAGAATTCCTCAGCTCTCTCCCACTCTTTACTGCTTGTATTTTCTTACCTTTTATAGGCGAGGAATGCATCTTTTTCTTTTATTTTATTAATATTTTGTTTTATTTTATTTTATATAGTATATATACAGAGAAAAGTGTGATGGTTAAGTGGCGAAATGGCCGCCTGACCATCACACCATTATCGCTCTTTACTAGTATTTTTACTATTTTTATTATTTTTATTTTTTAAATATTTATTTTTATTAATTTCATCTCCTCAATAATGCATTCTAATGCCTCCATCAATTTTTTTTTGTTCCTACTTTCATTTTCAATTCCCTCTTTATTTTTGAAATAATTACAATATAAAAAATTAACATATTGCAGATTAATTTTAACATAAAAATTTATTAGAGGAGTGTTAAGATAATTTAAGAATAATGAGTGCATTAATCAACACTGTAAATAAAAAACTGATAATTTTAGACTCATTAAGTGTACACTTTTAGTGTTAATCAATTATTGTTGTGGATCATTGTGGACTCAATGTAGATCTAACAATCTTTTAAAGTCCTTTTTTGTTGGACAGGAATGACGTTTGCTTCAACTATATTCAACATTTTTCTTCTTGATTTGTCATTCCAATTGCTCAAGCATATGGTTAAATTAAATATGATGCAACATATTGGACGGTAACCCACAAACGAGAATTTTTGAATGTCTAAGATGACCCTTTTTTTCTTAAATATGAATAGATTTGAATTACTTTGAATTTGGAATAGAGCTAAATGTCTGAATGACATGCTTATTTTTTATGAATCATTAAAAATAAGTATTAAGTTATTTTTTTAACTTAAAAATTTTGAAAAGCAATATTTTTACATTTGTGCTTGTACAAATTATATATTTTAATAAATAATAAAAATATCAAAGAATATAAATAAGATAATATATTATCGTAACATAAATCATGCAGAATTGAATACAACCCTTTAATATTCCAAATTATATATATATGAGTGTATTTTATTGTAGTTTATGATGTTTTTATATGAAAAATATTTATAAAAATTATAAAGATAGATAATAATAATTTGAAGAAAATAAAAAATAAAAATAATAATAGTCTACCACTATATTATCACAAGTTGTAGAGATGAGTAATAAATTTATTTAGGTAAAGATGAAACTTAGTTAATTAGATAGAGATAAATTAAAAAATATCTTTTAATAATGTCATTCAGATTTTTTAGATTGAGCAAAATGTTAAAAAATTAGGTTAATAATTTAACAACTAAAAATTTTCACTAAATTAGAAAAATAAACGAACTTAATAAATTAATTAATTAAAATTAAGTTAATTAAGATATTAAATTAGAAAAACAAACTACCCCGGTATCCAAAAGTAATGAGTATCACTTAAAAATAAAGAAACAAAGAAGTACCGTTCAAAAAGAACAATAAGCCAATGGATGTAATTGGGCCTCACCATTTCACATTAGAAGTCGCTGTCTCTCACTTTTTTTTTTTTTTTACTTCACATATAATTTTATATTGTAACAGGTGAATATCATCAGCCCGCGTGCTTAGCCTGAGCTGGCAACAGTCCCTAGCATAAATTTATTATTATTTTTCTAAGGAAATAAAGGTCATTTTAATGGTAAATTATAGTAAACTCTTTTCAGTTTTCCAAAATATAAATTTAACTAGTAACTTACATGATCGATCAATTAAATCCTCCCTAATTTCTAATTGGCTAAATCCTAATTTTTTTTTTGTGCATATTTGACCATTAAGGTTGTTAAGATAAAATGGTTAAGAATCTTATTCGTAAAATTGTAATATACTCTACAAGAAAAACAGATATAAGACAATAGGAATTTAGCAACGTGCATGTTATGTGTGCTGCAAATTATGATATTTAACAACATTTGAAAATCACATGTTGTTAAAAGTAACTAAAAGTTCATTTTCAACAGCATGCATGATGGCGTATTATAAAAAATATATTCAAAACAGTTTTGTGATTGTGGTATATATCATAGGCCAAATGACAACGTAGAAACTAAGCACGTTGTTAAAAACTTCATCTTCAGCAACGTTTTTCAGAACACTGCTAATAAGAATGTACCATAACATACTTTTGCTCATTGTTATTTGTATTCAACAACTTGTTGTGTTGGGAAATATTATATCAGAACCAGTAAACGCACATTATTGATTACGCTTGTCATTATTATTATTTTTTTGTCAACAACGATAACAAAGCAAATAATAATATTTTGTTTTCTTTTCGTTTCTTTTTTTTAGCCAATCATTATCTCTTCATTTTATGTAAAAGTTATAATTTATTAATAGCATAAGATGAAGTCTTAGTTAATTCCATTAAATATAGGTATCTACATTTAGATAATTAACAATCAATTTGATTTTTTTAGTTATAGCCTAATAAATGATATTTCAATTTGCTCTCATGAATCAACTCGTGTGAGTAAGGTTTGAATCTTAAATCTCTTGTTTACACTCAAAACATTTTACCAATAGAACCAGCAGTTGAATTTTTATATTTTTTTGAATCTTATTGATAATTTTATTGCTAATTCAACTGTTAATTAACAAATTACTTATCATTTACAATAAAAATCACTAACCATATTTACAACAAATATCACTTCACATTATAATAATGTTATTGACTCCCTATTCTATAATAATTTAAAATGTAGCTTTTAACGGTAAATTTAGTTGATAAATACTATTTTAGTTTTTATCTTTAGAAAGAGAGATTTTGAAAATTTCAAAAAATAAAAAAAGGTGCAAAGCCCAACCTGCATTGTAAGTTTTCAAAGTACTATAAATAATAAATAGGGATGGCAGAAATCCCCATGGGAACGGGGCCCTTTAAGGATTTTCCTCATTTAAAGAAAGTATGAGGACAATTTTATACCCAATTTCTTATTCAGGGAAAGGAATGTGGATAGCTCTTTACCCAATTTCTTTTTTTGAGGAAGAGACGGGGAAGAGTAGGAATCTCCATCTTTACACGACCCGCCTCGAACCCCTAGGATGAGTCTGTCTAAATCTATTAAAAATCAAGCGAAAATAATCTAATTAATAAGGATTCTAATGAAAATTCGACAGAATCTCCCCTATAATTTACTATACCCAAACCTACAAATTAATAAAGTAAGCACTCCCAAAAATAATTCCAAATACAACTAACTTCGTAAATCAATCTCCTCAACAAAATACCAATTCATTTAAATATCCAGTATTAGAGAAAGTATATAAGTTATCCACAATTGCTGAAATGTATCAAATTATACAATCCAAATATATCTCAATAAATACATCTATGAGTCATAACACCATCACGTGGTCATAATTTCAAAATAACTATTGTTGCTAGGTCGACTGTTGTACCTGTGAATCTCCTATGGGAGGAGGGGGAGAATATAATAAAACGGGGTGAGTATAAAACTTAGTGAGCTCAATGAGTGGATAGCAGTTTTTGAAAATAACTTTACTCTAAAAATAATTATATCATTTCTAAATACAATTTCATTTAAATATCACAAGAACTTAAATAAACTTATTTAATTTAAATCATGCACTGAAATAACAATGTCATATAATACTGCATAAAATCAATAAAACATAACACTTATAATATCAATGATGAATACCGAAAACTACCACCAAATAAATACCCAGGGTAATCAATCTCATTATACCCGGACCTCAACGGATAGGCAATGACTTGCTGCCTAGGTACAGTCACGCCTTGAAGCTACACGAATAGATGGGAAAGTATTTTCTCATATCTCATTATATCCAGACCTTGACGGACGAGCAATGACGTACTATCTCGGTACAATCAAGCCCCAGAGTTACACGGATAGATCGGGAAATGCCATCTAGTATCTCATCATATCCGAACCTTAACGGACGAGCAATGACTTACTATCTGACTACCGTCACACCCCGAAGCTACATAGATAGTTCGAAAAATGCTATCTCATATCTTATAATATCTCTACATGCATAATCTGGTCCCTAAAAGATAAAGTCGCCTGAGTACATGGCCCAAAGCCTTCGTGTGTACTCACACGGGCCTCAAAAGCCTGTATCTCATCTGTATCATATGTATCTTAATATCAGTATCTCTGTATTCATCATACCGCTTGTATATTCCATCTCATCTGTATCACTGTATCTGGTGGGGAAGGGTACTGTCTAATGATTTTGAAAACAATCATTTATACACATATACATAAACATATAATCTCATCCGAAATCTCATTTCCTTTTTCATTTAACATGCCTTAAATCTTATTTTCTTTTCTTTAAAATATTATCATGCATATTCAAAATCGGTAACCAAAATCATTAATCATACACATTTTTCGTAATAAATACCAATAATAAAATAAAATCTATTTCTATGAAATCATTTAAATCTAAGCATTTGAAACTTATTTCATAAACATGCTTTGCTATCATAATAAACTATGAAAATGGGTTTTGTATATTCTACTTACAGTGATAATGTTCAAACTTGGTATCGATAATGTCTGTGGGTTGATTCTCGTTTGCGGGTTGATTTTTGTTTGCGAATCCTCGTTATTTAACGAAATAATATAATTAACTATCCGTAAATGTGAATTGTAACTAATAAACTTGAAACGACATTTATCCGTAATAAAATATTTCATAATCCATAAAATTACCAAAATGCCCTCGACATCAAAATTTCCCAAATTATCCTCAAAATCATAGATTACTAAACTACCCACAATTTATATTACAAAAATGACTACGAGTTTTGAATTTATGAAATTACCCCCAAAAATATAAAATTACCAAAATACCCCTAATAACCTAAAATGTCAAATTACCCCCGAAATCTCAAATTACCTAACTGCCCTAATATGAAATTACTAAAATATCCATCAAGTTCAAAATTATAGAATTACCCTTGAAGTTTGTGAAATTATCGAATTGCCCCTACTGGTCAACGGTGACCGGAGCTCTATGAAAGGTGACGGGAATCTCAGGTTTGATAGTTCTCACCTCAGTGAGTCCAATGGTATCGACGGTGACCACCCACCCGTGACGACGGTGATAGATCGAGCTCTCAAAATTGTGAACTTTCCAGCGGTTGATCGGTGGCAATCCGACCATATTAAGTGATGGGACCAGTCGAAAAATGATGAGGGTGAGTTAAGGAACAAGATCAAAGTGCTGGCGTGGCCTAAAATCGACAACAAGAAGAATAGGTTGAGCTATAGGTTTTCGAGCTTGATTGCCAGCGTTCTGGTTGGTTTCTGATAACGATGATGGCAGGGATCTAATCAGCGGCTCACAAGCTTCAGATCGGTACCTTGCTGGGCCGGTGAGGTGGCTGGAATCGCGAGATCAGTCCTAGTTGGGTCGCGGGTCCGGGTCGAGTTCGCGAGTTGACAGCTTCCCTCTCTCTCTCTCTCTCTCTCCTCTCTATTTTTGGAAAGAATGGAATGCCTTTCACCCTCTTTCTTTCCATAAATAGAAAATGATCTTTTTTTTTAAGCTTAATACAAATTAAGCTAATACCGAACCCGAGTGCTGAAATGAAATCTGATTATACAGCCATTAAATCACGTTTGAATTACCTCAATTTTGTGTCGTGATAAATTTAAATTATTCAAGCATAACCAATTTAATAACCATGTCCAATTCACCCGCATCAATTTGAAACCAATTCGACGACTTTAAAAATTAACGATAAAATTAAAAAATATATATAATTCACTCAATTAAAGAAATCAAGGTGCATATGTTACACATCCCCCCCCCCCCATTCTCTATTTTTCCATTTTGATTTTTAATTTTATTTTTTAGAAACATTAATTAATAGATAATAAAATTTAAATTATAAAATATTAAATAATAGTATAAATAATAAATATCAAAATATTCATACAAATACACTATGAAATTTTTGAGTTTAGTAAATCAATTGTAGTATTGAATTGCTATTTAATCAAGTCTTATTCAAAAGGTTTTGACCCAAACTTTTTGTTTTAAACCTTTATCTAATACAATAAAAACTAAAGTAAAAGCTAAATCTATAACATCTAAACTTTACTAAGATATATTATTAAATTGTACTTTTATTTAAATTTTATATTGTAATAAATAAAATCAAATTTAAAAACTAAAAATGTATTAGTTATTTGAGAGCTTTTCGAGGATTAAGGACCCTTAGGGATCCCCTTTTATTATTCAGGGAGAAGACAAAGATTCTTTTAAACAATTTTGACGAGGACGCAGAGGAGGTGGGAACATACGCAGAATATCAAGAATGAGTACAAAGCTGTCAGTCCCCTCTCCTAACCTCTCCATTGCCATCCCTAATAATAAATTAGAAAATCCTAAATTTTTATCTTCTCCTCATTCTCCTTACCACAGCTAGTGCCTTACCACTCCCTTCATCTCTTTTCTCTAGGAGCCAGAAACTTATTTCCCTCAATAACGAAGACAACGAAGGAACTAAGGAGATCCCTCCATCATGTCTTCAACCTATAAGTCAATTTTTATCAATTGCATATGCCTTCTTCATGTTTAAAAAATCGTCTCTCACAAAACAAAAAATTACTAATAAATTTAAGGCAAAAGCCTATTCAAAAGTCCTACTTTTTCTCTTTTTCTTTTTTAATTTATTAAATTTTACATTCCTGGGATTTTAGGTTTTAGAAATTAATAAGTATATTTTGTATTGTACTTACTATTTTGTCTAGTGAGAATCTTGAAAATAGTCAAATAAAAAAATAATGTCAAGTAGCGCCGCTTCGATTGAAACGGCGTTGGGGGATCTCTTCAAAAGTCTATCTTTTTTTTTTTTTTACCGACTCTAATTTTTTGGTTTAAATTTTTACGTAAATTAAGATGTATGTAAATTAAATGCTTATGTTTTTTCTTCTTTTTAATTTAGCTTATAATGTAATTGTGTTATTATAACTATTTTGATTAATCTTGATTTTTTTTGTCCAACAGTTTCGATTTTATTGCTAATGACATGATGGGGCTTGTTATAGAATAGAGTTTGGATGGAGCTGCTGCCAATATTTTATGTGATGAAGAGATCGCTGTTGTGATTATATCTTTTTGATCGTATTGAATTTTGTAATATAAATTGTTTTAGTTGTAGTGGTTGTCAAATTAATTTATTGTTTTTAATAAAATATAATTTTTGTATTCAATTATTAGTTTGTAGCTATAAGTTTTTAATATTTATTAAAAAAAAAGAAATATTGGAAAAAAATAAATAAAAGGATTTTGGAAGCAAAATGTGCAAATACAATAAAATAAAATAAAAAGGTTAACACAATTCACAACGATCATATTACATGTTGTTGAAAGAAATTTAAATACGAAGGTTTTGACGACGTTAAATTTGCGTTGTTTAAAGCATTTTTAACTACAAGGGCATGACTTTTAACAATGTGTCTTGCATGTCGTCAAAAGTAACTTTATGACAAAATCTCGATCCACAGTGCCATGGATACACCTTTGACAACATGAAATACTGACACGATCCATCCTAAACTCCCAGGATGAATCGGCTTGATTCTATTAAATTGATCGGAAATAATCTAATAAATAAAGATTTTAGTCGAAAATTCGGCAGAGTCTCCCTCATAATTATCACATAACTAAATCTGTAATTAATAAAATAAGCACTCCAAAAATAATTCTAAATACAATCAACTTCGTCAATCAATCTCCTTAACAAAATATCAAATCACTCAGATATCCAATATCAAATAAAATACAAATGTTATCCACAATCTCCGAAATGTAATAAATTATACAATCCTATGTATCTCAATAAATACATCTACGACTCCTACACCATCACGTGGCCATAATTCTAAAAATAACTATTGTTGCTGGGTCAACTGTTGTACCTGCGAATCTCCTGTGGGGGGAAAAAATATAATAAAACGGGATGAGTATAAAACTTAGTGAGCTTAGTGAGTGGATAGTAGTTTTAGGAAAATAACTTTATTCTAAAATAATTATATCATATTGAAACACAATTTCATCAAAATATCATAAGAACTTAAATAACTTATTAAATTTAAATCGTGTATTCAAATAACAATATCGCAAATATACTGCATAAATCAATGAAATCCATGATACCTATAGCATCAATACTGAATACTGAAAACTATCACCAACAAGTACCCAAGGAAAATAATCTCATCATATTTAGACCTCAACGAACGGGCAATGACGTACTATGACGGCCCAGAGCTACACAGATAGATGGAGAAGTACTATCTCATATGTCATCATATTCGGACCTCAACGGACGGACAATGATGTACTATCTGAGTACAATCACACCCCAGAGCTATATGGATAGATTAGGAAATGCCATCTCATATTTCATCATATCCGGACCTCAATGGATAGGCAGTGACGTATTATCTGAGTAACGCCACGCCTCAGAGCTGCACAGATAGATTGGAAAATATCATCTCATATCTCATTATATCTTTGCATGCATAATCTGGTCCCCAAAAGACAAAATCGCCCGAGTATACGGCCCAAAATCTCTGTGTGTACTCAAATGGGCCTCAAAAGCATGTATCTCATCTGTATCTCAATATCTGTATTCATCATACTGCATGCATATCTTATCTCATCAATATCACTGTATTTGGAGGGGAAGGGTACTGTCTAATATTTTGCAAACAACCTTTACACATATATATATAAACATATAATCTCATTCAAAATCTCATTTCCTTTTTTGTTTAACATGCCTTAAATCTTCTTTTCGTTTCTTTAAAATATTATCATGCATATTTAAAATCGATAACCAACACATTTCTTGTAATAAATACCAAAACACAGATAAAATTCATTTATATAAAATCATTAAATTGAAGCCTTTAAAACCAATCTCGTAAACATGCTATACCATATTTTAAAATCATAATAAACTACAACGAAAATAGATTTTATATATTCCACTCACGGTGACGATGTCTGAACTTGGTATCAACAACGTCTACGGGTTGATTCTCGTTCACGGATCCTCTTAATTTAATGAAATAATATAATTACTATCCGTAATGCTAATCATAACTAATAAACTTGAAAATGACATTTATTCATAATAAAACATTCTCAAATCCATAAAATTACCAAAATACCCTTGATATCAAAATTTACCAAATTATCCTTAAAATTACATATTATGAAACTACCCTCACTTTCGATTACAAAAATATCCACAAGTTCTGAATGTATGAAATTACCCCCGAAAAATGTAAAATGACCAAAATGGCCCTAAGGATGTAAATTATCAAATTACCTTCGAAATCTCAAAATATCTAATTGCCATAATATGAAATTATCAAAATGTCCAATTTTAAAATTACAAAATTACCCCAACGATCAACGATGAACGATGACCGGAACTCAGTCAACGGCGATGAGAAGCTCAGGTCTGATAGTTTTGACCTTGGTGAGTCCAATGGTGTCAGCGTTGACCTCCCACGCACGGCGGCGACGGCGGATCCAGCTCCCCAAAACCGTGAGCTTTTTGAAGGTCGATCGTCGGAAATCCGGCAGTTTCAAGTGACGGGGTTGGTCGGAGAATGATAAGGGTGAGCTGAGGAACAAGATCCAAGTGGTGGCACGGCCTAATTCGGGCTAGATCGATGACGGTGATAACAAGTGGAGTCGCTGCTTTTCAAGCTACAATTGTCAGCGTTCTAGTCAGTTTCTGGCATCGATGATAGCGGGGATACTTTGGTCAGCTCTCAAGCTTCAGATTGGTACCAAGCTCGACTGGTGGGGTGGCCAGAATCGTGAGATTTGGCCAGGTCAAACTTGTGGGTTGCGGGTCATAGGTCACGGGTCAACGGGTCAATTAACTCTCTCTCTCTTTCAATTTTTGGAGAGAAAATTAAATGCTTCTCTCTCTCATTCTTTCGTTAAATAGAAACCGACAATTCTCTTTTTTTTTTTTTTTTGTAAGCTTAATACAAATTAAGCTAATACAGGACCCAAGTGCCAAAATAAATCCGGCTACGCTGCCATTGAATCATGTCCGAATTATCTTGACTTTGTGTCGCGACAAATTTAAATTATTCGAGCACGATCAACTTATTAACCACGTCTAATTATTTGCGACGACTTGTAACCAATTCGTCAACTTTGAAAATTAGCGATGAAATAAAAAAAATAACATTATACACTCAATAAAATAATTTACAGTGCATATGTTACAAATACTCCTTGCTATGTCTAGTTTTTCTTGTAAGGATCATCTAATACTTATACCAAGCTGTTAGCCGTGATTCACGTGTATCTCAAAACATAATGGGATCTGATAAATAGAGACAAAGATATAGGAAATAAGGGAAAACAAATCTACGAATTCTTATACAAACTTATATTATACAAACTGATATGATATAAATACAATGGTTGGATGATAATACAAAATAATACAAATAAATCATATTTGGTAAAAGCTATTTCATCAAACCAATATATTAGTGCCATATTAATTTATACAAAATAAGTTTGTACAAGAGTTAAACTAGTTGAATTAAATTTGTCTTCGTCCACATGATTTGTTTTTATTAATTCGTATTTCTATACAATCAATAAATTTATGATATATCAATTTGTACAAAATAAATTTGTATAAGAGTTTGTAATTCTATCATTACTAATAAACTCAAAGTTTCCTTCATAACTTTTAGAACTTTATAATAATTCCAATCTATGCCACATTTTGTAGGAAACCTTAAAGTGGTAAAGTTAATTAACTATTTTGCCCTTCCTATGTTAATGGATCAAATTGTTCAACAAATGTGCGTTATTATTGCGTCATAACATTTCAATAATTTTGATTATGACTATATAATACACAAAATTTCTGTAGGGAACCCAGTAATTTCAATTGTACATTCAATGAGACATACATTTTTATAGTTTAATTAAAAATTAATAAATAAATAAATGAAGCAGCACCAAAACTCAAATTCTTCATGTTGGGTTCGGCTATGTTGCAACGGTTGTAAGGTATCTTAGGTTTTGTCTTTTGTGATTTAACTAATGTCAAATTTGAAGGAACACCTTACACTTCATTTTGTTCATAAAATATTAAGAAATATTATGATAACTTTTATTTACATACACTATTAAAATTCTATGTAACACCTTACATTCTTTTTATTTATTATTTTTATAAGTAATAAAGTATTTATTTGTTTACTTCCAACACTAATTTGAACAAAACAACAATAATACCCTTAAATTTATAAATTAAAAATAAAACTTTTGGATTTTTTTTCTCATTCCTTTCACCTTCATCTCCATCATCATCATTCAGTAACGATTAAAAAAGAAAAAGAAAATCAAAATCTAAAAGACTCACACATCACCTTTATTCTCTCAATAATTCATGAACAATATAATAATACCAGTACCAATACCAAAACTATTACCAATAAAAAGTAAGAACACAATTCCAATTATTTTGATTCTTGTTCCACCAACAATATCATAGCAAATTCTGAATTCTTTCAAAATTTGACATTGCATCACAATATGGTTTAAGTTAAAAAGAGTTTACTGTTAATTTCTACAAACTCCTTAAAGTAATTACATTTGAATGATGTCTTGCATGGGCCTTCTTCTCCTTGATGTTGATAACGTACATATAAACATACCCTCTTCATGTTGGGTACAAAACAAAAGCAATGCAGTCATCACAACTCTTGAGGGTCTCACATCCTTTATACCAAACATTTCAAATTGTCATAACTATTATCAAATATAACTTAAGACCCTATGATTCACTTTACACGAAATGTATCTTCTGTAAGAATGTCACAAAAGACTGCTTCAAACTTCTTGGTTGAAGTTCCATCCTTGACGATCAAGATTAGTCGGTAATTGGTGCCAGAAACCACCTTAGTCTCACCTTTCTCCACGTCTTGAACTTCAACTAGTTCTTTGACTATTTGTTGTACTTTGTCATTGCGAATTGTCCAATCTCTATCACGTGCAGCTCCTTGAGGTCATCTAGCAGCTTCCATTCCCTAACCAAGACTCCTTTATGGTCATCGACGACCATGAGAGGGATTGTTTCGATGGGTTTTCATGACTCCAAATTGCCAAAACCCTGCACCTTATCTATTTTCTTCAACTTTTGTCAAAAAGGGTAATTTTATCCTTTTAAGATTTATAAACAAATTATAAATAAAGAGTGCAAGGTGCTGAAGTATATTTGAAATTATTTAAATCATAAAAGATAAAAATAGTGGTACCATACAACTATTGCAATATAACAAGATCCCTTCATACTTAATGGGTTTTTGGTGTTTGGAAAAATTCCAATTGTCTTGACACTTTATTCACCATTTACAAAATGCAAAAATCCACATATCATGTCTAACTAAATCTATATTAGGAAAACCATTGGAATCTTGATAAAGAAACTTCGAATTTCAGTGGGCGGATCACTCCACCAAGAAAAAGTATCACATTGAAGCATCAAATTAGTCAAGCTATCAGCTACACAATTATTCTCTCTTTAGATATGAGGAAATTTAAATGGAAAAGCAATCATTATAGTTAATATTGAATTTAATAATCACACCAAAATTATTAACAACATTAATAGTAATTTTGAATTCAATAAGTGGGATTATTGGCACCGCTTCAAATACCTTTTATAATTTTTTAATTATTTTACAATTTTAACTTTCATTAAAATTATATAAGAGGAAATTTTTTTATTAAACCCCTAATCAAAAGTTAAATAACTTTTTTCCCTTAAAAATTCTTTATTAACACCACCCCCCAAATATCTCACAAAATTCTACATAGAAGCATAATAGTGATTTGGAAAAGAAGAAAAGACCTATTGCAAGTGGAACAAAAAAGTGTGGCTGTCCATTTTTTATTAAAAGGACAAATGTTGATGAAAAATCAAGATTGGATGTTAATAGTGATTTCTAGATTGCATAATCATCATTTTGCACAAAATCTTAAAGGCACTCATTTGCAATGTAATCATAAAAGCTAGGGATGGGCAAATTAAATTTCGGTTTGGGTTGTTTGGGTTTTGGTTTGAGTTAAAACTCAATTGGATTGGAGAATTAAACAAAATTGGGTTGGAGATTTGAACTCAATTGAGTTGAAATCATAAACTATACCGAACGAAATTTCATTCGATTCAGTTCGGTTTGGGTTCATAATTTAAATCAGATTGGGTTAGTAATTTGGGTTAAAATTTCTATTTGGATTATTTCGGGTTAGTTTAGGTTAGTTGGGGTTGGAACAATTTAATCTATTAAATCCTTACCAACAGCCACCTAAAATCCCAAAATCTCAAATCCAAACATTCTAAACAAAAAATATCAACTACCAAGCATCCTTAATAGCACTTCAACAAGCCTTTTTAAAGTTAACAAAAGATAAAACATGTAGTCAAGTACAATAAAGCTATAGAAATTACAAATCTAAAAATCAAAATGGCAATCGTGATTAATAATTTCATCTCCATCAACACATCTCCACATGACAAACAACATTAATAATCCATCTCTAACACCATCAAGACATCAACACCCAAGACAAAACCTCCAAATTAGCAATAATTAGCCACCACCAATCAAATCAAGCAACAATGAATAGAAAATGAAGCAAATTAGTCCATTTTGCGAAAAGATTTAGTGACAACAACCATCTCGGTTGCAACAAAAAATCAATTGACATTTAGTACAATCACTTAATATGGCTTGATAATGTGTACTATGACTATGCCTCAATTGTGTAATTGATTATTATGCTTGATCTAAATCAATATACATAGTTATATACCTACCGTTGCAGCAAAAAATCTTCATATTAGAACAGTTGGATGGTCCCTTTGTGTTGGTTTATGAAACTCTACATAAAACAAAAAGTCTTGAAGTAAATAACTCTTCAAGTAAACAAGTCTTAAAAATAAATAAGTAATCATTAATATCTATGCCTTCTTTAAGAGCATCCATGAACTTGTTTTCCTCAACCAACACTTGAAGGTTTGTTGTTGAGTCCACAAAAAGTGAAGACCACCACTAATTTTGTGTCAGTATCAATGCTTCCACCATATTAGAAGTCAAAGAACTCCTATATTCATCTAAAATGCGACCTTCCGTGCTAAAGGCAGACTCAGATACAACAATAGATATTAGAATGGCAAGAACATCTCTTACTATTTACAACAAAATTGAGTATTTCGAACTATTAGCCTTCCATCATAGTAAAATATCAAATTGAGCACCCAATGGATTAAGTGCTTGATATTCAACCGATTCCATCAAGTAAAGATCTAACTGATCTGATAATTCTATGTGATATCTAGTGACAATAACCATCTCTATGTATTTGGAGAAAAGGGTCCTCAAATGCCTCATCTTCATCATCTATAAAAGTCAGCCCACTACTAGTACCAATACTAACACCTTCACTTGGAAATGCACTTGCACTTGCGCTAGCACTTGGTTTTAAGTGTTGAGCATTGTATGCTTCAAAAAGCTTGTTTAACACATCTTTCATCATGTTTTTCATCTCAATACATTTTGCACTATCCTTACCATATAAAGTCTCAAAGCAAAGTGTTGCAAAATTTATTTTCCTTCGTAGATCTAATACTGAAGCAACAATCAACAACTTATTTATCTTCAAAGGCCCTTCCTAATACTCCTCAAATTTCTTCTTCATGCTATTTTTCGTTAAACTAATGTGTGGATCAAGGTTGTCCGCCATTGTATTCAAGGCTTTTTCAACTTTGCATATCTCATCGTAGTAACCATTGGATATCACATTTAGAGAAGAAGAAAATGTAAGTGTGGCATAAAAAAAAATCTTAGAAACCTGACTATTCGACGAGCATTATCCTAATCATAACTTCCTAGTAGTCTTACCTTTTTCTTCCCACTTTCTTCTTCACGAAAATAAGCGTCATAAAGCTTATCCTTATTTGCCATTTGATCAAATATTGATCTAAATTTCAATGCTATCGTCAACATGGTATATGTGGAATTCCACCTAGTTGGACAATTTAAAACTACACTTCTTCTAAACGATTGACCATTCTATCCTAAAATCTTTTCTTACTCCATACGAATTTGAAATGTTTTCAATCTCACAGTCGATAATCTCACATACTTCACAGCATCAAGGATACTAATCATACTGTCGTCTAGCATTTTCAACCCCTCATTAACAATAAGATTCATAATATGCGCACAACAATATACATGCATATAGTCACCATTTAACACCAATGCATTATCTCTCCAAGTCTTCAATTTATCCTTCAAATAACTAATGGCAACCTTATTTGCACTTGCATTGTCCATGATGATTATGAACACCCTCTCTATACCCCAATCAAGAAAACATTCTCGAATTGCTTGCCAATCGTCTCTCTCTTATGATCAGGAACTATGTTAAAACTAACGACCCTTCTGTGTAATTGCCAATCGTGGTAAATGAAGTGAGCTGTTAACACTATATAATTGGCTGTTGTGATAGAAGTCTAAATATTCGTAGTGAGAGAGACTTTTTGCTTCTTATTACATAATAAACTCTTTAAAAAAGCCTTTTCAGCTAAAAGAATGTGAAGGATATCCTTAATAATTGTTCTACAAGATGGGACAACAAACTGATTCACGTTAAACATGCAACAGTGGTCATTAAATTACATGAATTTTATTTTAGTATTATTTTTTTTATTAAATATGGTGTTCAAAGTATATTTTAGAGTGCAAATAGTCTCACTACACTAAAGGTTAATAGTAAACTAGCAAATACAACTCTCTAATTGAGTTAGTTGATAACTTTTCTCTTCCCTTATTCATTAGGGAGAGGATTCAAATTTAAAAACAATTATAGAAATACAATTTAAATAAATAGTAAACTGATTGCTTTCATTAAAAAAATTGCTTATTATTGTTGATAGCTGCTATCACCCCTTACCATTGGCGAGCCCACAAACGGAATACCAGGGATTGAAGTTCCTAGTGGTTAGTAATCCAATCAATTCTTAGAAAAGATATTATACTACCGTTATTGATGATAGTAAAGAAAATGTGATCCACGTGCTTTTATTCCAAGATCCCTAGTGGTCTAAGTACTTTAAGGATTAAAATTGTGAAGTTTATGTTAAATGCATTTATAATGATGTTTAGTTGTCTAAAATAGAATTTTTGAAAAGTTGGCTAATAGAAGATTTTTTTGTAAAGATCATACTTGACTACTTTCCCATCATTGAAGTCTCTCCTCGAGTGTAACGTTCGATTTCCTTTACTGCATTTTAACTACTGCATTTATTGTTATTTTTCTTTTTATTCTATTAGATTATTAATTTCGTCACTTATTTTTTCCAAATTACACTGAAATTGCACTACTACGATTCTTTGAAGCAAACTTGATAAAGATCAATCCCTATGGAGACGATCTAAATACTCATCATCATATTACTTGTTGTGTGCACTTGCACACTAACACATGTTGTAGTAGGTAAAATTCACATCATGATGTAAACATGAAACATAAAATTGACATTCAACAAATTGCACGAAACACTAAACAATTGAAGTTCAACATGCAACGGCGGTAATTAGATACAAATGTAATATAAATATACAGCAGAGTACGTGATACAAGTGACTGGTGATGTTAAACATGCAACAGGAATGCCAAAAATGAAATGGGCACGAAAATTCCCATTTTCTAGAGTTAGTGTCAAACATGCAGCATTTGATGTAAACATGAAAGATGAAATTTACATGAAAAAAGTTACATGGAATATGCAATGATTCACATTAAACATGCAACGGTGGTCATTAAATTACATGAATGTTATTTTAGTATTATTTTTTTTTATTAAATATGGTGTTCAAAGTATATTTTAGATTGCAAATAGTCTCACTACACTAAAGGTTAATAGTAAACTAGCAAATACAACTCCCTAATTGAGTTAGTTGACAACTTTTCTCTTCCATTATTCATTAGGGAGAGGATTCAAATCTAAAAAAAATTATAGAAATACAATTTAAATAAATAGTAAACTGATTGCTTTCATTAAAAAAATTGCTTATTATTGTTGATAGCTGCTATCACTCCTTACCATTGGCGAGCCCACAAACGGAACACCAGGGATTGAAGTTCCTAGTGGTTAGTAATCCAATCAATTCTTAGAAAAGATATTATACTACCGTTATTGATGATAGTAAAGAAAATGTGATCCACGTGCTTTTATTCCAAGATCCCTAGTGGTCTAAGTACTTTAAGGATTAAAATTGTGAAGTTTATGTTAAATGCATTTATAATGATGTTTAGTTGTCTAAAATAGAATTTTTGAAAAGTTGGCTAATAGAAGATATTTTTGTAAAGATCATACTTGACTACTTTCTCATCATTGAAGTCTCTCCTCGAGTGTAACGTTCGATTTCCTTTACTCCATTTTAACTACTGCAATTATTTTTATTTTTCTTTTTATTCTATTAGATTATTAATTTCGTCACTTATTTTTTCCAAATTACACTGAAATTGCACTGCTACGATTGCTGTAGCAAACTTGATAGCATCAATCCCTATGGAGACGATCTAAATACTCATCATTATATTACTTGTTGTGTGCACTTGCACACTAACACATGTTGTAGTAGGTAAAATTCACATCATGATGTAAACATGAAACATAAAATTGACATTCAAAAAATTGCACGAAACACTAAACAATTGAAGTTCAACATGCAATGGCAGTAATTAGATACGAATGTAATATAAATATACAGCAGAGTACGTGATACAAGTGACTGGTGATGTTAAACATGCAACAGGAATGCCAAAAATGAAATGGGCACGAAAGTTCCCATTTTCTAGAGTTAGTGTCAAACATGCGGCATGTGATGTAAACATGAAAGATGAAATTTACATGAAAAAAGTTACATGGAATATGCAATGATTCACATTAAACATGCAACGGTGGTCATTAAATTACATGAATGTTATTTTAGTATTATTTTTTTATTAAATATGGTGTTCAAAGTATATTTTAGATTGCAAATAGTCTCACTACACTAAAGGTTAATAGTAAACTAGCAAATACAACTCTCTAATTGAGTTAGTTGATAACTTTTCTCTTCCCTTATTCATTAGGGAGAGGATTCAAATCTAAAAAAAATTATAGAAATACAATTTAAATAAATAGTAAACTGATTGCTTTCATTAAAAAAATTGCTTATTATTGCTGATAGCTGCTATCACTCCTTACCATTGGCGAGCCCACAAACGGAATACCAGGGATTGAAGTTCCTAGTGGTTAGTAATCCAATCAATTCTTAGAAAAGATATTATACTACCGTTATTGATGATAGTAAAGAAAATGTGATCCACGTGCTTTTATTCCAAGATCCCTAGTGGTCTAAGTACTTTAAGGATTAAAATTGTGAAGTTTATGTTAAATGCATTTATAATGATGTTTAGTTGTCTAAAATAGAATTTTTGAAAAGTTGGCTAATAGAAGATATTTTTGTAAAGATCATACTTGACTACTTTCCCATCATTGAAATCTCTCCTCGAGTGTAACGTTCAATTTCCTTTACTGCATTTTAACTACTGCAATTATTTTTATTTTTCTTTTTATTCTATTAGATTATTAATTTCGTCACTTATTTTTTCCAAATTACACTGAAATTGCACTACTACGATTGCTGTAGCAAACTTGATAGCATCAATCCCTATGGAGACGATCTAAATACTCATCATCATATTACTTGTTGTGTGCACTTGCACACTAACACATGTTGTAGTAGGTAAAATTCACATCATGATGTAAACATGAAACATAAAATTGACATTCAAAAAATTGCACGAAACACTAAACAATTGAAGTTCAACATGCAACGGCGGTAATTAGATACGAATGTAATATAAATATACAGCAGAGTACGTGATACAAGTGACTGGTGATGTTAAACATGCAACAGGAATGCCAAAAATGAAATGGGCACGAAAATTCCCATTTTCTAGAATTAATGTCAAACATGCAGCATGTGATGTAAACATGAAAGATAAAATTTACATGAAAAAAGTTACATGGAATATGCAATGATTCACATTAAACATGCAACGGTGGTCATTAAATTGCATGAATGTTATTTTAGTATTATTTTTTTTATTAAATATGGTGTTCAAAGTATATTTTAGAGTGCAAATAGTCTCACTACACTAAAGGTTAATAGTAAACTAGCAAATACAACTCCCTAATTGAGTTAGTTGACAACTTTTCTCTTCCCTTATTCATTAGGGAGAGGATTCAAATCTAAAAAAATTATAGAAAGACAATTTAAATAAATAGTAAACTGATTGCTTTCATTAAAAAAATTGCTTATTATTGTTGATAGCTGCTATCACTCCTTACCATTGGCGAGCCCACAAACAGAATACCAGGGATTGAAGTTCCTAGTGGTTAGTAATCCAATCAATTCTTAGAAAAGATATTATACTACCGTTATTGATGATAGTAAAAAAAATGTGATCCACGTGCTTTTATTCCAAGATCCTTAGTGGTCTAAGTACTTTAAGGATTAAAATTGTGAAGTTTTAAGTTCAACATGCAACGGCGGTAATTAAATATGAACATAATATAAATATACAGCAGAGTACGTGATACAAGTGACTGGTGATGTTAAACATGCAACAGGAATGCCAAAAATGAAATGGGCACGAAAATTCCTATTTTCTAGAGTTAGTGTCAAATATGCAGCATGTGATGTAAACATGAAAAACGAAATTTACATGAAAAAAGTTACCTAGAATATGCCATTGATTAATTTTAAATGTGCAAAGATTTGAGTTAAACATGCAACGGTGGTCATTAAACATGAGTAGGATGTAAACATGTGATAGAGTACGAGATACATGTGATAAACGTTATTAAACATACAACATTAACATCAAACATAAAACGGGCAGGAAAATCTTCATTTTAGTGTTGTATTTAAAATAGCAATTAAAGTTAAACATGCAACATGTGATGTAAACATGAAACATACAATTTACACGCAAAAAATTCTAATCACAAGATGTTAATTTTTTATAATTATAATTTCATTTAAAATTATCATCTTAGGCTTTGAGATTTGTTTATTTTATTGAATTCAGAGGTGTTCTTATAACTATATTTTTTTATTTTTTAAAATTTTATAGAATAAAGTAATCTTTTAATTTATTTAAGGATAAAATGATTATTTTTGGCATTAAAGTAGTTGATTAATACAAGTTTGAAAATAACAATAGTACAAAAAACATATCAAAATTTTATGGTAGTTAGGTTATATATATATATATATATATATATATATATATATATATATATATATGACAGAACAAAAGTGATGTAGAGATAATTTCAAATTTAGTCCCAACGTAGGACCACTACTCTGCGCATGACAAAGTACCAATGAAATGTCCCACCACCTCATCGTTTCTGTCTCTATATATAGAGCATTTATGTCTTGAGTTTTCTGCAACTCCTCTTGAACACAACTATAGAGTTGTATTTGGTTTCTCTGAAGCAGAAAAAAGATATGTCTATTCCCGTTTCAGTGGCAGTTTCTAGTTCAAATCAAGAAACTGTTCGTCCCATTGCAGGTTTTCATCCTACTTTATGGGGAAGCCATTTCCTGAAATCCGCTTCCAGTTTGAAGGTAATTAAACGACTGCAAAATCAAAATATCTCATTGTTTGTTAGAGATGCATGCACAATCGATGTGCAATCATATGTCATATATAATTGTTTGTTAGATACATATAACGCACTGATACTAAGTAAATTCTTGCGTTTGCAGACAATTGATGCTACAACTCAAGAGCAGCACGCAGCACTGAAGCAAGAGGTCAGGAGCATAATAACCACAACTGCTAATAAGCTTGCCCATAAACTGCACATGATTGATGTAGTACAACGATTAGGTGTCGCTTATCATTTTGAAAAAGAGATTGAAGATGAATTGGGAAAAATGTCTCATGATCTTGACAGCGATAATGATGATCTATACATTGTTTCTCTTCGTTTTCGACTTTTTAGACAGCAAGGAGTTAAGATTTCATGTGGTATGTAATAGTTTTTTTTTTTATTTTGTTAATTAAATTATTTATGTTAACTACAAGATCATGATTGTTAATTATCAAACAAAATATAAGCATGTACGCTAATCGAGACTAGCTTTCCTTTAACTCTTTTGAATATGGTCATCAGATGTGTTTGAGAAGTTCAAAAATGACGAAGGTAAATTCAAGGAATCATTGATCAACGATGTACGAGGCATGTTGAGTTTGTATGAGGCAGCATACCTTGCAATTCGGGGAGAAGATATTCTAGATGAAGCAATTGTTTTCACTACCACTCACCTTAAGTCAATAGTATCTGTATCTAATCATTCTCATGTAAACTCTAATCTTGCTGAACAAATACGTCATTCTCTGCAAATTCCTCTTCGTAAAGCCGCAGCAAGGTTAGAGGCAAGGTATTTTTTGGATATCTATTCAAGAGATGATTTGCACGATGAAACTTTGCTCAAGTTTGCGAAGTTAGACTTTAATATATTACAAGCAGCACACCAGAAGGAAGCAAGTAGCATGACCAGGTAGCTTCATATATGTTCTTTCAACGTGAAAAAGCTGATTTTTTATGTTGTTTTAAAATGGGAGATTTTCACTTTTCTTAGAAGAAGAAATCATATTTTACTAGTTACCCCTTTATTTTATAATCAAAGGCTCAACGCAAAATATCTTATAATAGTTATTATTATTTATTTATTAACACCCAAATCGGGATTTTTAGTTTGCAGTAAAATTTCAATTATATATTCTAGATTTGTCAACAGTGGTAGCGGTTGTAGTTTTTGTATATTATGTGCTTCTTGCAAATAATGATAATAAAAAAAGTTACAGCCTTTGGAGGATAATGTGTATAATGAAAGAGTAACGATATAGTTATATAAATTCTTTTAAGAATAGATGTGATATAAATTCATTGATTAGATGAAATACAAAACAATAAAAATAAAGCATGTAAATTTCTCTCCCTTTTTTTAATGAAATAATTTTTCTAAATATAATATGGAAGATTTCCACTTTCTCCTTAAATTTTTTTACTTTTGCCCCTTATCCCAAGAGTTTTCATAATTCCCCTACCACCTCCTTAAAAGATGAAACCAAATTGTGCTCTTCTCTGTATTTCTTATATACTACAAAAGTAATGTTGCAACTTTATAATATAGCAAAATATCTATCTAATTGAGATTTATAATTGAATTTCAGGTGGTGGAATGATTTAGGCTTCTCTAAAATGGTGCCCTATGCAAGAGAAAGAATAGTAGAGATGTATATCTGGATGTTGCTGGGAGTGTCCTATGAGCCCAAATTGGCATTTGGTAGAATTTTTGCATCCAAAGTAATATGCATGGTATCCATAATAGACGATACATTTGATGCTTATGGTACTTTTGAAGAGCTCACACTTTTTACAGAAGCAATCGCAAGGTTATAAAACCAGATACATCCCTATATATGGCAGTTGTTAAGTTGCATTATTAATATTCTATAGGTTACAATAACCTAAATAATGGGGACATCATGGGTGACTATTTTGGTTGCTGTAAGTTACAGATGATGTAACTTAGCAAGACCCTATGCTTATATAATAAAGGGTTATTATCATTTCATTACTTTAAGAATTATAAATATCATATAAACATAAGTATTGCTCCCTATTATTTTACTACTATAACTTTTCAAAACCTCTTATTTTAGTACTTTATCCGTTAGAATTGTTGGGTGACTAATAAAATACCTATTTTACCCTTTATGATAAAATACACAATAAAGGTATCGAATAGTATACATAAAATTATGAATAATAGATTTAAACATGAATTATTAAATAATAGTTTTAACCATAAATTTATGAATAGCCCTTAATTAATTATAGCTATAAAAGTAGTGAATTAACTAGAATACCCCATGGATATCTTTGGTCAGAAAACGCACAGTCTATTCTAAAGGAAAAGAGTTAAATATAGAAGTGTTGATTATGTAAATAAGCTTTAAGTTTTTTTTTTCTTTTAGAATAAATTATTTGTTTTTTTAAGAAAATCATCCAGGGGTATTTTGTTAATACACTATTTTTATAGTTATAATAAATTTAGGGTTATTCATAAATTCATTGTTAAAACTATTATTTTACAAATAAGGGGCATACCAATAATTTTTGTCTGTTATTTAATACCTCTATTTATGCATTTTACTGTAGAAGGAAAAATTGATATTTTACTAGTCAACTAATGGTTTAAACAGAAAAGTACTAAAATGAAAGATTTTATAAAGATATAATACTAAAATAGTAAATAATACTTCTTATAGTCATTTGATATTTTACAATTCTTGAAGTAGTCAAACAATAATAACCTTCTAATATAATTCTTTGATTAGATATTTAATTCATAATATATTTTATTAGAAATAAATTAATTGTATTGCTTATATATTTTCTTAAGAATGTGTTAATATAACGGTTATATTTGATTTTTTCAGATGGGACATTGGCCTCATAGATACACTGCCAGAATACATGAAATTTCTTTTCAAGACACTCTTAGATATTTATAGAGAAGCTGAGGAAGAATTGGCAAAGGAAGAAAGATCGTACGGCATACCATATGCAAAACAGACGGCAAGCATTACTCTATTAATATTCAATTTCATTTTATATGATTTTGCAAAGTGATTATTATTGACTTGGGTTATGTTGCTCAGATGCAAGAATTAATTATGTTGTACTTTACCGAAGCCAAGTGGTTAAAAAAAGGTTATGTTCCAAGCTTGGATGAATATAAATCAGTTGCATTAAGAAGTATCGGTTTTTTTTCCATAGCGGTAGCTTCCTTCGTTGATTTGGGTGATTTTATTGCAACCAAGGAAAATTTTGAATGTGTTCTTAAAAATCCTAAGAGCGTTAGAGCGACGGATACCATTGTCAGGCTCATGGATGACATAGCAGGCTATAAGGTAAACAATACTCCACATTCTACATTATAATTCAATTCAATAAGATTATATTCACCACAAATTTCGAGGAGAAATTTTTTAACGTATCTTAAAGTGTCTCACCATAGTACATAATTTATTTATCTATTTTAAAGATAGAGATGTGGGTGAAGTGCAAATCAATTTTTTTAACACCAACCTTCTCGAGATTCAAACTTAGAAATTGTCAGTAAACTAAAGGTTCTTGAAAACCATTCAGCCTTTGCGGCTGCATTTCTTTTCAACTCTCTTTAACACATAACATAACACAACACATATGCCAAAGGAAAAAAAGCCAAAAAAAAAAAAAAAGCTAACTGGTGACTTTTTTTTTTGGTTCTTAGCTTTTTTTTTTTTGTTCTATTATGACCATTTCATATGCATCCGTGATGTAGTTTGAGCAAAAGAGAGAACATATTCCCTCAGCAGTTGAGTGCTACAAGAATCAACATGGCGTGTCCGAGGAAGAGGCAGTTAAAGAGTTGTTGTTAGAAGTAGCTAACAGTTGGAAAGATATAAATGAGGAGCTTCTCAACCCAACGACTGTCCCGGTGCCTATGCTTCAGCGGATTCTTTATTTCGCACGTTCAGGCCATTTTATGTATGACAATGGTCATGATCGCTTTACCCATTCATCGATGATGAAACACCAAGTTGCCTTGTTGCTGATGGAGCCCGTTAAGCTCTGAAGATTAACGTCACGCTATTGATTTTCTATCGCCTATATTTGAACAGTTGTAATGAATAAAGTTCGTGTTGGTTATTTACCTACTCATGCGTAGCTAGAAAATGTGTCGCCAACTAATATGGTTCCAAACTTTCGTCCTTTTAGTTAAAAAATTAATAATAAAATATTTTTCTTAGAATTTTTTTATTATTTTATAAATATTTCTTATAATAAATATATAAAATAACAAAAGGTACGAGGAAAATATCTTATTATTAACTTTTTATTCTCATCAAAATATATATTTCTTATTTTTATTACTTAAATTTTTTCTTTAGTTTCCATGTATATGATTAATTTAATTTATAATAAATATGAATAAAAGTGTATTTGAAAATAAGGGAAACACTATAAAATTATACTGCTAGGGGTTATTGACAATTATAAAAATAATAAAGAGTAAGTAATATATATTTATTTCAATAAGGAGAAAAATTGTAAATCTCCCAATTCAAATTTAGTCATATAAATAAATTAAAAAATTATCAATTTATGAGATTTATTATACTTTTTATTTATTAATTAAAATTAATTATTTAATTATTTATATTAGTTATTATTAACAATAATTTCATATCAATGTATCAAGAAGGGTACAATAGTAAATGAAAAAATATTAGGTTCTTTATTACATTTTATCTATAGGGATAAAATAAGTAATTATAAATCTAGTAGGAATGTAAATAATTAAAAATGTACGTATCTTTCAAAGATGAAACTTTTCCCCCAGTCTAAATAATATTTGTCTGCTTGTATATTAATTTATTGGTGTGAGTTTGCCACCTCCAAAGTATATTATTTTCACATTTAAAGGAGGCCGTTTTTAACCTTATTATTATATATTAATTTGTTGGTGCATGATAAAAAAATAATTACAGATATAATAATTCTTGCTTTTTTTTAATTTTCTTAAAAACACATACTAAGTTATTGGCTTATTTTTTTCAAGCCTATGTACCATTTTAAATTCACGTGCCTTTATTTTAATTTAATAAAATCAAAAATTTAAGACTCAAGCCCATATTCAATAATAATAAATTAATAATAATAAGAGAATATAATTTTAATTACTGAGTTTGATTCAATGGTATTAGAATTCTTTTATAATACTCAACAACAACAACAATAATAATTTTTTTTAAGGGTTAACTTAATTGTTAACTTGAAATTACATAAAGTCATATATCATACTTCATAAATAATATTAATACATATTTATAAAATCATAATATTTAAAATTTTATTTATTAAAATCATGATATCAATTATTTATTTAATAAATTATAAACATAAATCAATTATAATTTTTTTGAAACTAAGGATTAAATAAATTTAAAAAGCGTAGGCTAATAAAATATATTAACAGATTCAATTTCAAGTTATTTATAAAATCATAAAATTTTAAGTTTACTTTCATTAAAAATAAAACGTGCTTATTACGTACTTTTTCGCATACCGTGCTTTGTCTCATCTCTAATCATGTCGTGCTTTTAAGGCCCACGTGCCTAAAATTCTAAGCCCGGCCTGGCCCTACGTGCGTGCTGTGTTGTGCTGTGTCTCGTGCTCCACCAAAGCGTGCTCCTGTCATGTCGTTCCAGCCCATTAACCACCTCTACCTATGTATTAAATGATCATTTTGCTTAGATTTCCTCATAGATTCTGACAATGTTAACGGTAAAGTTTTTTCTTTTTTTTTTTAACTCTATTATCAGTGAAGCTGATAAGCTATAGGTGTAGAAACTTCAGGTGGACAACTAAGATAGCGTTGACATTTTAGATTGGAATGAGAATTTTAAGAAGTGAGAATCGTGGGATTAGAAGTGTGGAATGAGAGTGGGAGTAAATTATTTACTTACACTGGAATTGGAGAATGGAATTGAAATTAAAATCCAATTTTTTTGTTTACATTGTTGAATTAAGAGTAAATGGTTTCAAATTACAATTTTACCTTTTTTTAAAGAATTGTATTTTTAATTACAAAATTAATAAAAATATATTTGAAAAATAAAATATTTACTTTAGTATATTCACAAATTAATAATAATTGTTAATATGTTTAATTATATAAATCATAATTTTTATTAATTTTAATTTTAATTATGTGAATAAAAAATTATTGATAAGTGCAACATAAATAAGACATTATTATTGATAACATAGTGCAAAATTAATATTTTTTTAGAATAAAATATTTATTATTATTAAGGACAAATATTAAATAATTATTATACTATTATTCTTAAATAAATATAATAATATTATATTTTCAAAAAAAATAGTATATAGTAATATTATTAATTCTTTATGAATATAATAATATTTTTTAAAGAAATTTTAACTAACCATCAATGTAAATTATTATTTTTAACTAAATATAATAATATTATATTTAAATAATTTTAATATTATTGTTTAGATAAATATGATACTATTTATTTTATTTTATTAAATATAATTATATTACATTTAATAAAATAAGGGTAAAAAAGGAAGAGGGGGGAGTGGATTCCCCCCATAAGAGTGGAAATCCCACTCCCCATTCTAAAAAAAAGGTAGGGCCCACGGAATGGGATTCCTACTCATTTCTTAAAATTTGTAAGTAAACATCGAAGTGAAAAGAATCCAGTCTTCACTTCCACTCTAATAAGTAAACATAGAATAAATAGATTAATTTTTTTTTCTTAGTTTTTTATAATAGGTTTGAATGTACGGTCGATAATTTCTCCCAGGAAAAAAAGGATGGAAATATTTTAATCCCAATATTTTTGTATATTCACCCTACTAAAAAACATTTCCAGCAAATTCACATTAACTTTAATAAATATAAATTGACAGTAAAATTATTACAATTAATTAATTAAATCATTTTTATAACTTTTCTCTTACTTCAATTTTTTTTACCATCTTTGACTATTTAAATTGCTTTAATGTCAGTTTTATTTGTCTAATTTACCCTTATGAAAATAAATAAATAAATTGGCCCAATAAATCTATGTTCTTGTAAATAATAGTTTAGGTATTTAATTTTATGACTTACAATCTAATATTTTTAAATCAAATCTAATAATTTTGAGTACCCTACACTTAAAGTATATAAATCTAATAGTTTAATAATTTTACATGAGTATTGAACCATAAAAAAAAATATGTTATTTAATTAAAATCATACTAATAAAGTAGTTTAGCACATCAATTATAAACAATGAATTTTGTATAAAAATTAAAAAATATCAAAGTAAAAATAAAGTTTTAGTAATTTTATCTTATAAGCATAAAATAGTGAATTTAAACTTTGGCTAAAGCAATCTTAGTAATCAAATATAATGAAATATAATTAATTAGTTCTCTAAAATTCTTCTTTATTCAAAATTTTTAAAAATTATGTGAAGTTTTTGTAATTATTTTCTTGAAGTAGAGTGGATTAACAAAAAGTGTAGGGTGAAACATCACACCCAAAAACAAATATCCAATAAGATAATGTAGAACTATGGCCCCAATTGGGATTGAGGTTGGAATTCAAAAAGCAACTATTTTATAATTTTCATAAAAATAGGGTTTGATAAATTTTATAAAATCTTATTATTTTATAATTTTCTTCATTTTGACATGAGCTTTTTAACTTCTAATTTCATTGGCTCATTCAAGTTTAATTAAAACATTAAATAAACAAATTGCCTAAACAATAAAAATTGCAAATTACACCTTGTATTTCTTCTTCTAACTCAAAACCTTTCTACAATTTTTCTTTTGTCCTTCACGGATCCCAGTAACTACATACTTATTTCACATTTTACACTACAATTCATAGTCATGGCCATTACACATTGTATTTGTTTTCTTTTTTTTTCCTCTATATTTTTTAATTGTATGAAAATTGAAAGCAATGTCAAGGCGAAGATGATTAATTTTCTATATATGGTGGATGATGACTACGGATCTTTCAATGCAAATATGTTATATCTAACTAAGCAACAGTCACACTAAAGATTAATTTATCATTCCAATAAGAATTATTGAGTCAAAGACTAATCAGTGATTATTAAAATGGATCAAGATTCTCTCATAGTGTTTTTCTCTCCTAGTCTCTCTTAATCTTTCAAATTTAATGAAAAAAATTTGTTTAATTGTAAATACAATAAATAAAGCTTGTTTAAAATTCAATTTTGGTCACTTATTTTCACTAAGAGAATAGGAGAGAAAATATTAAGAGAGGATTCTTATCCTATTAAAATATGCTAGACATATAAAAAATAGTTGATCCGTAACGCATGCATGCTGTACATTTTACATAATTACAACATGGATTATAACCTTTTCACCGGTGAGATATTGCTGTCCCTCCAATTTAAAATTAATTTCCTACACAACTCCAAGGATCAGAATCTCCTATAAATACCAAAGCTCAGACAAGTCCTTGAAGCACATCAAGCTAAAAGGAATTATATCATCAATTAGCAAGCTAGGCCCGATTAACCAGAGAACAAGAAAATGGCACTTCAAGATTCAGAAGTTCCTGCTTCCATTCTGAATGCTACAGCCGGCAACCGTCCCATAGCTAGTTATCATCCCACCCTCTGGGGGCGAAAATTCCTTGACTATTCATGTGATGACTCTGTGGTAATTAATAATTTTCATATTCTAGTACTTTCTTGGTCTGTATTTTCATAGCAAAAGTATCTAACTTGCACTTTTCTAAATGAGTTTGTCAATCTTTTCTCTTGCGTATGTAGGCAATAGATGCCACAATTGAGCAAGACGAATTTGAAGGACTTAAGCGAAAAATAAAGAACATGTTAGTCTCACCAACCGATAAGTCCTTCCAAAAATTGTGCTTGATTGATGTTCCAACGCTTAGGAGTGGCTTATCATTTTGAGAGAGAGATAGAGGATGAGCTAGAAAAACTATCTCATGATGTATGATGGCAACGACTTACACACCGTTGCTCTTCGATTTCGGTTACTAAGACAACAAGGATATCGCATATCATGCGGTAATAAAATCTTTATCATGCCTTATAACTCTTCTTTAGTCTCAATGTATTTTCAAACCAAAACATTTATGGAGTATATTTGTCTCTATTGAAAATCTAATTAATTATTCTTTACTTTTCAATTGTTATCCATGCCAATTTTGTTTGAATTTTAAATTACATAAAAAAAAAATAGAATTTAATCTTAAAAGGTAAGATCCAACATTTTAAAAAAGTTTTGAAAATTCAAAAAGATTAATTGGGCAATTGGCTAACAAATCTAGAGACTAGGTAAATGAGAATTTACCCTTTTATACATATCGATCGCTACCCGAAATATATGGCTTAAATTAAGACCATTATGTGAGACTGATATCAGTCGAATTACTCTTCGACTGGGAAAGCAGATTTTTTTAGCGGTTTCAAAGATGATCAAGGAAAGTTCAAGGTATCCTTAATTAATGATGTGACCGGCATGCTAAGTTTGCACGAGGCCGCGCACCTTGGCATTGGCGGCGAAGATATCCTGGATGAAGCCCTAGCTTTCACTACTTCTCACCTGGAGTCAATGGTTACTCAACTAAGCCCTCAGCTTTCTGATGAAATACTTCATGCGTTGAATAGGCCAATCCGCAGAGGCTTACCTAGACTGGAGGCAATCTATTACATCGACCTTTACTCGCAAGATGATTCAAAAGATAAAGCAATATTACTAAAGTTTGCAAAACTAGATTTTTGCATGCTTCAAGTAATTCACCGGAAGGAGTTAAGCATCATTACAGAGTAAGTTCAAATTTTTTAAACGACAACTTCAAATTTAACTGAATAAATATTGATGACTAGACTGATACTACTTGAATTTTTAGGTGGTGGGAAAATTTAAATGTTGAAACAAATCTGCCATACGCTAGAAACAGAGTCGTAGAATGCTATTTTTGGACAATATATAGGAGTGTACTTTGAGCCTCGATACTCATTTGCAAGAAATATTTTGTCCAAAGTAATTGCAATGGTATCCATTTTAGATGATACCTACGACGCCTATGGTACACTTGAAGAACTTGAGCTCTTTACAAATGCTATCAAAAGGTCAAGTTCACGAAATCTACTCAACATATTCAGCTCAATCAATTGCATGTATCTTCAGTTAAAATTAAATTTCCTATTTATATTTTCTAAGATGGGAGGTTTTCTCCCTTGATTTTCAGGTGGGATATCAGCAATATTGATGTACTTCCGAAGTACATGAAACTGATTTACCAAGGACTCTTGCGTGTTTTTGGTGAAGCTGAGGAGCAAATCTCAAAGGACGGACATATGTAATACAAGCGGTAAACCACTTATGTGTGTTTGTGTGTGTGCATAAATATATATATATAAATATATATATATGGAGATATATATAACTGCTTTTGGGGGCTGCCAAAAATGGCTTTCTAGCTTGCACTTATTACTATTAAAGTTATAATATTTGTTTACCAGGTGAAGAAACAAGTCCAAGCCTACTTTGAGGAAGCCAAGTGGGGCAGTAAGGGTTATTTTCCAAAAGTGGAGGAGTACATGCAAGTTTCACTTGTGACAACTTGCTATCATATGCTAGCAACGGCTTCTTTTCTTGGCATGGGAAAGATTGCTAATAAGCAGGCCTTTGAATGGATATCCAGTTACCCTAAAATTGTTAAAGCCTCCGAAGTTATTTGCAGACTTATGGATGATATAGTGTCTCATGAGGTACAATATGCATTAATATTGATGCATGATTATAAATTCATCGTCTCATGATTATTATTATTAACTTCTGTGTTTGTAGTTTGAACAAAAGAGAAAGCATGTTGCCTCGGGTATCGAATGTCACATGAAGCAGCATGGCGTCTCTAACGAAGAGGTAATTAAAGTATTCCGCAAAGAAATATCAAACGGATGGAAAGATATGAATGAAGGATTCCTGAAACCAATAGAAGCGGCAATACCTCTCCTTGAGCGCATTCTCAATCTTGCACGAGTGATGGATGTTATTTACAAGGATGATGATGGCTACACGAACTCTTATGTGAAGCCTATTCCCGTTTGAGTAGTTTCTGCTATGCAGATTACATCCTATATAAACTATTAATGTTGTCTTTTGGAATAAGCTCTGTCATTTGTTCCTCAGAGTAGTTATGTGCTGCTGTCATCATAATTATCAAATTCTGCCCTACAACTAATCAAGGCTTACTTCATTCCTGTACTACAATTAATAAAGTTTTCCCCGCATATTTTCATTGATTTGCACCATCACACCGTACATCTTACCACACTGGATTTCAACATCTATCAATTCTTAATTCTATCTCCAATTTAATCTCAATTATCAACTATCCTAGGGTTCTTAATGAGTGAATTTAAAAATACTAAAATGGTCATTTTTCCCTTGAACCTCTTACTAGTAGTTTTTGACACAAGGTTTTGACAAACCTTAATAAATTGGCCATTTCAACTAGGAAATTAATATTTTATTATCCAATAAATGCACGATACATCAGTTCTGACTTTAATTGAGACTTAACTAGTTAGATCTCTAACATTACTATTTGGGAAAACATTCGCAACTTTGTTTCTAAAGCTAAATAGATTTTTTTTTCCCCATATGGTAAAAGAGCATTATATTCACTTAGTTGATATGGTAAAACCTCTCTATAGTCATAATGTTGTAACTCGGTAATTTTATTTCTATGAGAAAGTTATAATTTAGAAGAGGTATAGTTACAAAAATTATTGTTTTTATTAATTGTCCTTAGTACAAGTTACATAGAGGTAAAATATGCATAATATTAATAATTTATTAATGGAGCATGTCTAATAATTTGTATGGACATTGACAATAGAGATAAACATAATTTTAAAAAATCAACATATATATATTTTTTGCAATATACAGATAACTATTACTATATGGAGGTAAGTTTCTAAATATGAGATCTGTTAAAACAATCTCTGTGATATGGATTGAAACTTAAAGAAACCGATCCTTTAGCTAACACACACAGTAAGAAAACAATCAAGAAAAAAAACCGGAGAATATCAAGACAACAGAGATACGTGGTTCGGTTCCAATTGAACCTACATCCACGGCTGAAAACCCCAATAAGGGACTGAGCTTTATTGATTAATGCTGATGATACAAGACTTGATCAACATGTACAGATTACAACCTCCTGGCACAGAGTTATCTCTCTATATTTCTTGAACTAACTCTCCCCTGCATCACAGGCTAGCTCCTGATTTTATATGTGCTCCCTCTAACGGAAAAATAAGTTGTTGACACCAACTGCTTACTTGCTTGGGCCCCACACATGCCAAGTCACCAGCCACGTCAGCAACTTCTCAACAGAATATAACTAACTAGCTTCACAAATCTCTACCTTAGTTTTATTCTACTCAAGCTTTCCCAACACTGCATCAGCTACCACCAACTTGACTCACAAGTTGACAACCCCAATCAGGCTTAGCAAATTTCTAAACCTGACTGATGGCAAAGGTTTGGTTAACATGTCAGCTGGATTAACCTCAGATGGTACCTTGACCACATTCACCATTCCTTTACACATTTCTTCCCTTATAAAATGCATTCTAACATCAATATGCTTAGTTCTCTCATGATACTTAGGATTTTTGCTAAGTTGTATGGCATTTGAGCTATTACAACTCACTGAAACTGTTCCTTGTTGAAATCCTAACTCAGATGTCAGACCCTTTAGCCAAATTGCTTCTTTTACAGCTTTTGTAAGGGGCAATGTATTCTGCTTCAATTGTTGAAAGTGCCATTACAGATTGAAGAGAGGATTTCCAGCTAACTGCACCTCCACACACTGTGAACACAAACCCAGTTATGGATCTTCTTTTATCCACATCTCCAGTAAAATCTGAATCTACAAATCCAGACACTTCAAGGGAAGACTTATCTACTCTGCCATACAAAATTTCATTCTGTGTTGTTCCTCTAAGATACCTTAGGATCCACTTTACCCCATTCCAGTGATCTTTCCCTGGATCCCCCATAAACCTGCTGACCACACCAACTCCATGTGCCAAATCAGGTCTTGTGCAGACCATAGCATACATTATGCTACCAACAGCACTAGAGTAGGGAATTTTCTTCATGTAACTTGCCTCAGCATCTGTTATGGGTTCCTGAGACTTAGATAATTTGAAATGAGCAGACAATGGTGTTGAGATTGGCTTTGATTTATCCATGTTGAACCTGTTCAAGACTTTCATCACATAGTCAGCTTGAGTACGAAATAACGTTCTTTCATGTCTATCCCTTACTATCTGCATACCTAGAATTCTTGTAGCTGCTCCCAGGTCCTTCATATCAAACTGTGTGTTGAGTTCCAATTTTAATTTTTCTATTTCCTTCTTTTGCTTACATGCAATAAGCATGTCATCAACATAAAGAAATAAATAGATACCTCCACCAGATGTCAGAAATCTGTAATACACACAACTGTCAAACTGACTTCTGTAATATCCATGATTAATCATAAACTCATCAAACTTCAAATACCACTGTCTTGGGGACTGCTTCAAGCCATATAAGCTCTTTTTGAGCAAACACACCTTGTCTTCTGAACCTTTCTCTATAAACCCCTCTAGTTGAATCATACAGATCTCTTCATCAAGGCTGCCATGTAAGAAAGCAGTTCTGACATCCATCTGTTCCAATTCCAAATCATAAAATGCAGAAAATGCCAACAGTAGCCTTATGGAGCTATATTTGACAACTGGAGAAAAAACTTCATTGAAATTCACCCATTCCTTCTGAGTGAACCTTTTTGCTACAAGTCTAGCCTTATATCTAAGTGGTTCCTTACCAGAAGCTTCTGTTTTGAGTTTATAAATCCACTTACAGCCAACAATCTTCTTGTTGGGTGGTCTTTCAATCAAGTTCCAGGTGTTATTCTTCTTTAATGAATTTATTTCATCCTGCATTGCTGCTAGCCATTTTAACCTGTCACTTCTACCCATTGCTTCCTTAAAGCTCATTGGTTCTCCACCATTCACTTCATCTGCCATAACTAAAGCATAGGAGATAAGATCAGCTATGCCATATTTACTTGGCATTCTGACAGTTCTTCTCTCCTTATCTCTTGCCAACTAATAATTTTCTAAATTTGATGATTTTTGCCCTTTCTCAAGTTTTCCCATGAACTCATTTTCTGTCTCATAACCATCTGCATGCTCCACCTTCAACTTAGCTTTATGTTCTACATTTGATTCAGTAGTTGCAACTTCTGTTTCCACTTTTGACTGTAACATTGACTCTTCATCAAATGTAACATCCCTACTGATAAGTGTTCTAGCTGGCTTGCCATCAATACTCCATATCTTATAGCCCTTAATACCTTCTAGATATCCAAAAAAATACCCCTTTATAGCTCTTGGATCTAGCTTGCCTTGTTTTATATGTGCATATGCAGTCCACCCAAAAATTCTCAAATTACTCAAATCTAGAGGCTTCCCAGACCAGACCTCCTGAGGTGTCTTAAAGTCTAGAGCTGAAGAGGGACTTCTATTTATCAAGTAAGCAGCTGTAGTAACAGCCTCAGCCCAGAAATTGTTGGATAAACTTGCATTAAACAACATACATATAACCCTTTCTATCAAGGTTCTGTTCATTCTTTCAGTAAGTCCATTCTACTGTGGAGTATATGTTACTGTTCTATGTCTTGCAATACTCTTTAACTTGCAGAATTCATTAAACTCATTACTACAATATTCTAGGCCATTATCAGTCCTTAACCTCTTTATTTTTTTACTGGTTTAATTTTCAATCAGTGTTACCTATTCCTTAAATCTTTTTAAAGCTTCACTCTTATGTCTTAACACATAAACCCACACCTTCCTTGAAAAATCATAAATGAAGATTATAAAGTACCTGGCACCACCAAGTGAAGGAACTTGTGAAGGCCTCCAAAGATCTGAATGGATATAGTTTAGAGTATGCTTGGTCTGTTGTTTCCCTGTGCTAAATTTTTGCCTTGTAGCCTTTCCAAAGACACATTTCTCACATAATTTTAAAGAGAAAATTTGATCATTACTAAACAATCCCTGTTTACTTAGCTCCTTCAGACCCTTTTCACTAATATGAGCTAACCTCATGTGCCACAGCTTAGTTTTGTCACTGCTTACATTTGCTATGACCCCTGTTACAGGTGAGGACCTTGCTAGAATATAGAGCCCATTTTTCCTTACCCCTTTCATAATGAAAGTTCCCTTTTCACTAACATGAATCTCTCCATTTTCTGCCTTAATTGTGCAGCCTAATTGATCAATCACACCCAGAGATATCAGATTCCTTTTAAGTTCTGGAACATATCTCACCTGATGCAATTCCCTGGTAACACCATCAAACATTTTAAGGCTGATGGTACCTATACCAGCTACCTTACAAGCAAGATTGTTTCCCAATAAGACTTTTCCTCCCTCGATGCTTTCAAAAGTCTTAAAGAGAGCTTTATTGGGGCACATATGAAAAGAACAACCAGAGTCTAGAATCCACTCCCCAGTTGGGTGCTTCACTGTTGCCACCAGAACATCAGCTTCATCATAATCTCTTTCATCCTCGAAAGCAATAGCAGTTTTCCCATTTGATTTCCTTTAAAGGTCTTTAAGCTTTTTCTTCTGAAAACAATCTTTGATATATTGACCCTCCTTTTGACAGAAATAACATTTTCTCTTCTTTTTCTTCTTCTCTGTTTTGTCTTTCTGATTATTATTCTTCTTTTGCTTGTTATTCTTCTTTTCTGGCTTTGCCTTAACAACTAAGCCCTCTGCATTTTCTTAATCTTTCCCTTCTGACCTTTTCTTCAAATCTTTGGATTCCAGTGCATTCTTGACATCCTTTAAAGTGAGAGTTTGTCTCCCATAAAGAAAAGTATCTACAAAGTGTTCAAAAGAATCGGGAAGTGAACTCAACAAAATGAGTGCTCTATCTTCATCCTCTAGAACTATGTTAACATTTTCAAGGTCAAGTATCAGCTTATTGAACTCATCCAGATGATCCTTCATAGCTTTCTCTTCCTTCATTGAAAATGTGTACTGTTTTCTCTTCATGTACAATCTTTTGGCCAAAGATTTCTTCAAGAATAATTCTTCCAGTTTTGCCCATAACCCAGAGGCTGTTCTCTCCTTTGCTACCTCTCTCAGCACTTCATCTGAAAGATGTAAGATGATGGTGTTGTGAGCTTTATTATTAATAACTCTCTCGTCTCCACCTGAACTTGAGAAACTTGTATCCCTTTCTTTTTTGGCCTTTGACCCTTCATCATCATCCAAGGCACTATCTAACCCTTGTTGAATCAGAATCGCCCTCATCTTAAGTCTCCAAAGATAAAAGTCATTTTCACCATTGAACTGCTTACTTGCTTGGGCCCCACACATGCCAAGTCACCAGCCACGTTAGCGACTTCTCAACAGAATATAACTAACTAGCTTCACAAGATCTAAAAAAATTATAACTTATTACAATATAAAGTTTATTTTTATATATAACTAGATTAAGTTGGGACCAAGATTTTTATAACTAAAGATGGTTTAGCAAAGGTATATGTTGGACCAACTTGAAACCTCTTTAGTATGGAAATAATTGAACTACCCCAAAATTTTTTCTGTTTCCCAACTGTTGTGGATGGAGTCCGTATGCATAATTCAACATAATTAATTTAGTATATCATATAAAAAATTCCTTGGAAATTATAATTTCGCCGGTCAATCTTCACTTAGTTTATCTTTAGATATGTTTGAATAGTTATATTAATTTGCTTTTACTTGATCACAAATTTAATTAATGATATGTTAAAAAAATCAATTAATGGTTGTCAGTGGTAAGATGTCAATGTCATGTCTCTTTTAGCGGGTACAGGCTGCTCATTATTTTATGTCCTCGAATTTGTTCGTAATTGATGTTTTCTTTTGTTTATTAATCAAAATTCTTGCTCTAACAAGAGCATTCATACCAAAAAATAAAAACGAACAACTATGTCAATATCTTGTTTTTTCACGTGAAATTTGTGCTTGAGCAGCTCATTGTTCTTACTTATTGGCGAAGGTTAGATATCCCACTTGCTGGTGAAGTGACTTGTCCTAAACTAATAGGGTGTTTGTTTTTTAAATTGATATTAAAAAATTATGTTTGATTAATTAAGTTAATTAGAGATGTTTGTTTTTATAATTTCATGAGACTTTTTAGATAATTTTGAATTAATAAAATAAGTCAATTTTTTAACTTTTTATTAAATGGAGAGATGTGAATAAGCTAACTAATTTCTAATGTTCAAAATATCCTTACTTTATAAATTATTTTTATGCTTATTCTAAGAGCCACCCATACACGTTTACCTACCAATAATATCATTTTATATTATATACTATTATTTAGAATTTGTGATAAAATTTGAAACTTATGGTATTTTATATATTATAATTCCAAATTCATTATGTATTCAATTGAATTTGGTTTTTCTTATGTATATTAAAATATTATGACATTTATGTTCTTTAGGATATATATATATATATATATATAATTATTTGATATTCAACTTTAATTCGGATACAAATATAAAAGTACATGTTTTTAGTTTTTAAGTTGAAAAAACAAGTAATTTACTATTTATTTCTAGTGATTCACACAAAAAAAAAACATATTATTTAGATTTAAACATTTAGATCTATTCATAATTCAGACTTATTTAAAACTATTCAGATTTTGGACAAAAAAATAAAAGCCCCCTAAGTTCACACATCACCTATTTTCTTAAAAAAATATGGGACATTTTTTATTTTAACAAACTCCTGTTGGTACAGGAAATTTTATATCACAATTTTGATATCATCTATTGATGGTAGACCTAGGACATTTATAAACTAGTATATAAACTCATATAAATCAATCATTTTTCAACTAATGGGACACTCAACTCAATGATATGAGAATGAGGGGAGGGAAAAAAAAAGAAAGAGAAAAAAAAAAAAGAGCAAGATCTTGATGTCGCGCACCTATATATTCAAAATTAATTTCTTATACAGTTCCAAGGATCAGAAAATGTGCTATAGATACAAAAGCTCATAAGGTCGTTCAAGCGAGTTAAATTAAAGGAATTATATCAAAAACTAGCTTGCCAGCCCTAATTAACAAGAAAATGCTCTTCAAGATTATGAGGTTCCTACTTCATCAATTCACAATGCTACAGCAGGCGTCAACCGTCACTACAACAAAAAAGGTCATTTTTTAGGGTATTCGCATATACCCTCAGAAAAAAAAAATTATTTTTGAGAGAGTCACGCCATTGATCATCATTATATTAAGTCATATAGGAAAAACACAATTTTTGATGGGTCGTAGGAGACAAAAATCTTTTTTTAACAATATTGCTGTCAGAAATGTCATTAACTACTTTCAGAAATAATCCCTTGGAAATCAAATAATTACACATTTCCAACTACTTTTACCCTTGAAAACACTAAATGAGCAATCAAAAACATACATCCATTTTTTTTTTTTTGAGTGTTCTCCTTTATTTATTCAATAATATTATTTCATGAGCTTTTTTTCTTCTCATTTTCCATAAATACAATAAAATCTAAATTAAATTTTTGAAGTTTCTACATTATGAATATAAGATAACCAACAAATTAATAATACACAAAATGGATTAAAAGTAGCTTCATTAATTTTAAAAATTCATAAAATCAATCAAAAGTACATTAAAATATCAATTTTAATGGTATCTCTAACAAAAAAGTATCCCAAATGTACACAGAAATTAAATGATCTCAAAACTTGAACATTTTTCCTTTGAAATGTCTTCTTCATTCTCTGAAACGTTTTTCTCAACCTCATCTCCCTCTTGCCCATCATCATCTTCATCTGGCAAGAAAAATCCTATGCAAAAGAAGAAATTTTGATCATTAATATCACTAAGTCATTAACAGAACTCCTGCAAATGAGGTTAAGCCTTTCCAGACGCTAAGAATATACAGACAACAAGCAACAAACTAGCATTACTCAATTTTGAAAAGTTTTTAACTGCAATGAAGAAATTGAAAGTCTAAAACAAACTCACTAATCTTATCCCAGAGAAGAACAAGAACCTCCCACCTCTAGTTAGGTACCATATTGAGGTATGAAGCAACTTGTAAAAGATAAAACCTCTTTAGGAGAAGAAAAAGAAAATTGAATTCTTTCTGTAGAACAATATTAAGGTTATAAACATGTGAAGACAGATGCAATAAGAAACTTAATCATCATGTACAAACTGCAGCCTGGCAATTAGACACCATAAATAATTTAGCCACATGAACTTGGTCAACAATCCACCTAGAAGATTGATAGATGTAAAGTAAGACCAAGTTGTCTTGGCTAAACAAGAAACAATTTCGTTGAACACTATGGCCAGATACTGCGAAAGTAAATTTTCTTTCTATATCTATATCCATTTCTTTTGATAAACTTCTGTTAGACCAATTAAAACTTATGTTAGGCGCAAATATAAAAGGACAGGGGTAGTTTAGTAATTTTAAGAATAAGGGCAGTTTCGTAATTTTATTTATTTAGTAATTAGAGTTTAAGTATAAATAAGAGACTCATGAGTCATTTAGAGGGGGATGTTTTGATCTAGTATTAGGAGAAATTAGGAGTGTTGGGAGAGATTGACCTACCTCTCAAATTGTAGGTTTAGATTGTTCTTATTTTAATTCAATCAATAAAAAAATCAGTCTTAATTTAGTCCTAAGTCCTATCAAAGTGATATCAGAGCAAGAATCTTGGGACAATAGCTACAAAAAAGATAAACACACTTGAAGAGAAATTGAAAGCAGAGGTTGGATCGCTCAAGGCCACTATTGACGAGCGATTTAACACTGTTCAACAACAATTCTCATCCCTTGAAACCATGTTGCGGAAATTAATAGAACTTCACCTCAACTCACCACCCACAACATTGATGGGCCATGGTGGCCTGGCAGGGGAAGGATCTGGTGGTATGAAAACCATGGCAGGCGATGGCACAGGAGTCGGGCCAACTAGGCTTGGCGACTCAGGGGCGTTTGGGGGTGAGGCACTACCTTAGCAAGTCAGATTTGGGCCGGAGCGAGGTAGCTTTAGGTATAAACACATTTGATTCAGGGGCGGTTGGTCAGAAGAGGGGATCTCGGGCAAGAGAATGAGCGGATATGACCGAAATGTAGTAAGGCAGGGAGAATTTTGGGTTGGGTCTTCGGGATTTGTGGAGACTGGGATAGATTCGAGAGGTGGGAGACCTTCAATGGCGTGAAATTGGGTGGGGCAGGCTTAATTTGGGGCTGATTTTAGGGTAAGAAAACTGAAAATGCTTATTTTCGAAGGCAAGGATGCCTATGGATGGGTGTACAGGGTAGAGCGCTATTTCACCATCAATGGGCTCTCGGAGAAGGAAAAACTGATGGCAGCAGCTCTATGTTTGGAGGGAAAGGAACTTGCGTGGTTTCAATGGCGTGAACAATGACAACCATTAAGGTCATGGGATGAATTTAAGGACCGGCTGTTGGGGAGATTCTGAGCCACTCAAGAGGGCAATTTTTATGAATAATTTTTTACCCTGACTCAGGAGAGAACAGTAAGGGAGTATAAGGAAAAGTTTGAGTTGTTATCCGGGCGTCTAAAGGAAATCTCAAAAGCAGTGTTGGAAGGGAATTTTATGAAGTGACTGAAGCTAGAAATCTGAGCTGCGCTACGCTTGCTGAGACCGAGAGGGTTAGGAGAGACAATAGAGTTAGCATAGATGATCGAGGATAAAAACATAGCATAATGGGTTAATAAGAGTCATTCAATCAACTTTTCATATTGAAACAATACACCCTCAGTAGTACAAAAAACACAGACCTTGGGGTTTCAGCGAGAGTTCCAAAGTACACCCCTAGGAGGCCAGAAAGTGCAAACAATGGGGATACCAAAAAATCTTCAAAAGGATCAGCTTAGTGGCGCACGATTGGGGGTGACTTTCAAACACCTCACGAAGATGGAGATTCAGGACAAGAGGGGGAAAGGGTTGTGTTTTCGATGCAATGAGAAATTTTCATCGGGGCATCGATGTAAGGACAAATCGCTAAAAGTCCTGACTATGTGTGATAAAGAGGAAGGCAGAGAAGACATCAAGGAAGAAGATGTGGTGAAAGAAGAACATCCCTATTTGGATGTAGTTGAGGTCTCGCTTAATTCAGTAGTGGGGTTTACACCGAATTACATGATGAAGATAAAAGGGAGAATAAGGAAGCAAGACGTAGTTGTGCTAATAAACAGCAGTGCAACCCACAACTTCATTTGTAATCGAGTTGTGGACAGGTTAGAACTCTGTTTGATAGACACTAGTAGTTTTAGGGTGGTCATGAGTACTAAGAAGGTAGAAATGAGTAAAGGAATATGTAAAGGACTGATCTTACTACTACTAGGTGTTCAGGTGGTAGAGGATTTTCTTCCGTTGGACTTAGGAAGTACAGATGTAATTTTAGGAATGAAGTGGTTACAGTCATTGAGAGAGATGAAGGTGAATTGGAAACTCTTAACAATAGAGTTTCGAGTAAGAGGTCAAGCAGTAGTGCTACAGGGTGATTCGAGTTTAAATAAAACTTTTGTGTCACTTAAAACCATGATAAAGGTGATTCAAGATATGGGGCATGGATTCTTAGTGGAGCTACATAACCTGGGCGGGAGACAAACTAAAGCATCAACGGATATTCTGGAACCGATACAGACATTGTTGAAGTGATTTGAAAGGGTTTTCTAGATGCCCAGTGGCTTACCTCTGCGACGAGAACATGAGCACGCGATTGTATTAAAGAAAGGGGCCTCCCCTATCAGTGTCCAACCATACCGTTATCCCTAAATACAAAAGAATGAGATTGAAAGGTTAGTTAGGGAAATGTTGGAGGCTGGGGTAATACAATGGAGCGTGAGTCCATTTTCGAGCCTGATCTTATTAGTTAAGAAAAGAGATGGGAGTTGGAGATTTTGTATTGACTATCGAGCCCTAAACAAGCAGACTGTGCTAAATAAGTTTCCTATTTCGGTGGTCGATGAGTTGTTAGATGAGTTGCATGGGATAACAGTGTTCACAAAGATAGATTTGAAATCAGGATATCACTGGATTCGAATGCGACTTGAGGATGTGCATAAGACTGCATTCCGAACTCATGAAGGACACTATGAATTTCTAGTCATGCCATTTGGTCTCACAAATGCACCGGCCACTTTTCAGTTATTGATGAATAAGGTATTTCAGCCCTATTTGAGGAAGTTTACAGTCGCAATTTGGAGGATCATATAGTTCATTTGGAGTTAGTGTTGAAAGAGTTACAGAAGCATCAGTTGTATGCCAATCGAAAAAAGTGCTCATTCATGCAGACAATGGTGGAGTATTTAGGACATGTGGTATCAATTAAAGGAGTTACAGTAGATTAATCTAAGATAATGGTAATGCTAGAGTAGCCTCTACCCAAGACACTGAAGGAGTTGAGGGGTTTCTTAGGGCTTACTAGCTACTATAGGAAGTTTGTGAAGGGGTATAGCACTATAGCATGGCCTCTGACAAAACAGTTGAAGAATGATAGTTTTCAATAGGGAGAAGCAGCGACACAGGCTTTTGAGAAACTTAAGCGGGCCATGACTAATGTTCCGGTGCTAGTATTACCAAATTTTAGCCAACCGTTCATCGTCGAGACGGATGCTTTAGGGTATGGGTTAGGAGTAGTTCTTATGTAAAATAAGTGTCCAACTGCCTACTTTAGCCGAGTGTTAGCAACTAAAGCACGACTCAAGTCAATTTATGAGCGCGAACTCATGGCGATTGTGTTGGCTATTTAGAAGTGGAGACCATATCTCCTAGGGCGACGTTTCATTGCTCGAACCGATCAGCGGAGTCTCAAGTTCCTATTAGAGCAATAAATGGTGACTGAAGAGCAATAAAGCGGCAGATGCCTTATCGCGACAGGAGGAGAAACTTCAGTTAGTAGCTCTATCAACGCCCATAACAATAGATTAGGACGTATTGTCATGAGAGATTGAGGCAAATGAGGGGTTGGCAACGATTCAAGCCGCGTTGTTTTGTGGGGACCCGAGATATCAAGGTTATTCCATGGATGGACAGCAACTGTTATATCAAGGAAGTCTCGTGCTAACAAAGGTATCACAGCATATACCGAAATTGTTGCATGAGTTTCATAGGAGTGCAATTGGGGGACACTCGGGTGTTCTAACAACTTATCGGTGTTTAACTGCAAAGCTGTATTGGAAGAGGATGAAGAACATGGAGTACACCGGTTACCCCTTAATCTTAACTCATCAGTGTATGGCGACATATTTAGACATGCGTGCTGCAAATCTTAGCAAAATTATGGCAAATCCTTTTGCAAGATAGTCGAAAACCTCATGATCCGTCATTTGCTCCAAATTCATTTAAACACAAAAATAATAAGAAAGGCGGCTGCTCGCCTACCCTCATGATCTGCCATTCGCGTGGAGTCAAATATGGCAAACAAATAATGACAAAGGCAGCTACTGGCCTGCTCTTTTATTGGTTCTGACGTCGAGTAAATTATCTTGATCAGAGTAGGCCAGGTACCCCAGCTTACTCTAAAATAAGATGATCTTTGGACGCTATATAGCATCATAACAAACAATGCTCAACAACACATATGGAGTTAGTTTAACAGCAAGCATATTCTTATAGCATTTCATTCATATCAAATAATCAAAAAGCAAATAAAATGGCACACATCATCAAATTTTGTAAAGAAAATACATTCATAGAGAGTGAAGATATGGATCATTCTATGACACTATTTTGTTATCCTATAGAGAATATAAAGGATCCCGAGATCACTTGTTATTGTTATTAAAGACTTAGGGAATTGAAAAGTGTAACTCACTAGTTTAGGGTACTCCGGGTATCCCACATGGTTAACCACACCTTTCAAACATAAAAGCATTAAAGAAAACAAATAAAATAAGCAAAAGCAGGTAGAGAGTTATCACTTTACTAGTAATTGACTTTTCTCCGTAAAGAGTATCATGATAGGGTGGTAAGGTACCTCAGGTACCCGAGACAGATGCTGATAAGTGAAGTTGATTCCCATGCTAGTGTGAGCACTCAGGATTGGCGACCTTGTGTAACGTTTAATAGTCTCTCTTGATCCGTCAGCAATAGTAAGACCATCTGCTATCATTTTGGACTTAAACCCCTTTTTGGGACCTTGGGGTACTTCAGGTCTAGCACTAGAGTAAGTGACTTATTTACCACGATCTTGCTCTATAGATTTTCTAACTTCGCGCATGTTTGCACAAATTCTTTAAAGCACCCACTCAAGATTGGAGATTTAATCTATTCACGCAGGCTAAAACACTTAGTAGTACTATGGTCGAAGTCCTCGTAGAAGTCACAATATTTTAAGTTGCGCTTCATATTATGGTATTTCCATATTGGCTTCGGCAGGCAGAATAGGTCTAATTCTCTAATATGGTAAAAGATCTATTTAGAGAAGTGATTCAAAAGGGCAAAAGAAATCATATCGGGGCTTCTGAGGAGGTTCACGTCTTTCCGGAGGTGGCGGCTTTATAGGCATAGGTACCTAGGGTACCCCAGGTATGTGGACTCCCCTCCTATGATCAGAAGACAAGGTGGGCTGATTACCCGAAATACCCTTTTCTAAGGTACCTCGACCTCTTTTTAGTTTTTCCTTGCTTCTTACAGCCTCCACTTTATCTTCTTCTCGTTTTAAGTGGCATTTCTCATCCATCTCAATCTATTGCAAGGCTCATGAGCGAGCTTGCCCATAAGAAAATAGGCGTTTCTTTTGAAAAGAACGCCATAACTTACCCAACCGCATGTTTTTCTCAAAATGAGTCAGTGTGTGTTGGTGCACAAATGCTCTGGCTCGCAATACCTCTTGGTCAAAACGGCTCACATACTCAACCAAAGGCTTGGATTCTCCTTGCTTAATGAAGGCAAGCTTGGATGTTGCTTGCTCATGGGAGGTGGCATACCTAAATTCATGAATGAACTCTGTGAGAAATTGGTCTAAGGAGGATACGCTACTCACCTTCAACAATCTAAACCATGATTTAGCGATACCAGTAAGGGTGTGTAGGAACATCCTACACATAGTGCGGTCATCTACACCCTTAATCAACATTTGGTTGTGGTACAACTCGGCATGCTCCACGGTTTCTGAGGTACCCAAGTATTACGATATTTGAGGCATAGCAAAGGCTTCAGAGAGGGCTGCCGTCCGAATCTCCATAGTGAATGATGAATTATATGTTACTGGTGTTAAAGCATTGTCGACATTTTACTTTTTGGAAAGGAGCCTCACTTGAGTTTCAAAGTACTCTATTTTTTCCATAAACTTGTAAGGTACCATAGGTACACCCGAGGAACCCGTTGTTGTTTAGGAGGCTCTTTTGGCGTTCAACTTATGGCGGAGATCTTCTTGAGCCTTTTGTTTGCGCTTGGTACCTCAGCTACTATGAGAGTAGCAGGAGGCGGTGGATCATTCTTCTCTAGAAACGCAGGCTTGGAATTTTGAATGGGTGCCTAACGGCCCATAATTTGATCCACTCCCTTCAGGAATATCAGATCGTAGGATGATCTGTTTTTCACCCCATAAAGGTGGGGTATCTCGGATAACCTGAGGTGTGACTTGCTCGAGTACCTGACATCCCACTACTCTAAGGATCGCGTAGGCTAAATCTTCGAAGTGTTTGTTACTGACGGGTTCTTCGTTGAGGTGAATACCAGTTAACTGTTTAACATATTTCCCTTTGTCAAGTCAGAGTGCTCTCTTTGACGAATCACCTCTTTCCTCATCACTATGATCCTCTAACCTTCCATGATCTAACATTGTGTTGTTAGGGTATACCTCAAGTGCCATGGTAATGGGAGCTCACGTTCTGACAAGCTTAGCACCATAAAGAGGCTTTTTGTGCTTTCCCCACAGATGACACCAATTGTTTTTAGCAAATTTCGGGTGTGTGGGTGAAAGCCATGAAACCAACTAAAAACAATAAATATATTTTAGTTTTAAGGGGAAAGGGTGCTTAGCTTGTTTGGAAGGAGTGTGGGGGTGATTTTTGGGTTTGTAAAGAGTAGAGGGAGAGTGAGAGGATGGGTTGAAGTGAGAGGCTGAGGTCTGACTTCAAAAAGCTTCGCCGAGCTACCTTAGACCTGCAAAACGACAAGCAAGGGGTCTGAGGTGGAGCCGGGGATGGCCAGCGACTACACTCTGATGCTCAAGTCAAAGTTGGGGTATTTCAAGTTAGAGAACTTGCAAGCTCTCTGTAATAATAGCTGGAGGTGGAAGAAAACCTTAGCCTATTTGTGCATGTGTGTGTTTTTTTTATTATGAATGAATAATAATAAAAAAAACCTAAACATTATATATAGGGTACCTTGACTGCCGTACCACGTGGCGTCATTTTATTAGCGTTTCTTACTGTCATTTCAGGAATATTCTTATTCCTCACACGTGTGGTGGCATTGGCACTTTAAACATATGCTTTGAGAGCAAATTTAAAGGGTATTTATGTGTTTATCACAATAGGGTGTTCCCGCGTACATCTGCTGCAGCTGCTAAAAATTTGTGGGCGTGGTAGGAGAATGGAGGTGGTCCTCACTATCATAGCAACAACTTTTGGCTTATTTGCTGGCGTGACAGGCCGCTGTTCCCCTTTTTACAGCACGATATTTTTCTGTTGATTTCTTATTTTTTGACTGAAAATCAGCCGATCTTTTTGAGATTTTGTGTCCCTTTAATCTCTTGTCCTATTTATGGATATTTTATGATATTTTCTACCCTGATGTGGTGTACCTCCGGTGCCCTTCAGAACACCTAAGGCATCCCAGATACCACACAGAGCATTAAGGATACCCAAGGTACCACACATAGCATTAAGGATACCCTAGGTACTACACAGAGTATAAAGGATACCTCAAGTACTACATGAAGCATCAAGGATACCCCACACAACCCAACACGTGGCGCTTTATCATTGGACTTCTTATTTCTTCCCAAACAAACTGGCATGCTAAGTTTGCATGAGGCTACTTATTTAGACATTCGCGGAGAAGATATACTGGATGAAGCCCTGGCTTTCACTACCTCTCACCTTGAATCAATGGTTCCTCTAGTAAGCTCTCAGCTTTCTGATAAAATACATCATGCATTGACTGGGCCACTCCACAGAGGCCTAACAAGGTTGCAGGCAATGTATTACATCGATGTCTACTCGGAAGATGATTCAAAAGATCAAACAATATTCAAGTTTGAAAAACTAGATTTTTGCAGGCTTAAAGTATTTCACCGGAAGGAGGTAACAATCCTCACTGAGTAAGTTTAAATTTTTTATCGATAATTTCAAATTCAAAACAAATTTTTGACGATGAGACTAAATATAGGAGCTCATAGGCAGCCTAAACTCACTCTTGACCTTCACATTCTTAACCCAATAATTATTTTAAGTCGATGTGAGATATTTTCCGTATCATCTTCTATCACGTGTAGGGCAATCTTTTTGTTAGTTCTTGTCTCGCAGAAAAGATGTGTGGGCCAACTCGTACATGAGCTTTAATTCTGATGCCATATGCGTATGAGCCTAAATCATACTTAAAAGTTATTTCAAGCTCAAATGAGTTAATCCAATAACTATTCTCAATCAATATGAGATACTTTTCATATGAATGGATCACTAGCATTTCAAGTGATGTGAAGACAAAGCAGCCAAATGTTGGAGACGGAATTGTAGAAGGCTACTTTTGGATAATGGGAGTGTATTTTGACCCTCAATACTCCTTTGGAAGAATGACATTGTTGAAAATAATTGCCTTCCTATCCATTATAGACGATACCTAAGACGCCTACAGTACAATTGAACAAGAGCTCTTTAACAATGCCATCAAAAGGTCAAATCCAAGAAATCTCTACTCAGCCTTCAGCTCATGAGTTTATCGTATCTATTTGAATTAGATTAACATGTACTTCCTATTCATATTTGTTTTCAGGAGGGATATTAGCAATATGGATGTACTTCCGGAGTACATGAAACTGATTTATAAAGAACTACTGATATTTTGATGAAGCTGAGGAGCAAATCTCAAAGAATGGAAGATCATATTGAATATCATACGTAGTAGAAGAGGTAAGTCACTTATATATATGTAAAACTGCTTTAGGAGAAGTCAAAATTTCTTTCTAGCATAAACTTTATATTTTAATTAATACAATTTAATTACCTGTTTACTAGCAGAAGAAAGGAGTCCAAGCCTTTCTTGTGGAAGCCAAGAGGCGCATTTCTTGTGGAATCCAAGAGGCGCAATAAAGGCTACGTTCCGACAGTTGAGAAGCATATGCAATTTTCACTTGTGACAACTTTTTACGAGATGCTGGTAGCGGCTTCTTTTCTTGGCATGGAACAGATTGCTAATAAGAGGCCTGTGGTTGGATCTTCGGTGACCCTAAAATTGTTAAATCCGTGCAAGTTATTTGCGGACTTATGGATGATATAGTGTCTCATGGGGTACAATATATATTAATACTGATGCATGATTATTAATTAATTCATGGTGTCGTCATTATTATTAACTTTTATTGATAATATATGTTCGTAGTTTGAACAAAAGAGAAAACATGTTGCCTCGGGTATCGAATGCTACATGAAGCAGCAAGGCGTCTCTATCTCTTTGATGAAGAGGTAATTAAAGTAATCCGCAAAGAAATATCAAACGGGTGGAAAGATATAATCATATAAATGAAGGATTCCTGGAAGCAACAGAAGTGCCAATGCCTCGCCTTGAGCGCATTCTCAATCTTGCAAGAGTGATTGATGCTATTGACAAGGATGATGATGGCTACACCATCTCGTGTGATCAAAGACTACATCGCCACATTGCTTGAGAATCTTGTTCCCTTTTCAGTTGTTTCTGGGATGCAGATTACATCCTATATAAATTATTCAATGTTGTCTTTTGGAATGAGCTCTGAAACTTGTTCCTTGATCAGAGTACTTTTGCGCTGTTGTCACAATTATCAAATTCTGCCTTACATTTAATAATGAAAGGTTTGCATGTATTCATGTACTACAATACTAATAAAAGGTTTACCTACATATTTTCATTGATTTAGACTTGGTTAATCTTTTGTTTTCAGTATTGCATTTTTTCTAATTTTAATTTCTTTAAGAAATCTCCTGGTAATTTACAAAATTTTTATATTCGAAATACATGAGGCTTTACTAACTATAAATTCTCCTAATTATTTTCCAGCAACTTCTCTCATTTTTCTTTTATTAATATATCTACCTGAGGCCTTATCAGTTGAAAATGGGAAAAAAATTAGACTTGGTTCCAGAGTTCTTGCCTACGACTAATATGTTTCGAGCTATTTGAGTCCATTTTTAATCTATTTAATTCATACATATATATGATTTTTTTTTTAGTTAAATACATATGATTTAATCATTTAAAAGTCTGTAAAAGAAAAAAAAAATCTATAACTAGAGTTTTGTGGAAGACTCTATTTTTTTTTAATAAAAAGATACTGAGAAATTACAAAAGGATATTTTGGGAATTAAAGTTTTAACGGAAAAAGGTTTGAAAAGAAAATTACAGCTTTAGCTTTTAATCCAAATTGAATTATCTAATAGTTGTTTGATGAAATAGTACTTCTATTAGTTTTATGAAAAATATTATTTATAAATTATATTTATCAAACATAATATAATTTTATATCACATCTCTAATTTTTTTTAATAGCAGTTGAGGTTTAAAAGTTACAATACCTCAATACCAAACAAATCAGTTTTATCATAATAATTATCGTTTTGCAATGACACTAACCCCAAATCTCGAGCGAGATTATTATTATAATATTTGTGATAATGTTTTTTATTTTTTATCTTTTATTCACCTCGAATTTTATAATAGAAAGCACCTGATGATGATGGGGTGATCAAAAAAATTTGATCTAGACCTTAGATAAACACAAAATTTTCCGTTAAATCTACTTAATTATCTCGACTTTTCATTTTTTGCATATTAAATCTATTTAAAATTTATCATATATTAAATAAAAATATTATTTATCCTTAAAGGGTCAAATCAACAGCTCTGAAATAAAATAAAAAAATATTTTAGGCAATTTTTAAAAATACAAATACTAATCAGATAATTAGCCTAGATCTTAGGAACTAGATCCTAATATTAATACATCGTATTTCATCCCCAAGTTGTCTGCTAGCTGAGTCCATAATTTGCAGGCTCTTCGATTTGATGTTAGCAAAGTTTTTTTATTATAATAAGAAAGAAAAATATGGATAAAATTAATTATTTTTATCTGTGAAGCACTAGCGAACAATAAACTTTTAACTTGAGCCTCACCCGAATAAGTGTTGAGAGAGGTTGCGTGTCAGGTGGTGGGAAACTTTGTATGATTTGCAACAAAATCGCAGCCGACCGATAACTACTTTGGAAACGCATTTACGAGCCGCTTTTTAGTTTTTAGTAAAGCAACTCAAATCAAGTACATGCACCAAACAAAATGCTTTCACAAAGTATTTAAAAGGTATGTTTGTTTGGCTTAACTGTATGCTAGCCGTGAACATAGTTTTGAAGTTACAACTCTAAGCGGCTTGATAAATACTTACAATTGTAATTCATGTAATTTAGAAAATTTTACCTCATAACTATTTAATGAAAAAAAAGCTCATATTACGATTATTATTTCTTATTCATTATTTAAAAGTCATACTTATCAAATATTAATAATTTTTATTTCACAACTAACATTTATTTTCACAATAATGACAGCATAAAAGACACAATATAACACCACCAAACGAAGCTTTATTAATTAATTTATACAGTATTCTAGTTTATGTGGTTCTATGGCTTCGCATTAACAATTACTTTCTCATCTCATGATGCGTGTGTTTAAGTACTGAAAAAGACTAGACAAATGGCCATAGTCATACAAGAATTAGGAGGAAATAACATCAAACGGTCGATCACCCCGGGTGGTAGGGGAAGCATAAATTGTCCGTTGGGTCAGCTTTGTTCATTAAAAAAATATTAAAGTGACAAGAAAAATAATTTAGAGAACGTGTCATGGTCATATTATGATTATGACCCAAACGCAACAATTAATAATTTTTAAAGAAATGGATGATCCAGTAGCAACTCTAACATCTAACATTATAAATTTATTTAATAAAAGAATTTATATATTTTTATTATTTATGTGTGGTTATGATTGATGCTCTAAATAAATAAGCGGACACTTAAGTTTCGGCCGTTGGATCCCATCAAAAGCTGAATCAATCTGTAAGTAAAGGCAACTTCTGACATTTTGTTCTTATGGGCCCGGTCTTAGAAACTAGAGAAGAAAATGATAATTTTTCCTGCACGCTTTTACTGAATGGGCCCATGTGAATATAAAAACACAAAAAAGTTTTTTTCATTTCTCTCCCTTTCTCCCAAGTCCACCTGCCCCACAGAAGCAGCCAAATCTTTGGATTATCTTCATCGTCAAGGGAGACGTCATCAGAGACTAAGGTGTTTGTGAAATGAAATGAATATATTATTTTTTTATATTAAATAATTTTTAATTGAGTCCGTATTATTTATAAAAAAATTTCAAAAATTAAGAGTTTGTAAAATCAATTAATTAAATAAATTTAAATTTAAATTTATGTCATTTAAGTCTTTAATTTAATTTATACATAAAAAGATAACAGCACTGAGGGTATTTTAATAAAAAAAAACCATTCAGCCACCTCCTTTTTTTATTTATTGAAAGATGTTAATAGCTTAAACTAACCAATATTTATATATTAACCCAACCAAAGTTAATGCTATAACTTTCAAAGACTATCCACATTCTCTGTGTAACATATAAAATTACCAATCAAGCTTGGCTGGTGGAATTGTAAACACAACTTCTATGGACACTATCTCAACCTTACCAAAATGGAGAATCTATCATTGTCAAAAAGCAGAATAACGGTACAATATCACTTTGCAATACCCGAAACCGATTCAGATGCCAATTTTTTTACTTGGATCGGCTTTAATCTAAATACTTAGATTTTATATTTTTTAATATTATAATTTTTTTTATTTTATTGGTAATTTTATAAATTAAAATTTAATATAAAATTATAAATTTTTAAAAATTTATATTTATATAATAAATAAGTTAAATAAATATAATACATTTAAAATAAAATATATTTTATAATAAAATCCGAATTCTGGCTGGATCTCTGAATTTATCAAATGTTGTTCATACTCGAACCGCCTTCACACTTGGGTCGGGTAATATTCGGTCCACATCACCCGGATCTGAGCTGAACGGATATTCTTGCCACCCCTAATTATACAATCATCACCATCACCGTTTTTTTCTTCTCCATTGTTTGATCGTCACAATTATCCTTCCGATCGATGAAGATGAAGCAAAAGAAGAAAAACGCACTTCGGTTACCCAAAGAGGGGGGGGGGGGGGGAGACACTTGGCGGCCCATCTAAATAATCAAGCTGCAGAGGAAATCGAAGAAGGAAAAACACAGGCTGGGACATTCCTAAGAAACTTGACAGTTCATGAAAGAAGGGCAAAATAAGGCATTTAAGCCATAGCTGAAGAAAATTAGAATAGTAGCACGTTGGACACATCACCTCCGGCCACGTCGCCGTTGATGATGACGATGATCCAACGATTTGGCTAATTGAGTGTGGGAAGATGGAGTGGGGAAAAGAGAGCTAAATGAAAAATAGCATGTTGTGTTTTTTAATTCACATGGTCCCTGTTGAATACAAGCGCGTAGAGAAAAATGCTTTCTTTTTTTTTTTTCAAAGTTTATTACACAGGGCCCACGCGTAGAAAATGTCAGAAGTTGCCTTCACTTCACAACTGAATTCAGCCGTTGATTGGATCCAATGGCCAAAATGTGAGAGAACCGGGGGTGTATATATAACCTTGAGCAAACATTTTTGGGAAATTTATAAAAATAACCAAAAATAATTCTCAATTTTCAAACATAACCTCTCCAATATTTTCATATCATAATTAGTCAAAATTATTTTTTTTGCCCCAAATTACCTTTCCGATTCCCACACTCAAGCTCTCACTAACAACACTCAAAATTGTGAACGAAAAACAAGCACCAGCGACCGGCGACGGCAACGATGACAACAACGACAAGAGCGACAACCACGACTCACGCAAAACTTGATTCAATCCACCTTAATCTATCGAAATTAGAAACAGATTAAAGAAATTGAAAAAAACCCAAACCCTAGGTAAGGAAATTTCAACATTTCATAATGATTTGAGTGAATTTGATTGAGATTGTAGGTGATTATAGGTTGTTAGAGTGGTGTAATGAAAAAAATTTAATTAGAATGATGAGTTATAACTATTGCACATTATGTGTTTGATAAAATTCCACTTAGATTGTTTATGTTTAGCTTTTGTACAATGAAGGTGTAATGGAAAATCTATTGAGTTGTATGCATTGTTTGTTGTGTATGGAGTTTGATGGAGAGTAAAATTAGTGGTCAGGAAAAAAAATGTAATGCGAGGCTGACGGCGGAGATGCTTGCGCGCGATAGGCGCTCACGCAAAAAGCCCACGTGCCACAGGCACTCGAGGGCCCAGGAGCCTATGGCTAGCGCGAGCCAGCGTGCGACAAGCCCTTACGTGCCCAGGCGCCTACCGATCAAGCCAGCCCACGTGCTACAGGCGCTCGAGCTCAAGCAACAGGTGCCTACGCGAGCCCTCGTGCGACAGGCACGCCTGTTGCACCAATAGGCTTTGCTTCTTCGTGCGACAGGAGCCTCTTGCACCAAAAGGCAATGTGCCTATTAGTGCGACCGGCACCCAGTCCCACCACGTGATTGGATTTTTTTTTTGTTATTATTATGAATTTATTAACATATAATTGTGTGATATAACAATTTAATTTTGTTTTTCATTACAGATAAATGATGAATTCGGAAATCGAAGAGCATAATCCATTTGGACTGACAAGTGAACTAGGCATCATGAAAATACCTTATGGCCATCACTTCTCCAGACGTATCACAAGTATGTGTAAATTAGATATAGTTGTAAAAGCCATCCGAGATAAATTAACAAAACAGTAATTGAAACTGTTTAAGGACGACATATTTGGACATTTCCTAGAGTGCCAAAGGTATCCTTTCAGTGGCGTAATTGTGCACAATGTGTTGCTAAGGCAAGTGTTCCATGAGGAATGTAATGAAAAATATCAAATGTGCTTTCAAATTGGTGAGAATTTGATACGCTTATCGGTTGGAGAATGGTGCCTAGTAACAGGACTTTGCTATGGTGAAGATGTCGTACTAAAAAAACAAAAGACGGTGCACAGGTTGCTTTACAAGTATTTCGGTAGTTTATTTCAGAAGATTAATCTTGGACAATTCGATATAAGATTTATGGACTTAGACTTCGAGGATATGGATGACATCGATGCGCTAAAGATTGCTCTGTTTTACTTTGCAGACGGAGTACTCAATGGAAGAAACGATCATTGTCAAATTAATTTCTCGTTGTTGAATGAGGTTTATGATATTGATCACTTTTGAAGTCGTTCGTGGGGCCTTTTGTCGTGGGAAACAATATACGATAGTCTTGACAATGCATTGAATGGAAAAGCCGAGAAATTTAAGAAGGCTTGCGAAGACAAACCAAAGCATAACATTGAAAAATATAATGTTTACGGTTTTATGTCTGGAGTGCATGTATGTGGAGAAAAATTTTTTATGACTTTTTTTTTGTAATAATGAATATTTATTGACACATTTTATGACTTTATATCTTTTTTTCATGTAGGCATGGATTTTTTAGGCGATTGGAGGATTGCCAGTAGAATAGATTGTGAAAACCAAAAAGAAGATCCTTCGGATCGTACAGTGGAAACCAATGGCATCTTTCAAGATAAACTTTACTGAGGTGTATTCATATCTGAATGACAACTCTCGTCTTGTAAGTAATATATAATTGGTAATGTATGTATATAACTACTTTACATCTTAAACACTTTACTAGAAAATTACTCCAACTTAAAATGTGATATTTTATATAGCAGGGAAATATTTTACAAACTATCCATCCGGACACAAAGAAAAAAGTGTCAAAATATTGAAAGAGTGTGGAGGAATACGTGCCATATATCTTAAGTTGGGTCCGTGATGTGGGTATCTTTTACTGCATCATACCATCATGTAAAAGATAATATTGCTGTAGAGATTATTTTGCTTGGTTTTTACTTATTTTGTATGTTACTTTGTGCAGCATCAACCTTCAATCAACGCGCCACCAATTACAAAGAGAAAAGAGAAGAAACAAGAGACCACGAACCCAACACATGCACAGCAAAATCCTGTTGAGAATGAGCTTTTTGCCGACTAACATAACAAATCCGCGCATGATTATGACGACACACCAAATTCAAAGGTTAATTTTGGTTGTAAAAAATCATTTCTTTTTCAAATATATTTGATTTCCACACTCTCTCTTTATTTTTTTGCTTCATGATAATAGGAGAGGACAAAGTTCCGTTATGATTATTTCATTCGACGGATGGACAACATTGACCGTTCCATTCATGAACTGAGGTCAGAGTTTTAGGCTGAGCGAAAAGAACAACAACAATTTAAAGAAGTAGTCATGGGATTTATGGCTTCGTTCAGTGATGGTTCTTCAAAGCGCTCATATAGTAATTCTCCGATTGGCCGATCGCATGTGGTAAGCAAGTTTAATAAGCAATAGTTATGTTCTTCTAGTTGAAAATACGATGTTAGTTTAATATTCTGTATTTATTGAATTGATAGGTCCTGGATGACTATGTTTCGTACACTGATGCTGACAGCCATAATGATCAAACTCCTATGTCATTGTATAGTCTGTATGGGGATGTAAGTGATAACAGTGAGCAAATTCTCACTAAGGCGCCTCCTAGCGTAAGTAAGTTTAGACGTCTGTATAGACCTTCACATGTGTTTAGCAGCACTTACTTCGTTCCTTCTTTCAAGAGAGTTAGGAACATCAGGCCTCCTCTCTTACTCGAAATAACGGACCATGAGATTGATGAAAGAACGAGTATTGATATAAATCCGCTAAGGAGCCTGGAATATCCGAGGCTATTTGAGGAGTTTGATCAGTGGTTTGCTAGTAGGATTACTGTGGATCATCCTATTCAATGATTTAAACAATTCTTCGAAATATTGTTGGGTAATGCTTTAATAGAGTGGCTTGGTGACGAGGTTAGTGTTCTTAATGGTCAAAATGTTGAACTGTTATTTATTGTACAAAATGCTGTTATAAGTTGACTTATTTTTATTCATCCACAGCATATTCATGCATATTTCCACTTATCAGTAAAAAACAACTATAATATCCAAATGCCTTACCTCAGCGGGTCACGCATATGAACACGTTTTTTTGGGCAATGAGTTCATCAACTGATTAGTTATTTATTATAATTTCCTATCTTATAATGTCTTGAAATCTTGTTAATTTGTTAATCCTCGAGTAATATATGTAATAGGTGTTTTTGAAGCAATTATGGAACAATGGTAACTGTAATGTCCATTCATTACGATATAGCAACAACTTAAACAGCTACATTAATGGACGGGAAGATATAATGTCAAAATGGTTCATGGACATTGATATGGTTCGTAATGCTACTCAATCTTCTATACTATATTTTTTTAATGATGTTTGGGCATATAAAATATAATGAATATATTAATTTTTTTGCAGATATTTATTCCTGTGATTCTGAGTGGCGATCATTGGGTAGTGGCACGAGTAGCCTTTGCGCGAAGAGGATACGAATTTATGACTTGTTAGTGGCACTTAACGATGACAAAACATATTTACGTCAATTCAAGCCACTAAAGGTCATCTTCCCGTAATGGCTTCAAGATGTTGGATTCTACAACAATCGACCTGAGCTGCAAAGTGCCAGCCTTTGAAAAGTAAGAATCGTTAAAAATATGCCACAACAAGTGCTTGAAAGTGGTTATTGCAACGTTTTTATGTTGATGCTTACAATGTATTTGATGTTCCGACGCAAACTTGATTTTAATAGTAGCCACGGGCAATATTTAAGGAAGAAAATTACTATAGATATATTTAATGACGATATTGGATTGTAAGCCATTGTACTCTCTCGAATGTTGATGTGTGGATATAGTATATTCTAATAGATGTAAATTTTTGTTGCACTGATATGTTTAGACATAAGTAATTCTCGATATATTTTACGAGTTAATATGTAATTAGACACAAAATAAAATACTTCATAACATATAATTACACCGCCCGCATCTCACAGTTTTTTGATTAATCTCCTCACCGATGGAAGGTATCTTGAGCTCTTGACGACAATTAGGTTATGGTGCTTTAATTGGTGGGTTAACCATAATTTCCTAGATTTTTGTTGGAATGTCTCAATCTGCCATGTCGCCAACTGGCTCTACTGGTTATGTATATACCATAACCAATGATTCTTTAAAGTAAAAATTTGAACAAAGACTTATATAATCCACTCAAATGGTCAAGCAAGCAGCAATTGCTTGCGCACAAACAAGCTGATTGAGTTGGAATACTCTATAGGAGCAAGTCTTGTTTTGTATGTCAATTATCCCTTCCTTTATACCACCACCCAAAACATGAAATCGATGCTGACACACTGGACGAACAGTCATTCTTTCGGCCAAAATTCTCCTCTCACCAACTATCTTGTCTGCCCATGTTGTTAATCGAGTATTCATCGATTCAGCCACAATTTTCCTATCATAAAACCATTGCTGCAAGGTTTTTCTAAAGTGATCAACAAGATGAGTAATAGGAAATTTTCGTGGTTCCCTCATGAAAGAGTTAACGCTCTCCGCGATATTGGTGGTAAGTATGTTGTACCTCCTGCCTTCAAACTCAAATCTCACCCAATTACATGTACCCACATTATTCTCTAAGTAATCAGCTGCACCCGAATGAAGCATGCACAACCCTTGAAGTTGATTTTTAAATTTTTCGTGTCCATATACTTTTGCTGCATTAATAAAGGTAGGCTCAAATTCATCCCAAAGAGCTTTAGACATTTTGAATTTTGACTTAATATTACCTTTGACATGGTAGAAATAAATGTCGTGACCATCAGTGTGAAATACTTTCATAACAGCCCTTTTGATGGCAGTGCATCGATCAGAAATAATTACTAACTCTGGCCTATCGCCAATCACTTCATGCCATTTCGTCATAAACCATTCCCAAGCATCATTGTTTTCCGAATCCATCACCTCAATGGCTAACGGATACAGTTGATTATTACCATCCAGACATGTTGCCACGAACATGCTTTCACAATATAACCCCTTTAGATGAGTACCATCTACAGCAATCACAGGCCTTATTTACTGCATGAAACCCTTGATGGAATATCCAAGCGCTACAAAGTAGTATAAGAAATTATCATTTCCATCCCGCCCGAGGTGAGTAACTGTACCCTCATTCGCTTTGGTCAAAACATGAGAGTATTTGAGGAGTAAGTTGTATGATTCTCCAGGGTTCCCGCGTACTATTTCAAAACCAACTTCTTTGGCCCGATATACTTGCTGATACGTTAACTGGACACCGAATTCCTGCTGCATGTCTGCTCTAATGTCATTTGGAGTATATATCCATTTATCTTGGATAAATTTATCCGCGATAAGGTGACCATCAACCCAACTCCTTATTTGACGGAGACCACTAGGCAATACCTCATTAGAACAAGTGTGTTCATTATCAACTCTTTTTACAACCCAATGAACATTCTGCTTATTCGAACCTCTCGTTACTCGAATACGCCATTTACATGATTCCAAAGAACAATGGGGCTCAAAGCGTGTCATTGTAGACCATGCAATCTTGATATCAAACTTATCCCTCAAGGCAACTTTGCACAATTCTAGTATTAACTCGTTCTTCTCAGCGAACAACTTACCCACACTAATATCAGTAGAAGTACAGCTTCTAACTAAATCTAGAGCAACCAAGTTTAAAGGCAAAACTGGAACAAGATTCACGAGGGAATCAACTGTTGCCCGCCTCCTCGAGTGGGCCATTGGAGAAACATGTCGGTTCTCTGTGTTATTAACAGGAATATCATGTTGATGCTCATCTTCATCATTGATAGGTATATCGGAATGACCGATACCCCCATCATCAATAGGATTATCATTGTCGCGAAAATCATTGTTATGAAATGAAGGGTAATGTGGGCCTAGCAATGTCGTTAGTGGTAACACTTCTTCTTCAACCTCCGCTAATGTACTGCCGTTCTCATCAATGGTGTCATTGTTTTCATGGAATGGAGAGTAACATTGTGGCAACAACATCCGCTGTGCTAACACCTCCTCTTCCATATCGAGGACAGAGTCATTTGCTTTAAACGAACTGTCAGTTTCTACAAGTAGCTCAGGATCCTTGGCCGAAACTTGAAGAGCTGTGGTAACAAATATAGGAATGCATCCATAGTTAACCACATCAGCAGCCATGTGTAACACAACCTTCACCATTTCATCATTAAATATGTCCATAGGTAATGAACATGCAAGATAGATTGTGTTATTAGACCTCAAAGTTATCTTCATCATCATACTATATTAGTTAGGATTTATCTGTAAAACTTCATACACTTTTGCTCGAAATTGATTAAATGTACAATCTTTTTGAACTAAAAATGTTGTATTCTTGCTGTTCACATACACCATACGACCATCTTCCAATGTCTCCTACCAATCGTCGTAACACAACTAAAGCACGATTGAATCCATTTAGCCTAAAGATTATTAAAAAAACAAAATAAATAAGATTACATGCTACGGAATAAAGTGAATACGCGGCACATAAGTTCCTATCGCACTTAAGTTCAAGCAAAATTTTGGTTCAACCATGTGATACAATTGAGTACACAATTTTGGATTTCATTCTTCTCATCACAAGCTTCGAAACGGTATATTATACGTTTAAAATGGACACATATAGCCTAAGTTATGACTTTCAGAAAATATCTGAATTTTAGTGAGACATACCACTTTGGTGAGACAGGCAGTGGGACAAGTGCCTGTCTCACATAAACACAGAATTAGTTATGTGCGATAGGCACCTGTCCCACTACCTGTCTCACATAAACACATAACTAAGTACTTTATGAATCTCATTGTTTTATAAATGAAAAATAATAACATTTACAACAAAACCTACTTTAATCTCAAACTTATTTGCCAAACTCAATATATTAAAAATTTATATTGTATAAGAACACTAACCTTAACAAGCTTTCCAATTGATGATTGTATCTTCAATTATGTAATATTTGTTTGATGAAATTTGTTGATTTGTTGAGAGTGATGAAGTTTGTAGAGAGTGATGAAGATTTGTTAAGTTGTTGAAAGTTGAAAGCTTTTATGTTTGATGGAAATTATTAAGTGGCATGTGTTTGAAAATTTGTTGAAAGTAACGTGGGTAATTTGGTCCAATAATCGAGTATTTGACTAATTATGATAGAAAAAATTTAGTGGGCTAAATTTAAAATTACAAAAAAAAATTGGTTATTTTTGTAAATTTCCCAACATTTTTCCTACTATTCAGAAGTCGTGTAATGTTAACTAAGTTTAATATCATGTAAGTGACATATTAATTAATTAATGTAACATTAAAAATTGAACGTGAGATTATGAATTTGTTATTAGTTCTTTTTTTTTTTTTGTTAAATAGATTATGATTAGTTCTATTTATTATTATCACTTGAATTAGAAAGTTGGGAGAGAATCAAATAAAAATGACTCTATTGAAAGTAGTAATCCTATTAGATGTTGAGTTGATCATTTCCAATAGAACTCCTAGCTAATTGACTAATCATTTACAATACATGCAACTGTAATCGACCTTATACATAATCCATGTTTTAAGAAAATAAAATTATCAACTTATTTAAATTAAGACTTAAACAGGACAAGTGGCTATAAATACGTATTTCTAATCAATTTCTCATGAAATTAATAAGGAAAATTATCATTTGTAAACCATAAATTTGTTCTGTTGTAAAAAATACTATAACATTTTAAGGGCATATCAATCGTCAACCCTAAATTGACAAAAATTATCAGTCGACCACTAATCCATTAGTTACCATTTGTAAGTTAACAAAATTGTAACAAATTGATGATTTTACCCTTAAAACTCAAATTAAAGTAAATAGACATAATTAAATTTTTAAATAAAATTTGATAACATACAAAAACAATCCCTTTTTTAAATTAAAATTTAAATGATAAATGACTAGTAAGATTTTTTTTAATTATAAATAAAGAAACCCCTTATTGTCTGCATATGCGAACTACAGCATCTTGAGAATACATTAAAGGGGAAAATGGGTAGGATCACATACAGATAATACTCATTATTTTTTTTTTTTTGCTCTCTTGAACAATACTACACTAACTTAATAAGGATTTCAAGTGCAATAAAGTATAACTCCAAATACTATAAGAAACAACAGAGGAAAGAATTCCTTTAAACCAAATTAAGATGGACACTATAAATATTGTCACCATCTCATGCAAGAAGTTTATGTGAGCCTTATACTAAACTCAAATTCAATCAAATTCAGGTTAAAGCTTAATCAGGTCACAAAGTAGCATATTTGGTGGCGCGAGCTGGAGGCTGCGTTGGTGATTGTGGGTTACCTCTACGTCTGTCATGCTGTCTTCGATCATTAGTGTTGCTTGCGGTTGCTTTGCTTTTGTGTTGTGTGTGTGAAGAGAAGAAGAGAAAAAGAGATTCGTTCATGGTAGTGTGTGCTATATGTGTTTCAATTTGATTTTTTTTTTTTTAAGTTCTGGATCTTTTGGTTAAATGATGCCATTTCATATGGAGAAATGACGTTGTTTCACACAAGTGAAATGACATAATTATCTAGAAACGACATGTTGTTTTTGTTCGTTATAGAATGACATGTCATTTTATATAGGACCACATGTCTTTTTTTTTTTTTTGTTCTTTATAAAATGACAAGTCGTTTTATATGGGACAACATATCATTTTTTTATGAGGACAACATATCGTCTTTTATGGGAGCTTCTTCTATCTTAAAAGACCAAATTACTCTTATAACGTTAGTACTTACAAACAACAGCTAACAAATTAGTGGTTGGTAGATATCTTTTATTAATTTAGGGTGGATAAAAGTGTTGTAATATTTTTAACAATAGAGTAAATTTAAAGTATACGAATAATAATTTTTCAATTAATAAATTCATATGATGAGATGTACCTTCTAATGGACTATCTGATGACCACGTCATGATACAAATTCAAAGTTTTTTATTCATTAATAACGTTGCATATATATATATACACACACATGCAACAACAGCAATCTATGTAAAACAATTGTCAAATATGACTTAATTTTTAATAGTTGTTCGTTGGCAATCAATTGTGAGCTAACCCAGACTTCTTACACTACACCAGCAGATTTTATTTGTTAAACTAATTGGCAGCCATATGTCAAGACAAATTTTAGTCCTCAGAGAATAGCGAAAGTCTTGCAAAACTAGTTGATTGACTAAGTAGTGGGCGTCGCTTCACTTGATGATTTAGGACGCCATCACAACGCCACTTAACAATATTTTAGCGCATAAATAAAAAGTAATGCTAGACCTGTTGCTCTAATTTGAGAATATGGAGATAAAGAAGATAAAAATTTTATAGGATTTGAGACGTGTTTTAACACTTTCCTTTAAGATTTTATTTGTCTTCACCATACTTGGTTCATTTATTGAGTTAAGGTAAATTACTCTAAAATATAACAAATCATGAACACAATTTCTATTAAATAAAATTATATTCCAAGAACATATATCTTTTAATTTCTGATAATCTGTATTTATATTGATATTAAATGTCTATTTAATAAAGAAAGTACTTTTTCATCGAAACATTACAACCATTAACAGTAGCACATTTTCGAAATGACACAATTCGGTTTGAAATTTTAGATCTGTTCGCAATCAGCTAGCTAATAACTTAGTTATCGGATCGTTGTTAGATTTCAGAACCTTCAACATGCTCTCTGGAACCTATCAGCTAGCTATTTAACTTAGTTATCGGATCGCCGTTATATTCCAAATCCTTCAACATGCTTTCTGAAAAATATCGACTAGCTGTTTTCTCAATAAAGGTCTTGCCGATAACTTCTAGAACCATGAAACTATTTTAAATTTTAGTATTGATAAATTTTACAATCTCTCTTACAAGACTTGTATAAAATCGGATGTAAAGTTATATATTTTAACTAATATTGTTGAATATTATTGTAACTTAACGAAAATGTGAATTTTCTATGCATCAGTTGCATGCTGACTTTATATCTCAACTTTATTATCATATCAGTGTTCCATAAATAAAATACATTTGCGAATATATTTCTTTATTAATTCTTGTAAAAAAAAATTATCTAATATATCTTGACAATATCGGGAAGTAAAATGCGACAAGTGTGACTTGTAAATTTCCGACTCCATCTCTATCTAACGGTCACTTAGGCAAGTAGGCAACTAGAGATCACAACAACATTCCGACAATCAAACGGCGGATAAGCCCTCCACGTGTCGTATTACCTCAAACTACTGTACATAGAAAATGAAATTACAAAAGAACCCTCACTCTTAACTATATAGATGCGCGCGCACACCGTCCCCATTACAAATACAAAAACAGCCACCGGCTTGATGCAAAAGCTATAATAGGAAAATATATGATGCGAAATTAATGAACATGACGATATCCACGTCATCTTCTGGAGATCCCGGCAACGGCGAGTCCCTCCGGTCACCGCTGCTATCCCCACCAAAAAAACCGCCCGCCGAGCAGGAGAAGCTCCTCATCGACGACATGCTACACAAATACTGCGGTGAGTTCGGACCGTGGCAGCTGCGTCATTTCGTGCTTACAAGCCTTGCGTGGGCGCTCGAGGCGTTCCACACGATGGTCATGATCTTTTCCGACCGGGAACCGGAATACAACTGCCTCGGACCGGGGTGTGACCCCGGGGAGAAAACTGTTTGTGGGCTTGAACCGGGTTCGTGGTCTTGGACCGGCGGTGCCGACAGCTCGACGGTGTCTCAGTGGGGCCTCTTTTGTGAAGAAACGTATAAGGTTGGACTCGTCCAGGCATTCTTCTTTTTTGGCTGCATGATTGGTAAGTTTTTTCTATCGTAGTTAATTATTCATTTATTTATATTGATTAATTAATTTTATTTAATAATTACTTATCACGCTGTTGACGTGAAATTAGAATATCTAGAAAGTTCTCATACGCAAGATTAAGGAGACATTCAAATACTTTCAAAAAATATATAAAAAAAAAAAATAATTGGATGAAGAAATTGAATTTTGTGCGCATCACCCGCGGTGATGGTCTAGATTGACACAGCGAAAAGATAGAGACATAGCTTGCAGACAAGGTCAAAGATGCTGTATATGTAATGCTTATCTCTTGGTCCTTGTCTAATTAAAGCCATTAATTTTTCACTATAAACTAGGTGAATGCATGGTTGCAGTGAAATTTCGGCGACGCTCATTCATTATGATACCCAAGTTACTTGTGGTCTGTTAATAATATTTCAGGAAAAAAAGAAAAAAAATTAATGTATAAATTTCAATTTACATATTGCGAGCTTGTGGTGGTGGTGATTCTCCTCTAGTCATATTTTATTGAAACTGCGATCTCAGTTGCATATATAATATACTAAATTGAGAAAGGAAGATATGAATTCTCATGATTAGAGATACTCGAGATTAACTTAAATGCAAATTAATTTGATATGGTATCGTAGATTTCAAATTCCAAAACTTAAGGCATAAGGTTAATAAGAATATTATAGCCTTTAATAGACACTTCTAATTGGGGAATTTTCTATTTTCTTTTTTTTTTAATGTGCGTATGTGTGTCGACCTTTTATTTATGCAAGGATTGATTGAAGTTTATCTAGATTTTGCAACTGGGGAATATTCTATATGATTCATAAATGGTCCAAATATTTGTCCATTAAAGGTCAGCCAAGCTTTGTTTGGGAAATTGTTCCCCCACTTCTTTCTTTCTTGGCCTTTTTGCTTTTCACGATTGTAGTGCTTTTGTTCTCCCCCTCTTTTTGTTTTTTTTTTTGTCTGTAACAAATTGTTGTTAAAGATGTGACAGAATTGCTTTATTGCTTTTTCTAAAAATATGAAATAGAAAAGTAAAGAGATGTTTGTATCAAGCACGTCTTTTTAATTTGCAAATTACATTAGTAGTGTATTGTTTCCTTCTTTTGTCAGTTTCCATTTGTAAAAGAAACTCTCAGGAAAAAAATAATAATATAACAAACAAAACATGATACTGTAGTTGTAATAAACATATGTATAATTAAGAATTAATATTTTGATTAAACACAATTATTCAAATCGTGGGATTTATGGAATAATTTAGATCCTCGTTAAACATTAAAGGATTTAACTGGCATTAATGAATAAAGACTTTTTTCGATGGTCTATGTCATGATTGTAGATGCATATGATTTTCAACTTTCTTTGTTTGTTTGTTTGTTTGTTTGAGTGTTTGTTTGTTTGTTTGTGAAACACTTTTTCCATGTGTTGTGCTAAGCTTTCTGACTTTCTTGGGCTCACAACTCATCTTTCCAAAATACTTTTGTGATCATAGTCCTTGGAAGGAAGCATGTGATCCACAAGACGTTTCATCTACTCCCATGGGAGTTTCCCTCAAACAATAAAGTTATTAACGCTAAGGTAACACATGCTGGTCATCACAACAAAACATTACATATGATGATCCTTTCTTGATGTACAGACATCAGATTATGCCTTTTTTACCTATGGCCAGCTTCCCTATCCCCATTTATGTTGTCCTTTTAGGAAAGAAAGTTTTTCCCACGGAGTACAAGAAATAGAATGCCAATTAAACAGCTGTGTTGGCGTGAAATCTTAGCACACAATAATTATTCCTATAACACGTAAATCATGTGAGTAAAAGTTTCAACAGTTTTCTCTGTAGACCAAGAGTAAAAAAATTACATTTTTACAAGATTAATGTGATTCTACAGTAAACCAACAATAATATTTTATAAGATATATAATAAGCATTTTATACGTAATTTAAACAGATTTAGCTTCAAGAATTGGATTTTTGAGGTCAGGACTGAGGTTGAATATATGGACAAGTGAAAACACTTGTCATCTCAAACACAAGAGTGCCTTAATAAGGCACAAATGAAAATTCTTGCGCCACCTAATTTAACTAAAAAATATGGTATAGATGGATGCATAACTAAAATTGTTTGTATGTTTTCAGGTGCGGGAGTGTTTGGCCATCTCTCAGACTCCAGGCTAGGAAGAAAAGGTTCTTTAATAGTAGTTTGCATGCTGAATGCCGTTTTTGGTTGCTTAACAGCATTCTCACCAAACTACTTAACCTATGTTGTACTTCGCGTGCTTACTGGCTTTAGCACTGGAGGTGTTGGCCTTTGTGCCTTCGTCCTCGCCACGGAACCCGTAGGCCCATCAAAGCGTGGGGCTGCTGGCATGTCCACATTCTACTTCTTCTCAACTGGAATAGCCATACTCTCAGGCATAGCTTATATTTTTCAAACGTGGCGTGCTCTTTACATTGCTTCTTCAATCCCCTCAATTTTGTTCCTTCTTATTGTTCTTCCTTTTCTCCCCGAATCTCCTAGATGGTATCTTGTTCGAGGCAAACTAAATGAGGCGATGAAAATCATGTGTGCTATTGCCAAGTCTAACGGGTGCCATTTGCCAGATGGGGTTGTTCTCATGCTCGATGATGAACAAGAAAATGATTCTTCAAATGACAAACAAAATTACAAAGAAGAATTGGCGACAAAAGAAGCAGTCACAGGTTCAGTCATAGATGTTATTAAGTCCCCAGTGACGCGTATACGCCTGTTTTTGACAGTTACCATTAACTTCTTGTGCTCAGTCGTCTACTATGGCATTAGCTTAAACGTCGTCAATCTCCAAACGAACCTTTATCTAAACGTGCTCCTCAATGCAGTAGCAGAGATGCCAGCATTCACAATCACAGCTGTTTTGTTGGACAAAGTTGGAAGGAAACCGATGACGATAGCCACTCTTTGGTTTAGTGGATTTTTCTGCTTACTTGGTAGCTTAGTTAAAAACAATGGCATATGGAAAATTGTGAGGATGATTTGTGGCATTATGGGTATCTTTGGGGTGGCTGGTACTTACAATTTGCTATTTATATACACTACAGAGTTGTTCCCTACAGTAGTGAGAAACGCAGCCCTCGGGTGTGCAACACAGGCCGCGCAACTGGGGGCGATTTTGGCACCATTCGTGGTGGTTTTGGGTGGTTGGTTTCCATTTGCAGTGTTTGCAGCATGTGGCATTATCGGAGGGCTGTTTGCATTTTACCTACCGGAGACATTAAACAAGCCGTTGTATGACACAATGGCCGGAATGAAAGAAGGAGAGGGTGTTGCTTAGATTTTTAACCGTGTTCATTTTCAGGCAAGGGTTGAAGAAAATCGTTGTTGATGTGTTCTTTTTTTTTTTTTTAATTAATCACTTTCTGTAGTTGAATTTGTTTTTCACCTAGTGTTCATTATTGAATGGAGGTAAATGAACGTTGGGGTGTCAATATATCGTGCGTTATTCGGGTCGGGTTAAATTTAAATAAATATGTTAAATTTAAATAAATATGAATACGACCTATTTATTAATATTGTTAAAATGTCAAAATACAAATATAATTAGTTTATTAATTGTGTTAATCATGTTGCATAATTTAATATATCTAATAAAAAATTAAAAATAATTTTAAAAAATAATAAATATTTTAATAGTATTTTTAAAAATAGATCATAAATAAGTTATCACAGTATAAATATAACATAGATAAGTTATAACACTATAGATGTGACATAAATGATTAATTTAGTGTTTAGTATATAGATTAGTTAGTATTTTCAATAATATTATTACATATTAATTGACACTCGTATTATAAAAATATAGTTATTTATTATGGTGTGTCGTATTAACCTATTTATTAATTGTGTTAATATTTATTAATACGAATATTAAAAAAAATCATGATATATCTATATCACGTTGATATAATTGTCTTGTAACCCATTTTGCTACTTGTAAATGAATGTTCGAATACAGTGCAGTAATTTGTGCTTCCATCATCAGCAACTTAATAATGCTTTAAACTAGATTTGACAGTAATTAAAACAATACTTATAATAACTAATGGTGCGTTTACTAAACTGGAATCGGAATGAGCTGGAATCGGAATGGGCTGGAATGGGAATAAGGAATGAGAATCAGAATAAGTTGTTTACTTGAACTATAGGAATCGAAATCGGAATGAGCTGGATTCCCATTAATGTGTTTACTTTGTCTTGGAATCGGAATCGGAATGAATTTGATTGTAATAAATTACCAAAAAGTACTTAACGAATTATTTTCATAATCATTAATTTATATTTTAATTATAGTGATTATTTATTCAAAAAATTTTATTATTATTAATTATTGTCAATAATATATTGATATATTAATTAATTGTAAAATTAATTAATTAATTATAATAATATACTAATTAATTATAATAATTATATTATTAATTATTGTGATTATTTAGTCAAAATAATGTTTTTATTAATAGTTATTGTTAATAATGTATTAATATAATAATTAATAGTAATTTTTATATTAATTAATTATTATTATTAATAAATGAATTAATTATAATAATAGTAATATATTAATTATTGTGATTATTTAATCAAAAACTATAATTATTAATATATTATTGTTAATAATATATTTATATATTAATTAATAGTAATAATTATATGAATTAATTGATGATAATATACGAATTATATTATAATAATTATATTAATAATTATTATAATAGTAAATTAATTAATTATAATAATAATATATTAATTATTGTGATTAGTTAGTCAAAAACTATAATTATTAATAGTTATCATTAATAATGTTTTAATATAATAACTAGTAGTAATAATTATATTAATTAATTAACAATTGTATTAATAATTATTATAATAGTATATTAATTAATTAATTATAATAATAAAAATATATTAATTATTGTGATTATTTATTCAAAAACTAAAATTATTAACATATTATTGTTAATAATGTATTAATATAATAATTAATGGTAATTTTTATATTAATAATAAATGAATTAATTATAATAATAGTAATATATTAATTATTGTGATTATTTAATCAAAAACTATAAATAATAATATATTATTGTTAATAATGTATTTATATATTGATTAATAGTAATAATTATATCAATTAATTGATGATAATATATGAATTAATTATAATAATTATATTAATAATTATTATAACAATAAATTAATTAATTATAATAATAAAAATATATTAATTATTGTGATTATTTATTAAAAAAATATAATTATTAATGGTTATTGTTAATAATATATTAATATATTAATTAGTTATAATAATTATATTAATTAATTAACTATAATAATATTATATTAATTGTTGTGATTATTTATTCAAAAATTATAATTATTGATAATAATGTATCAATATATTAATTAATTATAATATATTAATTAATTAATTATAATTATATATTAATTAATTACAAATGAGGACAAAATGGGCATTTTCAGTTTTGGGGAGGGGTAAAATGGGAATTCCAAGGAATGGGAGATTGATTCCCACCTCCCCCATGGGAATCAATCTCCCATTCCTCATTCCCAAATAGTGGTGGGCCCCACGATTCCGATTTCGATTCCTGTTCCATTTTTGCGAAGTAAACGCCATCAATCATTTCGATTCCGGATTCCGATTCCCCAATCCGAAAAGTAAACACACCATAAATGTATTACATATTACGATGATCGTCATCCATCTACGGATTGGGGAAGAATAAAAGCGTTCCATTCAAAATGAAGTAGTTACTAATTAGATTAAATCCGTGCGCAAGAAGTCAAGTCTGCCTCTATTAAGAAACAATTGTTAATTACAAAGATACCCAAATTGGATGTACATTTTGCTAATGGTTAGGACTCAAAACTGACAAACACTAACCCTTCGATCTCCAACTGGTTCAGCGAAGCCCACCATGGTTTAGTGATGGGCTTTTGTACGGCAAATGGGCCCAAGTATTCGGTGCCATCACAAAACATCATTTCTTGTTGATTCGTCTTTTGATAGGGGTAAAGGGAAATTTTTGTTAAAAGAAAGCAATCAACAAGCACCTTCAGCAAGCGAATTCTAGCTAACTTAAACATCGCCTGAGCTAGCTAAAGGTGTAATAGCGTATTAAATTTTTTGGTGATGTTTGGTTGAGAGGAGAGAATGGAGGAGAGAAAAATAATTTAAATTTTATTTTTATTTCTATTGTTTGGTTAGACAAAATGTATAAGAATATAATTTCTATTATAATTTAATATCCATCATAATATAGAATTTGAATTCCACCCCAAGGAGTGAAGAATTTAAATTCCTCTTATATTGAAAACCAAAACTTTTCAAATTACCCTTCAACTTTTTAACTTATTGAATGCCATTAATAATTATTATTTATACTTTTATTTTATCAATTTAATATTATAAATAATTTTATATTAATTAAATTTAATGAATGCTTTAAGAAACTTAACAAAATAAATAGACTTATTTATGTAATATGAAAATATAGAAATATAAATTAACCATTGCCGAAACTCTGCCGGACATCACCAGGTCGCAGCCAAACTGCCATCAAACTATTGTTTTATTTTATATATATATAATTTTTAATAAATCATGAATTGTTTTAGGACTTTTGACATTAAAAAAGTTTGGTATTGATATTAAATTTTATTTCATTACTAATATAAACAGTTTAGTATTTAAGGCAAATGATAAATTTATCCAAAGAAAAAAATGTAATGACTTTTCTTATAAAATTTTATGTGAAACCAAACAATGAAATTTAATTTTACTATTCTCATCCTCTCCTTTCTTCTCCCTTCCCCTCCATTCCACTCTTTTCCTCTCCTTCCCTTTCTTCAAACCAAACATGGCCTTATAGTTCTTTATTCTTAAACAATATTAGTTTGAGCGAGAACGACATTTTTTTCTCTTCAGATTTCAACTTCTGTAGTTTTCTTCTACTCTTTTACCCCATTATCTCTCATGTAAAAGCTTTTACTGAAAACACGCATCTCATTCACAAAATAATCAAATTTTGACATTAGTGGATAATAGGACAAGGGGGTAATAGGTAAAATCTAAAAATTATACTTTTATTCATTTTAGAATTTCTTTTTTTATAAATTAGGTCCCTAATAAAAATTTTAAAACTTCATTTTATCCTCAGTGTTGAGAAAATAACCAAAAGTACATCTAAATCAACAACTAGAGATGGTAAATGGTAGGGCTGGGTAAAATACCCGATCCGATATGAACCGACCCGACCTGATCCGAAAATGTCGAGTTCGAATCGGATTGAATTGTTAACAAAACTCGATCGGGTGCATTCTTACCAACCTAATCTAATTGTGATCGAATTGGGTGAAACCTGATTTGATCTGAAAACCAATCATGTTGGCTTTAAAATTGACAAAAGGTAACAAAACAAACACACTCACGCCACTACCACACACTTACGCCACACACAAGTCATACCACACAATCACACACGCGCACACAGAGGCCGGAGCTCAGCCCTCAAAGATCAGAGACGGCGAGACACCAAACAGCAACTGCTCGAAGCAGCAACCAGTAGATTTGAGATGCAACCACGCAAAGCAACAACCAGCAGTCGTCAACACAACCGTGTGAAGCCAAGCCATCGCTGTTGCCATGACTTGCCAGTGCGATTTGTTGCAACTCGAACGCTGCCGCTTGCTCCACCAGTTGTCGCAATCGCTATAGGTTGCTTCACCTCAATAGTCACCATCACCGAGCATTTCATGGTATTTGAATCGATTATTTTAAATAATTAGTTTTAAAAAATTTGAAATGATATTATGTGATGAGGTTTATTTTTTGGTTTGATTGCTTTTGGTGAAAAAAAATTGAAATTATTAAGATAATAGAAATATAGAATGGATATATGACCCAATTGCTTTTTAACCCGAATTCAATCCGAGCTTAACCTGAATTATTGATCCAATATGATCCGATCTAAACTATAATTCGAGTTGAGTTCGGATGACTTTTTTTTCTAATCCGATTAATTCGAAACCTGATCGGATCAATCCAAATCCTACCCAAATCCCATTTTGCCTACCCCTAGTAAATGGGCTAGGCGGCATGTGACACAGTATAGGTTTGTACACCACAGCACAGCACGATATGAGCACATATTGGTAGAGGACACGACACAAGATGGCATACGCATGGGTTGGATTTGGCTGAAAAATTTAAGCACGTGAGCTTTGCACATCATAATTAAATATAAACTAAAGCACAACACTTAAAAAAATTGGCAATAAGCGTGTTTCAATGATAGGTTAGCACACGATCCATAGCTCTCACGAAGGGCATGTGGGCTAAAGTATATGAAAATAAAATTTATTTAATAAAAGTAAACTTAAAATATTATGATTTTATAAATAACTTGAAATTAAATTTTTTAATGCATGTTATTAGCTTAACATTTTTAAATTCATTTAATTCTTAATTTAAAAAAAAAATACTCTAATTTTGTATGTTTATAATCTATCAAATGAATAGACGATACCATGATTTTAATAAATAAAATTATAAATATCATGATTTTATAAATGTATGCATTAATGTCATTATGGACTATGATCTACGACTCTATATAAGTCTAAATTAACAATTAAGTTAATATTTAAGAAAAAATTATTATTATTATTATTATTATTATTGTTGTTGTTGTTGTTGTTGTTGTTGTTGTTGTTGTTGTTGTTGTTGTTGTTGTTGTTGTTGTTGTTGTTGTTGTTGTTGTTAAGTGTTAAAAAAGAATTCTAATAATATAAGGTTTAACTTAATAGTTAGTATTACATTCTTTTACTATTATTAGTTTATCATTATTGAATATGAACTTGAGTTTCAATCTTTTAATTTTATTAAATTTGACTACAGGCACGAGGACAAAAAAAAATTATATGCACTTAAAAAAGGTGCGGCAAGAGCTTGACTTACCCTCTTAAAAAAATATTAAAAAAAGAAAAGAGATTGTCTTACTCTTTTCTTAGACATGGCTCATGGCACGTGCAAGCTTGGTACGTGTGTCGACGGATCCTAAAAAAAAATATTGGGCATAGCAAGACACGAATTACATGATGGTCATACCGTGGCAGCCCATGGAGCCTCATGGGCCTTCTTTTGATATTTCGGCCCATTGACTATCTCTATCAACAACCCTGTGGCTAGGTTGTTCAACACCTCTCACCTATCCTTAACTTTATTGCAGTTTTTTTCTGATAGACTTATATCATATGTATAATTATACGAAGTAACGGAAAAAATAAAGTGCTGATTATTGAAGGATAAATATAATACTCTCACTTGCAAATTGCCAAAGAGCTTACTAATTTGAACATAATTTATTTACTTATTAAGCATGGGCTTTTGTAACTGCTTCAAACTAGAGATGAAGTGATATTAAAAATTTACTAGGACCAAAGTATCATCTCCTTCGATAACTTATTTATTACTACTATCACATGATTCGCACCTGAAATTAATAAATATCCTTCGAAACCAAATATGTTTCGACAAAATTTGGAAAATGAATTACGTTACTCGCTGAGTTAAAGAAGAATCAGTCAGTAGCCACTTGAGGTTGGTTTAATTAACAAACAGCTATATTGGATAACAATAATAATATCAAAATTTACAGAAATTTTATTATTATCCTGAATAGACAACATAGCTATATATAATAAGTATATACATCCAAATTTAGATCTCCAATCACGGGCTTTGAGTGATCGACAAAAGTTGACTCCATTATCAAAACATGAATGGTGTCGGAGAAAACGCCGGAATGAATGTTGGCATTGAACTTTGCCTGAACCCAAAAGGCAAAAAAAAAAAAAAAAAAGTCCAGTTAGTTAAAACATAAAAGGCCTCAGGCTTTAAAAGAAAAAAAGGTATGTTTAATTTTTTACTTATAATTATCTCTTATATTGAAGAATATAATCCACCAAACACCTATCATGAAGGGTATTTAAAGTTATTTAATCTCATCTTGTGTGTGGATGTAGGTAGGATTCGAACTCCAATCCTTTTATTTTCAGCTGAAGAAATTTTATCAATTCAATTAACTGGTACATAAAGATCAAGTTAATTTATATTAACCAATCTCTTACAAAATTCTTATTGTTTAAAATAAATGAGGCAGACGCTAGCACCGGAGATAATTTAGCGGAAAAACGAAAACATTAACAAAAAGTGAAAATGTTACCCGAAATCCTTGCTAAAAGAACGAAAACGAATTTTATCCGACTTAAAACTTCCGGATTTTCTCTTAGCAGCTCCGTCCGAATCACTTGTCTGTCTTTCAATAACAACGTTGTCTTCAGAAATAGCAAACAAGGAAGGCTTCCACTCACCGGCTGACCGCCCCCCAAAGTCACCGCCAGCCATCCTCCCCCTTCTCCTCCGCCGGAAACTCCTCCGCACCACGGGGACCAACCTGCTCGACTCCGAAGACGGAATCTCGGGAACTGGGCTGGTGCCACCACCGTCACCACCACCACCACCACAAAATGATTCCTGGCACCCACAGCACGAAACGAGCTCCAACAAAAACCTCATTTGACTTTTGATAATAACAATAACAATAATAATAATAACAACAACAAAATTATTATTATTATTGTTGTTGTTTTTGTGTTTGCGAATCAATCAATCGGGAATTCGTAAACGAGACGAAAGAGAGTCACTGGTTTTGTGGGTGGTGGTGTAAAAAATTGACGTTGTTCATTTGTGTGCGCATCAATTAGTAGTACCCGATCTCTCGTTTGGTTTTCGTTATTTATAGGCCCATAATTAATTGATTTCATTTTCTGTAATGAATTTTGTGTTTTATTTTTTATGGATAAGAGTGGCCCTGTTTTTTCGGACTTGTCACAAAATTAGCAAGTCCAGATGAGATCATTCGGCGGTGGGCCCTTATTCCCTTGATCCTTTGACAGTTGCTACACACCATCACGAACACTCTAACTTAACTCACTGCAATTTTATACACACACGCATTGATATTTGACTGAAATTCCGATGAAACTATCCAAATAAATATTTTTCGTTAAAATTAAGTCAAAATCAATAAATTGCTTATCACCGCCATCCTCTAGATTAAAATAAAAAAATATATAAATTAAATTTAATTTCGAACTAGACATCATTTTTCTTCCTTATTGCTTTTGCCTTAGCATTGCAAGTTTATTGATATTTCTCAAATAGAAATCAACAGGCAAGAACTTATGGTACGGACCCATGTACATTTATTTCATAAATATGGGAAGAATATATTTATTGCACCCATATTTTTCTAAAAGAGTTGTCAATTTTTGTCCGATTATATAATTAGCAGGAAGAAGCTAGGTTTACAAAGATTATCACACTGATAAAAGATAACAACTTCAACTAGTATCATAAAATTAATAGTTAATAATAGATAACACATCATTTGAACATACAAATTAAGTGCCCCGTTTTGTAAATGTAGTACCATTTTTTGAGAATATATTGTAATTACTTTTTTTTATTTAATTACAATATAGATTTAGAATAAGGATTCCACTACCGTACTGTATCATATCTACATAAGAACCATCAATTTTTTTTTTTTTTTTGGTTTTGGACGAAATAATTTTGTTACCTGTCAAAGATATTTCGTCACAACCATTGCCTAATATGCACGCAACAAATACAGTATGAAATAACGGAAAAATTGTTAATGGCAGCGGAAAAACGTAGCTAATTAATGTTTCTTGAAGATAATCCAGTATCAGCCGCCCTTAATCAGAAAGTGACAGCTATTCATCTCTAAACTTGTCAAAAATTATTATTGGGATGTGATCTATATTATGAATCATCTAAATTTTTTAGACAATTCTTCTTTTTTCCCCCTCAGTAATTTTGAAAGAGAAACATAAATATTTTTAATACTGGGTTAGTTTAATTTATTAGCAAATATATGCGTTTGGGACGTGATTCACTTTGTCTAAATATAATGCAGACTTTATATTTTATTATTGTAATTGTCCTCAAATGTTGACTAATGGAATTATTGTAATATATACTTCATTTTTTGCGACTAAGGTTAAGGTCTTGGCCTACTTGATAAAGTCCACTAAACCACGTGGGAATTAATCAAATGTTACTGTTGAGATAAATGGGAGCTAATATAAAGTTAAAATTTGCTACGGATTGAGGTTATTGTGTAGAATAAGATAAAAATGTATTAATCACTAATATTACTTATTAACAATTTGGGTTATTGATAATTGACTTGCAGATGAGTAGGTGTAAAGTTGTTACCGAAAATTAATTTATATATTTTGGGTTTGTCATCGACAATCTACTCATTCAACCACCAGGACATTTTAATTATATATATATGATACGTATCTCCCATAGTAAATATAAAAAAAAAATAATATAATAGACTTACTTTTGTTTCTTTCTTGTCTTCCTACCCATACCTTGCACATCTTGTGAATAGGTGCACCATGTGTGGGGTTATTTTTTTTTTTATTTAATTAACATTTATGGTATCTGCTACCGAAAATAAAATAATAAAGGACAGTCACTGCTTAAAAAACAACTGTTAAAGAATTTAAAATGTTTATTATTTTATAATGACAACACTTGAGAACCTATATACATAATACAATCGGGATTCTCTCTTTATCTAAATTTATCGTATATAAAAATTAAATTTGTAATCAGTGGTTATTAAATAAGATTACAAGGAAAAAAAAATTAGTCTCAATAATATAAAAAGTTATGATCCGAGTCCGTGAATGGTTTTGAAAACATAGCAACATGTGTGCATCAAGCTATTGAGAGTTAAGTACGCTGACTTACATCACCACGACCTATTGATGAACACAATAATAACTTGTCACATTAAGCAAATGGGTGTTCTTAAAAGACCATAATCATAACTAATAGTTGTTAACTTAACCTAAGGCAAGTTTAGTAAAAAGGGCAAGAACAAAAAACAAAGTGTTTTTGGCAACAGCAAACCATACTACGTACACAAATTCTCATACGAAACATATTCTTTGCACCATAATTCTGTGGTACGAACTATTGGATTTTTAATTTAGCATTGTTAGATCCTTAATCAAACATTGGACTTATATGTAAATAATTATGTGTTGTGGATTATCATATAAGGTTAGCCCAATTAAAAGTGATCTATTAAGATTTTCGGTATTATGGCTTCAATGTATCAATAGGATATGGATCTTTATTGTGTAGAGACTAATAGTATTCTAATTCTATAATGGACAAAATTAGGAAAGAGACTTAATAGTATTCTAATTCTATAATGGATAAAATTAGGAATACCCGGTGTGATAAGAAATAATTGTCATATAAGTGATCGTAGTCCCCAGTCACACGTATTCTTTTCATTCTTTCTAACATCTCATCTTCAAAGAGAAAGCACGAGAGAAACTTAAAGGTCTCTCGGGAGAATGTGTAGATCCGGAAGGGCCAACCACACAACCCTGAGAGGAATTAAGTATTATAGATTTAAGTACGCTTCCACATATTTTTTTCTTATTGATTCTTATTAATACAACATGAATATTTCTTGGTTATAGGTGATGGTTTTCACTAAAGGTTTTAGTACCCTAACAAGTGGTATCATAGCCCTTTCATGTTGAATCATTGAGAATCATATTTATTTTTTATTAATGATTATATATTTGGTGTTCTTGAACTTAATAATACTTGAACTATTAAATTATTAAGTTTGAGAACTGATTAAGGAAATTTGGAATTAAGAAAAAAAAATTCAAATTCGATTTCATAATTTCAGTTTGTTTAAGGCTTAAAATTTTGTCGCCAGCAGTTGACGTTGCTGTTAGGGTTCATGGTTAAGGTATCACGCACAACTGAAATTTCATGGCCATCGTGTTGTTGTTGAGCTGCACAGCAGTAAAGTAAAGCACCATGTGCGGCTGGGCTATGGCTTGCTACTGGTGCTTGATTTGCACTGCTGGTAGTGTGACATGCACTGCTGGAGCGATTATCGCTGCTACTGCAGCGCGCTGGCCATGCTGAAGAAGAAGAAGCCGCGTGATTTCCGTTGTTGCAGCACGCTGACCATGCTGAAGAGGACGTGGCCTTTCAGCTGCGGCCTGGTGCAGTCAAGCGGTGGCCATAGTAGCCGCATAAAGAAAGAAGACTTGTGGCCATGGCCACCGCTAAAGAAGAAGGAAGAAGAAATTTTTTTTTTAGGGTTTTATCCTTTAATCTGGGGCTGGTTCAACTCCAGTTCAGGTCAACTCAAACCAGCAAGGCTTGAACTGATCAACGGTCAACATTGACCGTTGACCAATGAAAGTAAAAAAAAAATTCCTTTTCTTTCTTTTAATTTTTGAATAATTTTTTGTGCAATTTTAAATTCAAATATTGGTATGTTTATATGTATTTTGAGATAAATTAATTGAGCGACATGTCACTAAAGTGATCTCTCTTGTGGAAATTAATTTATTTTAGAATACAAATGGTATTGTATATGTAATTTCTATAAATATTGATCGGCCCAAAGGAAGGTCCATGTTTAATAGAATTACATATGTACATGTGGTAATAAACACGTGATGATTATTTTGTTTTACATGTGAACAATAAATCGGCCCAAAAAAAGATTCATTGTTTGACATGTTTATATTATCATTATTTAATTACTACAACAATATATCACTTACAAGTTAATATTTTGTCCAAAATATAGAATATTAATGGAGTGCACGGTATCTTGAGATGGAGTTTATCTTTATTTGAATTTATTTTTGTTTTAAAGACTAATATAAGCTTGTTTTGTTTGTTTGGTGTTCTCTGTTCAGTTATGTCTGCTGCTAACATTACTACCAACATCAATTCTATTTCTATGCTAAATGACTCTAACTTCAAATCATGGCATGAGAATCTCTCAATAATTCTCGCAGTCATGGATCTTAACCTTGCGTTAAGGGTTGATTTTCCCCTACCTCTTACGGATGAGAGTAGTTATGATGATGAAAGGAAAATGGAAAGATGGAAGAGATCAAATTGCATGTTTATCATGATCATAAAGAAGGCCATTTTAAAAGCATTCAGGGGCTCAATGACTGAGAAAGCAATTACGGCTAAAAAGTTTTTTGCACAAATTAAACAGATGTTTGTCAAGAGCAAAAAGGCTGAAATTGGTGCGCTTTTAACAAGTCTAATTCCAATAAGGTATATGGGTAAAGGTAATATCAGGGAGTATATCATGGAGATATCTCATCTTGTTTCTAAGTTAAGAGCAGTTAAGCTTGAACTCTCCAAGGACTTGCTAGTGCATTTTGTTTTAATATCTTTACTAACACAGTTTAAATAGTTTAAAGTGAGCTATAATTTTCAAAAAGAGACTTAGTCTCTAAATGAGCTCATAGCACATTGTGTTCAGGAAGAGAATAGGCTGAAAAAAGATAAGGTAGAAAATGCTCATCGAGCCTCTACCTCTAAGGACAAGAACAAGGGTAAGAAAATGAAAAAGGATAAGGAAGCTGCAGATACAACACCTTAAAAGAAATAACAAAAGAAATCTGATGATCTAGTCGATTTTTAGTTGTTTCTTTTATGGAGTTAAAAGGCATTGCATTATTTGTTCTGAGATTAATTTAACTTCGGTATCTAGACACACATGGTGGATAGATTTTGGTGCAACCACTCACATCAGTGTGTTTATGCAGGGTTGCCTCAATTGCCAAAAATCCAGTGATGGTGAAAGATACATCTATGTGGGTGATAGAAAAACAGTTAAAGTTGTAACAATTGGAAAATATAAATTATTATTAAAGACCATATTTTATTTGGATCTTGATGAAACATTTATTGTTCTGACTTTTAAAGAAATTTGATTTTTTTGCTTTGGACAAATCTGGTTATTCTTTTTCATTTAGAAATGGAAAATTTAGTTTGTTTCATAATTCAAAACTAGTTAGTTTCGGTTCTTTATCAGGCGATGATAATCTTTATATGCTTGATACAATTACTTCATTTAATAAATCCCTACAATTAAGTACATAATGTTTAAAGAGAAAATTAACTAATGAGAATTCAGTTGCATTATGGCACAAGAGATTAGGTCATATCTCCAAATAGAGAATAGAGAGACTTATGTTAGACGCAATTCTTGACCCTTTAGATTTCACAGATTTTGACATCTGTGTTAATTGGATCAAGAGGAAACAAATCATAATAGGAGATTTAAAGCCAATAGGAGTTTGGATGTCTTAGAGCTCATACATACAGACATTTATAGGTCATTCCCTACACCTGCTTAGAATGGTCAATAATATTTTGTTACATTGATAGACTATTATTTTAGATATGACAATATATATTTCATCCACGAAAAGACACAATCCTTGGATATGTTCAAAAGTTTTAAGGTTAAAGTTGAAAACCAACTTGGCAAAAGAATAAAAAGCATCAGATCTGATAGTGATAGTGAATATTATGGTAAATATGACGGTTCAGGAGAATAATGTCCAGGGCCATTTGCGAAATTCCTAAAAGAATGTGGTATCATCCCACAAAGACAAGATATCTTAGGGTTCATCTACTATGAATGGTGTTCGAAAGACAAAATAGAATGCTTAAAGACATGGTGAGGGAGTATGACTAGATTTTTTATTTGTCCAAAGCTCATAAGGAGTTTTGGTAGCCGCTTTGGAGATAAAAACCTAGTCTAAAGTACTTATATGTTTAGGGGATATCAGTGTGAGAAAAGGTCTTACAAGATTAATGAGAATAAACCGGACCCAAGAATGTTGAGTTGTTATTTTATTGAATTCTTAGAATGATCCAAGGGGTGCAAAAGTTTGAGGATCCCATGACTAAGTCGATTTTGAGTTAGGAATTGTTCGATTCTTTGAGGATGTTGAGTTTACGGGCGAGATACGAGTTAGGGACTTTGTCTTTGAAGACGAATATGTTGATATTCATGGGTGTCATTGATATTGATTAGGATCTCATTCGACTTTGTTTAAGACATAATAAATTAAGA